>CAHIKZ030001741.1:320000-400000 GCA_903632075.3 Acanthosepion pharaonis | reverse complement strand
ACGTCACTACGTCAAAAAGGTCACTAGCCAAAAGAGCCAATTTGTTGCCGCCCGAGTGGCTTGTTTTCAGAGGACACTCAGCTCCTTTGAGACACGCGTTTCTGTCCGTTCTGTGCATCCGCTAACTTGAAGGAGAGAGCTCATTGCTCATTACACTGGAAACGTAAATTGGTTTGGCCAGAGAGAAATCCTGGCAATCGGATAATGTCGACCAAAAGAAAGATTTCTTTTTTTTTTTTTTTTGCCAACTCATCCAGATTTCCCATATTTATTTATATCATTTAATTTAATTCTCCAAATTCAGTTCATCGTGGCTAAGTAAGTTTATTCTTTCAAAGAAATGATTTAATTTTGCAATAAAAATAGTTTGCCTTGCCTTTGTAAAACAAGTTCAAAAATCTCGATGCAAGACCCACACAATTTTGTAATAAATAATTGCAAACAATTACATTTACTAGTTTTAACCTGTGAAAATTTCACGGCTCTCCTATTTGAAATTTCTGATGAATCTTAATTCTTACGTTAATGGTTGAATAAGCTCATGGCGTGTTCTACGACAATAACATATCCCTAGTAATTCGCCTATCGCATCGTTACATATTTAAGCTTAGCAACTTTAACAACATATTGCAATAACAAACATAAATATGAATGATGGTCGTTATTTTAAGAAGTGGGTACAAATGAGAACTTTTTGTATTTCACTGGAACGCTGGTCATTATTTAAAGGGGTACAAATAAAAAAGATTTGAAATTAACAACTTTCATATTTCACTGAAACAGATGTTAAACACTTCTATCTGCCCTTCTTTCTTTCATTTTCCCGCTGAAATCAAATAGCGTCTCTGATATGTCTTTTCCTTTTTTTCCACTCGGTCGAAATGGAGTAGTCCATTATTTATGAGGTATTAGAAAGAGACGTTATAAACGTCCCTCTTTCTTTCTTTCCCTTTTCTTCATTGACACCAAGTAGTGTCTCAGATATATATTTTGTCATCCCACGGGATCAAAACGAAATTGTCCATTATTTATGAGGTGTTAGCAGGAGACGTTAAAAAAGTTCTTCATTCTTTCTTTCACTGAAACCAAGGATTGACTCGGGCATGTCTTTTGTCTTTCCACGCGATCAAAACGGAATAGACTATTATTTATTATGTGTTTGCAGGGCGTAACGGCTGTGAGAACTAATGAAGGTGGGGACAAGCACTATGATAACAGGATACTAGCAGGGACAATTCAACTCTTCATCCTGACAATTATTATTTTATAATCTCAAATAAACACTTAACTATTTGTATATAAATATTCATGTATACATATATATATACATATATATATATATATATATATATATATATATATATATATATATAAAAAGATGTATATATATGTATATATATATATATATTTTCTTACATACAATCTACCTTTTCTTTTCTCATTCAATTATTCATTATTTTAATATATATATATATGTGTGTGTGTGTGTGCGTATGTACCCTTGTTTTCTTCCCCTTCTTCTTCTGCACATCCTTCTCCTTCCATATTCAGCGGATTCATTTGATCTCCTAATTTTTAATATTAAAAGCTATACATGTTATTTTTTATTTTATTATATTTTTGCACGCGTATCGAACATTTTTTGATACTACTGTTTCCTGGTCTGATTCAACTCTGACCATTAACCTTATATATATATATATATATATATATATATATATATATATATATATATATATATCACTATGGTGAAAAGGGGAATTTTTAACGGCTGCTGCTGCTGCTTTAAATGCATCTCTTTCGTAAAAATTGAGCGCTATGGCGGCCGGTGTGGCGTTTATATACCACGTATATAATGCGTTAAAAATCCCCTTACTCTGCGGTGGGCCGATAGATTAGGAGTAAGGGTCTTCGTGTCTTTCTACGCAATCAAAACATTATTTATGAGGTATTGGCAGGAAACGTTAAATACATTTATCTTCCTTGTTCTTTCTTTCTTTCAAGCCAAATTCCCGCCTTACAACATTTATTTTAATAACAATTAAAAAAAAGAATTCAACAGACAGTATTATTTCATTTTATTCATGTTAATATGCAGTTAAACAAAAACAAACCAAAACAACACGAGGAAATTAAACGATTTTAAACTCTTTCAAGCTTGGAAAAGTACAGATTAATGTCTGCAGTAAACTTCAAGGAATTCGGAATATTTTCAACTTCACCCTGGGACCTTTACAGCTACCAGGCCATTTTTCGTATTTTGACATTTTTTATAAACATAAATGGGTCACCCATATAGTTACCGATATTTTGTTAATGGAAAAGACTAACTGCATCTCAGCTGCTAATGTTTTAATTCGAGGTTCATATTCTGTTTGCTTACGGTCACATCATGTTGAAACACCGGTTACTGTACGCTCACCGAAGTTAAGCAAAGTCGAACCTGATCAGTTCCTAGATGGGTGACCGTTTGGAAATAACAGATGCTGTAAGTCTGGATGTGCAGGTGGTGTAATGGATAATGACTCAAAATTGTTAATAGGAGAGTCGATTTCCAATTCCAGTTGATTTCGTTATAATCATTTACGCGCAAATACCCTTGGGAAAGGTATGAATCTACCCCTCCCTCTAGCTATAGTTTAATTAGTAAGACATGTATAACCCAAACTATTATTATCTCCCCACAAAAAATAAAATTGCGAACAAAATATTTAGATTTCAGCATTAAATAATCGATAGATTTGTTGATATACTGCTAAACAAAAACAACTAACCAACTAATCATGCTCTGTTGTCTTCTGCTTAACGAATATTAGAGTCATACAAGCCCAACATGTAGTGCAGCTATATAAGCAGTGACGTGTCTGGAGCAAGGACTTCTGATGCAGTCCATCAATCTTCCGGCTGGTTTTCAATTCAGACTTTTCCTTCTCCAAGACTGGTTGCCATCTCAAGGCAAGAGAGTGTCCAGTCAGCTCTGCTATTTAACCACATGTCTGTCAACAAACAATAAAATCTTTTCTACCCAACTGTCATGGGTCCTTACCTATAACTACAGAATGAACTATTCCTAACGCTATGTATACTACGCCTCTCAAGAGAGAAGGACGAATCAAGCCGAACTTCTCGGTTTGACGGTCGAACTCTCTGCCTCTGAGCAGGGAGGAACCCGGACCAGGCTCTGCCGAAGGCCAGAATCTCGTTCGGGGAGGTTGACCAACCCGATCCCGTTCATACGGGTTCTACGGGCATTTTTTGGCCGAGCCTACGGGCTCGGGAAACCCAGGTTAAACTCGGCCTTGTGCCACATGCAGCCCTCGTGGGCGGTAGCTATATACCGAATCGAGCCTTTCTTCTCGGTTTGACGGTCGAACTCTCGTTCGGGGAGGTTGACCAACCCGATTCTGTTTTTACAGTTTCTACGGGCATTTTTGGGCCGAGCCTTGTGCCACATCTTTCCCTAGTGGGGGGCAAGTAAATATCGAATTGAGTCGAGCCGATAGTAGTTCACTCCAAACCAGACTGACAGTCATACTAACACCTTCCACATCTTGTATTATTATTTCGTGTAATATACCTTCGTTATTTCTACTCTTGTGTTCGTGTTGTTCTTCCTTGGTTCTAACCTGGACTATAACATTCATATTTTATCAATCGGTAAGTATGGTCTAAAAATGTAAAACATTCATCATAAGGAATATCATGATGACGCTGACTATATAGGTATTTACCTGCAAATGAGTTAGAATCTTGGAATAAATTCCTGATTTTAGAATTTGCAAATGAAATTGTGTGAACAATCTATTGTTTTACAGAAAATCAAATGAATAATCGTCTAATTCGTCTAACATGAGAGCATTTTTCCTGTTTTAAGCAATTCACATTCGGACTTCCATTTAAAAATTCTAGAGACTATATTTATTAAATCGTTGAATGATACTCCTTGTAAAATTGAAATGGCTGATTAATCTTAATGTAATGTTTTGTGATATATGGGCAACAAACACACACAAGTACATACATGAAATATAATTTCCATATTTATGCTGGTTTAATAATATATGTAACAAATGAAATATTAATAGAATTTAAAGTTGTTCCTGTTAATATATTTAGGTTGTTGATATGAATTTTTGAAAATGGGTTTCACAGTTGCAAGAATTTAATATCTGGAACTGATTAATTTTAAAATTTTGGAAATAAATATGGTTTTCAGGGGATATCGGTGTTTTTTCTGGTATCTTAATGAAAATACTACAAATGCTTTTCTCTATACGTCTATAGTTAGATAAATACATAAAAATTTTCCTTTTTTCACTCATTGAATCAAAGGAAATTAACATACAAATAATGGTCACGCTTTTTTCATTGAACTCTTGTAGTAACATCACAAATATATGTGAACACGGATATATATATTGTCCATGTGTTTTCAAATGTTCTTTTGAATCATTTTACTCAATGTTGGAATTGTTATTAATAATAAACAAGTTAACCAAAAAAAAAAACTTCAAACATTCATCTACGGTTTCCCATATTTTCGCTGAATAATATTTTTCTACAATTATTTAAAATTTGACTTTTATTTTCTAGACATGGTATGTCATCGCTAGCACTTTCAATCTACAGGACATTATAAAACTAAAATAAAACATGCAAATTAATTTTAATTTTTTTTTTAAAAAAAATTGTTTTCAAGTTATATATTACACAATCAAATTAAGAAGAATTTTTAAAATTATTTTTAAATTAAAAATAATGAAACATACATATATTTATTTAAAAAAAAAAAATTAAAATATTATAACTTTAAATAATTTTCATTTAGAAAATAAATTTTTTTCTAAATTTTAAAAAAATTAATTTCTTTTTTTTCCTAATTTAATTTAATAAAAAAAAAATATTCTGAGTCAGTAGACATTCAAAAAAATTAAAAAGGGATTTATGATTAAAATAAACAAAATTTCAGCAAACTTTTTTTTTTTGTAAAACAAGAACGAGTTGGAAAATTTAAAAAAAATAAAAATATTTTCAAATTTAATCCAAAAATACCTCAGAAACTATGTTGATTTAAAATTATTTTCGAAATATTTTATTTTTTAAAGTCATGGAAAAATTAAATTTTTATTATATTACCAACAATCTAAAGCCACGTCCATAACTAAAGGACGTTGCTCTAGAAAAAAATTGATTCAATTTCAAAGCAGATTAAAAACCCGTAACCATCAAAAGACATGGAGGAAAGCAAATCATAAATTTTTTTTAATCAAGGACCCTAAAATCCCTTTCTGAAAATCAGCTCAATAATTGGGAAAATAACATCAAAAATGAAGCCATAGTAATAGAATAATCATCAAAAATAAAAAATTTTAATAATATTTATTTTTTGTTCTATAAAACATTTAAAGATTCATCCCAAAAATCAAACTGGTTTTTTTCTTTGTCTAAACCGATTATTCTGTCAATTTCTAAATAATACCGTTTTATTGGAAAAAATCCGTGAAAAATCTTCAAAATTTTAAAAGAGTCGAAAAATTTAACTGGATTGTCAACCTTAAGCCAACCAACTTTTGTTTGTGTTATAATTCAAAGTTAATGTAATTTTATTAATTATCCCCGATTGAAATTTAAAATATCTAAGGGAGACTACTTTTAGATTTGCTGGATAAAGGGTAACAATCCGATTTTATTATATTACACGACAAGTAAACCGAATAAGTGAAGTGAAACACAAAAAAAATTCAAAAATAATGAATGATCTGTGGACCATTTTAAAGTATAGTGTTGTTGGAATTAAAGGTTAAATATTTTGAAATTTATGTGAAGGATATTTGTTATATTATTGTTGACGAAATAGAAAAAAATTTTTCTCATCAAAACATTTAAATTTTTGTCTTATGTCAAGTCAAGGCAAGATAGAAAAACAACGAAAGACCGATGTGAAAAAACAACTTGTATTTATATAAAAATATAATAGATTGTTAAGATAAATTTGCCCAGAATATTTGAAAATAGTCGAGACTGATTTTAAACCAACATTGTTTAATTGTAGCAAATTAAATTGCTTTCGCCTCTTCTTTGAATTCAATGTCCCCACACAATGCAAAATATACATATATGAATATAATATATAGAGTTGTATCATATACGACTGACAAATTAACTTTTTTTTTTATTCATATTTATAAAAAGTTTGTCTGTGAAATAAGTTTAGTCTCAACAAGAAAATGTTCTTTGTCAAAAAGCTTCCAAGGTTGAAAGATACACATTTTGTATATATATTCATGCTATGAAAAATTTTTGATTGATGAAAAAGGAACTTTAAATCATCACATTTCAGTTGAAGGAGTTTTTTTTTTTTTAAAAATGAAAAACTTTAAGAACACAAGAAAAATTGAATAAAAATTGTCATTACCATGTCGGTTGGCTTTTGCCCCTTAACAAAAATGTTCACCAAAAGGAACTGTAAAAAACAAAAAATAAAAAAAAAAAAAAAAGTTTCTTTGATTTATCTCACCTGAAATTTTATCAACCAGGCTGTCTATATTCTGATTTATTTGTAATATCGACTGGAAGCAGAAACGTTTTTTTCCTAGTATTTTATTTTGTTGGTTATGCTAAACAAAAATCTGTTTACGCCATTGTCAAAATTGCTTCGAATTCGTGGTACTGAATCGTCGTTTTTTGCGCCATATTAGAATTTTAAATTTTAAGCATTATGTTCCACCATTCCAATTAGTCGACGGGTCATAACAATACTTCAAATGCGTCTTATTCAAATTTATTGTATTTAAAATACAATTTCTGGCACAAGGCCAAAAAAAGGGGCACAGGGGTTGAGGCTGGTCATCACTAATTATCTTATACCTAGCTAATCTGATTCACGACCCATTCACATATTACAATTTCCACATTCACCATAAGAACTCGTCCATCACCATTCAATCCTCCATACACCATAATACCACGCATCCTCTCAAGGGGAACCTACAAAACACGCCCCATGCCATAAAAAAATCAAATGATTATAAAATATATAAAAAAATTTATGGATGAATAGAATGAGAGGGAGGGAATGAACCCCAAAACAAACTAAACATAAACACAAAGTAAACTAAACATAACTGATATTAGTAGGGCCTGTCCAACCCTCAAAAAAGAGAGGCCGCTGTATTCTGCCCATTAGACAAAATCAAGAGGCTCTCTCGCTAAGGGAGTGGGAAAGGAGAAAAAAATATAAGGACATTAGAAATAAAAAGCTGACCCAGTCAAGATAAAAAGGGGCAAAAACAAACTGGGGAGGTTGGGAATCTCTACTTGGATCATAACCAAAGAGGCAGCCGGGAACAGGCCAGGAACAACACTTACTCACATTAACTAGGTACACAAAAGCTTGTCTAACCTAACCAAGGGGAGGGCTCCACAGGAAACCACCCCGATGTGACGTAGGTTGACCTAAAAGAGAAAATCAAGGCTAGCCCCGTTCAAACGAACCAAGCTCGCCTCTTTCACCCACCTTTCGCTGAAGACTGTCGAATGCAAGCGTTTTCTATCAGTTCTAATCTTCATCTTGAGCTGATACTCAAAGAATCGGATTAGATCCTGGTGAGAAAGACGGTTGCCTCGCAAGACTTACTCTATTCGCGTCGTCCAAATCACCATTCGGGGCGTGGCCAGCAGCGTCAGAAACACCATTCGTTTCACCCCAGAATACGGGGGCGACACATTGTCACACGCATATGCGCGATCAATGAGCTCAAGTTTATTGGGGGCGAGACGAGCCGTCAACTCGCCGACATGGTCCCATAAGGGGCGGACCCGGGGACAATGGTAGAAGGCGTGCGAAACCGTTTCCTCTAAACCAATGTCACACCGTTCACAGTCTGGTAAATTCGCCACGCCCCATATGAAGACCTTGTCATTGAGAGGCAACTGATTCCGAGCCAATCCCTAGGTAAGCGAAAACTCAGAGTTACTGAGATAGTCCGCTGCTGGCGCCCAAGACCAGAAAGAACGAAACTCCTCCTCCGACAAGTCGAGCTGATATAGAGAATGCTTCGCGATCCCCTCCACTAAATGACGATAGAAGACCTTCCTAGGCTAAGAAAGGTCACTGAACCGAGGAACAGCCAACAAGGCCGACCGACACTCGCGAAGGAAATCGGATTGATCCCGGGGTTTACGACGGCACTCAACCCGCGAGATGGGGGAACTGATAGTAAGGGAAGGTAACGCGTCCCTAACAATCCCCGCCATAATCGAATCTCCTGTCAATGCGCGGCGTAGGAAAGCCAACCTCGAGGCAAGTTTGTGGCTCACCAAGTGTGGCATTCCCAGCCCCCCATGACACGGACGTTGTGCACAGACTCGTCTGTCGACCTGATGCCCGCGTCCCCTCCATAAAATGGAGGATAGCGAGCGCTCGAGCGGCTTCCTATGGTCTTTACAGAGAGGAAGTACGGACAATCGATAAAGGACAATCGGAAAAACGTATGTGGCACACAGTTCCTCCGCCCTGCCCTTCACGGACAACCTCCGTCGACGCCAAGTCTGACCGGCTGCGTCGACCTTTGCTCGTACTTCAGACCAATTTTTTCCAGCTGGAGGTCGGGTCCAAACCACACTCCAAGAATGCGGACAGGACCGTCCGTCCAATCGAAGGGCCCCGGAAGATCGACCCCCTTCCAGGCACCTAACCGCAAGCCGGACGACTTGTCGCGGTTAATCTTTGCCCCTGTCACCTTTTCGTACCGATCAAGCGCCTTCAGTACCGCCTCAATGTCGCCGCGGGACGACACGAAAGCAGATACGTCATCGGCGTACGCGGAAACCCTGGCTCGAGCCCCTCCAGGAACAGCGATTCCACGTAGGGCCGGACTGCACGCCCTGTCCTTCAGCCGGCGAAGGAGAGACTCCAACGCCAAAGCATAAAATAGGGGCGACAGTAGACAACCCTGACGAACCGACCTAGACAGCGCAAAAAGGCCCGACAGCTTCCCGCTCACTTGTACCACAGCACTGGAAGAGCGATATAGGAGGCTTATCCAGTAGCAGATGTCGGGTTTGAATCTGGCGGCCTGTAGGACAGCAGCAAGGTAGCGATGGTCAACCTTTATCAAATGTCTTGGACTAATCTAAATTGATCATCGCGACCTCATTGTCGTCTTTTACACCCTCTATGATCTTGCGGATCAGATGCAGGTTGCTCTGAATTGTTCGGTCCCTCACAGCACAAGTCAGGACCCAACAGAGACTCGGAAACTGGCCGCAAACGCTCCTGCAGGATCTTGGCCAAAATCTTTAACTCGGTGTTTAGCAGAGTTATGGGCCTGTAATCATCTATTTACCCCCCAACACACTTGCCCTTTTTTCAACAGCGTAGATCACACCCCTGGAGAACCGGTTGGGGACAGACCCCTGCCGGAACCAGTTGTTGAACACCACAGTCAAAATCGGGACAAAGATGTGCGACAGCCTCAAGCTTCTGTAATTCGTAGGGCAAACCATCCAGACCGGGCGACTTGCCTTCACCGACCTTCTTCAATGCCTCGACGATCTCTTCCTCCGTGAAATCTCCGCCATGTTCACAACTAGCCATCTTCCTTAACCTCGAATTACCTGGCCCATTTAGCCTGGAAGCTTCAGGGCCTCCAGTTAAGACAGTTTGAAACCCTCCACCGCCTGGAAAAACAGCCTTATTCTTCACCTTTCAACGCTCTAGAAATGCCGCTTGCCGAAACAGTGGTTTGACCTAATCCGAATAGTGTCCCACGACTTATTCCTGATAACCGCCCCGACTAGCCCCCTGATGCACTACGAAAGTTAGCTGTTTCTGGAAGTTCCACCTCTCCAGTGAAGATAGATTGAACTTACAGACCAGCCATTCTAGTCCAATTGATCTAACCCACCCGTCCAAACAGTTTCCCCCGAATAGTGATCGAACCGGTATCTATCCGTCGGCTCCTATAACTAACTTCGATCAGATCAACCAGGTCAGAAGGATCGCCCCACGTCCATCCCGGGAAAAATAGCGCCCCTATCGATGAAACCAAACTTTCGGTCCAGGATGGCCCTCCCCAGTTCCCCATCAAAACTAGGGTCCAGGTTGAATCTTCCAGGAACGGCCCCAACTGCCGAAAAAACGAGACACCCGCTCCTCCCGGTCGTTGGGCGCATAAACCGCAACGACCCGGAACGAACCACTTTTCACGGCAATATCGGCCACGATCAATCGGCCCTCGGCATCGGTATGCACAAGGTCCACCTTCGCATCAAGAGTACGTCTAACCAGCAAAGAGACTCCTCTGGCCTGTCGGTTCCCATATGCTGAATAGACGACAAAGTCGTTAGACAGCACACAAGCATCGCTGTTGCAAAGTGGGTTTCTTGAATCGCGACGACATCCACGCCGAACGACAAGAGATCACGGAGAAGGCGAGCAGCCTTACCCCGATGCCTCAAGATTCGATTCAAACTGGCTATCTTAACAGACATCTTTTAGGCCTGAAAAATAAAAGAGAGAAAAGAAAAAACCTACTACGATACAGGCCGGAAATCTGCAGCATTAAGGACCCCGACGGATTGTCCCAGGCTCCCTGTTCCCAACTCCGTCGTCATCCGACCATCCGGGACAATACCGCCGATATCCGTAGGGTACGAACTGCCCTATATCAGGAGGAATGGAGCAAAACGGGACCCTCCCAGAACAAAAATGTCTCAGCTTTTTAAATCGGCATTGTCCAATTCAAGAATCCTTAATTTTGATAGGCCTCATTGGCCTCAAAGAGGTGACTCCAGACCTTAAGGTATCCCCCGGTATCCCTCACTAGGGTAATAACTCCAGGGACGTGAGGGAAATTCCGGGGATCCTCCACTGACTTTCCGTCGATGCTATCCATTTTAATAAAAGCCCTAAAAGATCCCTTTTTTTGTTTGGACAGGCCCTTCTTTTTTTTTTTTCTGTTTTCTCCACCTTGCAAATTTTTTCCGGTCCTGGAAAAAGTTTCTTTTTTCTTCTTCTCCCTTGATGGGTGAGGAGGGGAAGAAGTGGATGTGTGAGGGGAGGAGGATATAGAGCTAAGGGAAGAAATGGAGAAGGGGAGAACGAGAAAGGAAGGGGAAGCAGAGAGGCTCCTTCCTTTTTTGTTTGATTCTTTGGTTTCTCTTGGCAAGCAGGGACGGAGAGTTTTGGTTTTGTCCATGCCCCTTCCGCTCTGCTACAGTCAGAGTGCCTTTGTGTTGGTTTTCCCCCTCCTCCTCCTCTCTGGTTCTCTTCAATGAAGTTGTCCGAGGTGGAGGCATTTGACCCACCTCCATGGGTGTGTCTATTTGTTGCTGCTGCTTCTTCTTTCTCTTTGTTGTTGTATGTAGTTGTTGTTGCTGGTGTTTTGGGGGTCTCCCCCTTTGCTGCCCCTACTTTTTTATTGCTGCACCTCTTTAGATTGTTGTACCTCCCTTCGCTTCTCTGACTGCTCCTGCGGTGGGGATTTTTTTGTTTGGGACATCTCTTTAGAGGGGAGACTGACCGTTGGATGATTTTCGGTTTCTCGTGACCTCCTTCCACTCGGCGTCTTTCTTTTTTGTCCCTTCCTCCGCCTGCACTTCTGTTGTTGTTGCTGTTGTCGTTGCTGGACGTGGTGGAGATTGTACCCATTTTTCCAAAGCACTCCTTTGCCATGTTCCCCGATGCTCCACACGACCAGCATCACGGTCTCCTACCTTCTACAATAACCATCATTCTTCCCTATCCCTGTTGGGGATTTCTAGGAACTGTTTCCTATTAATAGTGATATGGATCTCCATATCCCCAGTCTCTATTCCGGTTTTGCTTCTGAGGGCTTTCACTTCATTAACTTCTCCAAATTTAGCAAAGAAGGCCCCCATTCTATCATCTGGAATGTCCACTGGCACCCCATAGACGGTGATCTTTGTCCTACGAGTGCCCATATACTCGGTCTGCAGTCACAGGGTCTTTGTGGTCAATATACTCCCCGCTAAATCCTTGGCTTGTTAGCAAAATGTCCCACAAAGCGTTCGTTCTTCTGGCTAGCACCCTCGGGCTAATTTGTAATGCCTTGAAGGCTTCCTCCATGCTTTCCCTGCAGACCCCAATTAATTTCCGGGTTTTAACATCGGAAGTCAGCAGGGATATGGTGCGTGGGCTGACAGCATCCAGCGCCTCCGGAATTGTCAAGAACTCGTTATTTTTAAACGATTCTTCATACTTCTTGCGTTGCTTCACATAAAAAGTGCCATCTTTTTTTTTCCGGCCTATTTTCGGTCCAGGCCGTTTTAGCTGGTTTAGGTAACGGTGTTTCTGCATTGTCATTGCTTTTGTCGACCATGGTGGTGTAAAAACCCACCACAGCCGAACAAATAACTGTTTTCTTTTTAATTGTTTAACGAAAAACAAAACAGTCAAGAGCAAATAAAATAAAATAAAAAAAATGGAACAAGAAATAAGCAATTGGCAAACCAAAAACAGTAAATAAAATAAAATGAATAAAAACAATTCAACCAAATAAACAAAATGAAAACGGTAAAAATAAAATAAAAATGAATAAAGGAAAACTTAAAAAAAATTCAAAGGTAAAAAAAAAAAAGGAAAATAACAGAAATGAAAAAATTTTCGTTCATCAAAATAAATGTGTTGTATTTAAGACATGACACAAAAATCAGAAAGACTAAATTTTTACCACTATTCACGGCAATAATTATGGTAATAATCATTTTTACCACTATTCACAGTTCACGGTAAATTTTTTTTACCACTATTCACGATAATAATCATGGTAATTTTTACCACTATTCACGGTAATAATCATGGTAATTTTTACCACTATTCACGATAATAATCATGGTAATTTTTTTTATCCCTATTCACGGTAATTATTCTTTCCCCTATTTTTTCCCTTCAAGTATTTCTGTCTTAATAGCAATAACAAAAATTTAACGGCTCAGAGAAAATCTTTAAACAAGGAAATAAGTCTGGATCCATTTTCTCCCTATTTCTAGTTTAGATTTACAGGTATAGCTTAATGTCTAAACAAATTTCGGGTCCCGTAACCATTTCGGCTGTATGGATGTCACATATACTGCAGCCATAAAAGCAGTAGCGTATCTATGGCAAGATAGCGTAACGGAGCTCCTCTCCCTTCAGGCTGGTTTTAAAATGAAAGTTTTCCTTCTCTTGAACGAGTTTCCAACACAGCGCAAAAGACATCAGTCACGCCTGCTATTAAACCATTGCTGGCTGGGGGGATAGATTGACACTGTTATCAAGGGTATGTGTGCAAAATTAAACATTATCAACTCGACTGGAATACAAACTTAAGTCGTTGATATCTCTTTCCAAGCCGTTAACCGTTGCAGTATGCGTACATACTCGCCTATATGAGTATCTTGATAAATACACGATATTTCTATGTGATGCCATTTTTTAAAAAGACAAAATAAAATATTAACGTACTTGCATTTCATTACTTATTAGTAACGACGGTTTCCCTCTGCACAGAGGGATGCAGGTTCGAGTCGTGTCGGAGAGAACATGTTTTTCTTTAATAAGAAAATAGTGGGATTTTATATACTTTTTTGTAATAAAATTAATAGTAATACATTTTCATAGTAAAGGAAAAGAAGATAGCCAGCATTTTCTTTCAAATTACCAAAGATCCTAGTAAAATTAAATTTCAGCATTAAATGACCCATAAGGATGTTGATATGTCGTTAAACAAACCAAACTAAACGAAGAGCGCTCAATTTTTCTTTTCTCGGTTCAATAATCGCTGTCGGTAATTTATAAAAGTTTCCTAATTTTCTTTCGCTTTTTTCCTACATTTTTCAACCGATTTCAACAAAACTTCACAGGACTACGTAAAATTACATTGCGGTGGTTCTGACAGCGCCCAAAATTGGAAAAACACAACTGTTTTTGCACGAAATCAATTTGAAAACACGATTAAGAGGCATCGCCAGAATGAAAGGGGGACAACTCATATCAAGTTATACTTAATATAAAATCCAGGTTGTTTGTGTGCGTGTGTGTGTGTGTGTGTTCGTTTATATATGGGATCGGATTTCCTACATTTTTCAACCGATTTCAACAAAACTTCACTTTTTTTTGGCAGGTAGTGTTTCTTATTGTCTTGCACACTTTTTTCTTTATTTTTACATTCAGAATGCTTTAAAAATTCCATTTACAAGACAATTGTTTATAATAAATTCTATTTGTTTTTGTTTGAGTTTGGGTTTGACCAATTCGTAAAAAAAAAAAACTAATTAAGACATGCGTGTCCGTCAACCTTAATCAATAATTTTTGTCAATTTTATTTTTCAGTCTTTATGATGGTCGATACCTGATCTATCTCTTACTGTTACATCTCCGGGCAACGCCGGGCTCTACTGCTAGTAATCAATAAAATTAAACGCTCACTTATTTGAACGGAAATTGCAGCCACTTGTCAGGGAGGATTAATTGCAAAATTTTACAATCAAGTTCCATGAGGAGTGGATGTAGTTTCTGCAAAATTCTAAGTAGGAACAAGATAAGTGAACATGTAACTTCATTTTTTATTGTTAAATACTGTCCATGACGGTATCGAGCACGAACTTAAATAAAAAGAAGTTATATTCCTGAAATATTTGGATTTTGTTTCTATCTGTCTTTCTTTGACACTCAGAGCCGAAAAAGAAAAAAAAAGGAGAAAAGAAATAGTGAGAGAATATAAGGAGACAAGAAAACGATGAAAAGGAGAAATAGCAACGACATTTCACACATCCGTACATACACACATGCACACGCGCACGCATACACACGCTCTGACACGCGGACAAACGCACGCGCGCGCACACACACACACACATGCACGCACACGCAAAGAGAAAAATAATTAACCTAACACCAATAATAAGAGCATCTCAACCAGCGCATAAATTAATTATATCAAACTTAATACAAAGATAACGAAAAATGAAGATGTCGGCAGTAAATTGCTGAAACCTCCTGATGAGCGCACTGAACAATTTCGAATGTTAATAAAAAAAACTCTAATCAAATACAACCGACAAATATTACTTTTCTTTGATAATAAGTCAGAAGTAAAAACTTCCACCAGCTGGCCGCGTGGCTTAATGGATAAGGCGTCTGACTTCGAATCAGAATATTTCGAGTCTCGTCGCGGTCATGTGTTTTGGATTATTTTTTTTTTGTCAATTCGCAGCTTCTACAGTGGGGAGGAAAATATTCGTACACATACTAATTTTTAATTTATTGTATTCCAACTAATTAATAAACACACTTTTCATATAATTAACTGTACACAAATACATAGTAGCTAAATATGTATAGAAAACAGAAATTATTTAATAGAAATAAATCCCATTTATCCATTTTAATCGGCGAAAAAAGTATTCGTACAATACAAAAAAAGAATACATAATCTTCATTTAAAACTTCTACAGCAACCAAAGAGTGTGAGTTCAATACCCGGTTAAGGCAGTGAAGAACTTTCAGAGGAAAATTAACAGGAGATAACTGATAACTGACATCCATCAAAAATGGCATGTGGAACTAGAACAGTCTACCCCGGTGAGCGAAATAAAGGGTTCAGTTTGAAATTCCAACCACACGAAGAAGGCCGGAGCGTACAACGACCGAAACGTCGTGATAAATATGGCAACAAAGATGAGGACAATAGTCAGAATAATGTACATAATACCTCATCTCAGAAATATAGACAGACTCTGTTTTATAGTTGCATAATTTCCCATCGAAGTAAATGAAGGCCTTATTTGATGGCACAATGCTTTAGTAATAGTGTGCGTGTGGCGTGCATCTTGTCCATATACAATTTGTAACGCTTCAGTAAATTATAAACTTTATAAGGGTGGGCTATAAGGGTTTCACTGATCATCGGAATGAAATTCCAACGTTACAATTTTGAGTCTAAACTTAATCTTCAAACTCATTTCATTACAAAAAAGGGTAACGATTTGAAAAAATATATTCTGTGTGATTATTTATGATGTAAAATCCCAACTTTCAAGTTGAGTGCAATACCACGGTTCCAAAATCAACCTGCCGTACAGGTCATCATCCTGTGTCTATAGATATGGTCGGTTGATTTTGCTTAGGGGTATATCAACCTCTATGAGTCAATTCCGAAATCTAAATGTTTTGTACGCAATTTTATGCTTTCAACTACAGATATTTTGTACATATTTTTTATACTTTAAAAGTAAAGGATTCTTTATTAGATATACACTTTGTAGATCATACAATGTATTTTTGGTAATATTACTATAAAAATGTATTTGTATATCATTTAGCGTTTCACTGATTATCATCTATACATATATAAAGGGCAGTTGTCTGTATATGTGTATGAGCGTCCCCGGCAAAAACTAATAAAAAACTACAATATTTATGACAAAGTAAATATGTATTCAGATTCATTATCACCCAAGCCAGCATTTTGTAAAAAAAAAATATCAATGTTTGATTTGCATTTACGAAGATATTTTAAAATTAAAATGCATTAGAATTCATTCGAAATTCTCAGAATTAAAAAGTAAAAACGAACGGTAAGAATTCTTATTCTCGAATCGGATTACCGTTCGAATTTTTTTTTTATTCTGCTAAACGCTATCCAAGTATGTATGTTTAAAGTTTCTGTTGTCTTAAATTTATTTTTACATCTATAGTTAATAACAGCGTAACTTTAAAAAATGAATATTAAAACAACAAAGTAAATTTAAAAGACGAATATTAAATACAATTATTTGACAAAAAGTTTAATATTTACTTATTCAAATATTCGAGTGTGCTGTGTGTGTGTGTGTGTGTGTGTGTGTGTGTGCGTGCGTGCGTGTGTGTGTGTGTGTGTGTGTGTGTGTGTGTGTGTGTGTGTGTGTGTGTGTGTGTGTGTCCGGATACAAAATAAATATACAGACTCCCATCAACGGACTTTGGATGCGGGCAAAATAAAAAAAAATAATCTGCAGGCAAATCGGCAGCGATAGATTTAAAAAATTGCGGGCTTATTGGAACGAGTCGTATTAGTTCTCAAAGTGACCGCTTGGTGGCGGTGGCGGGCCTTTCAATTGTTAACGAAGAAGGAAGGTACGATACATCAGCGCGCGCGTGACAAACTAGCTGTGAGAAATCTATTATTTTTGTTATTTTGCTTAATATATCTATATTAAGTATATATTTTTTATGCCATATACACATGTTTATAGTATTTACATTATGATCATAACTACAGTGGTTATATAACTAAAAAATAATCCTTTCCCATCTACGGACGATCGGCTTTAACGGGCCCCTATTAGTCCGTTGATGAGAGATTTGTCTGTATATATAGAATCAGTATCAATTAAAGGAAAGTTTAAACGTTTATGCGTTTAAACATGCGTATCATTGTTTTATTAATATTTTTCGGCCATCTTATGGAAAATAATTATTTATTCAATCTTTAAAAAAATAAACTTCATTGTTTTTTGGTTTGTAACTAACATAAAAAGTAAATAATTTTCAAATAAGTTTTATTAAAGCAAAAAATTATAGCGATCCTTATTTTTTCAAAAATTAATTTAAATAAAATATGATTAAATTCATAAAACAAATATTCAACATGGCTAAGCCTGTCTCTCCTAATTTTTATTTAACTAAGGTTGTTGTTTTTTCAAATACAAATATAACTTGAAATTTAAACAATCGCTTTTAAAAGCCAAATTATCAATGTATCTTGCTTGCTTCTACTCTCTTTCAAAATAGTAATTAAATTCATTTACAGAGTAATGTTTGCTAATGTAATATTTAAAAGTAAAATTTTATTTACTTAAAAAAACATAAATTCCCCTCTAAAATAGATAGTAAATAATTATTTTTCCAAGAAGTGAGATTTATTATAGTTTTTCACTGAAAAATGATTAAATTAAATCTTTAAATATATCTTAATTTAAGTTTATTTCATATTTTATTAATAACTAGCAGTAGAGCCCGGCGTTGCCCGGGGATATAACAGTAAGAGATATATCGATTATCCACCATCATAAAGACTGAAAAATAAAATAGACCAAGATTATTGTTTAAGGTTGACGGACACGCATGTCTTAATTATTTTTTTTTTGTTTTTTTTGTTTTTTTTACGAATTGGTCAAACCCAAACTCAAACAAAAACATTGTTTTCATTCGTTATGAGTCTCTACCGATTGAATAGAATTTTATTATAAACAATTGTCTTGTAAATGGAATTTTTAAAGCATTCTGAATGTAAAAATAAAGAAAAAAAAATAATGTGCAAGACAATAAGAAACACTACATGCCAAAAAAAAAAAGTGAAGTTTTGTTGAAATCGGTTGAAAAATGTAGGTAGCCTTTCTGTAATCTTTTAGTTTTACAATTTATGATTTTTTACTTATTGAATACAGTAAAAAAATTGCATATTTTGCTTGTGGTGATTCATAATTAGAATTCTGATTTGAATATATTTTCCACTCGTTGTTTCTAATACAAAAATATTAATTAACTTTATTTGGGTTTATTAATTATGATCTAACAAATCTTATTCATTTATTAGCCTTTTGTGTAATAATAATCTTTTTTAAATTTATGATTTTTTACTTATTGAATACAGTAAAAAAAATTGGACACCATGTGTATTTAAAGTAGTTTCCGGTTATTATTTTTTAGTTAGGAGGACTTTAGTTTCATTATGTTTTTTGATTTTTTTATCTTTCCCTAAATCAGTAGAGATCGTTAGATTATTGTTTTAAAGTTGAAAATGACACGCATGTCTTAATTAGTTTTTTTTTTTTTTTTTTACGAATTGGTCAAACCCAAACTCAAACAAAAACATTGTTTTTTAATCGTTATGAGTCTCCCGATTGAATGGAATTTTATTATAAACAATTGTCTTGTAAATGGAATTTTAAAAGCATTCTGAATATTAAAAATAAAAAAAAAGTGTGCAAGAGAATAAGAAACACTACCTACCAAAAAAAAAAAAAAGTGAATTTTTGTTTTATCGGCTGAAAAAAAAATCCAGTTATATATAAACACACACACACACACACACACACACACACACAACACACACACACACACACACACAAACAACCTGGGTTTTTGAACCCGATGTGAGTTGTCCCCTTTTCATTCTCAATGATGTCTCTTAATCGTGTTTTTCAAATTGATTTTGTGCAAAAACAAGTGTTTTTTTCCCATTTTTGGCGCTGTTAGAACCACCACAAGGTAATTTTATGTAGTCCTGTGAAGTTTTGTTGAAATCGGTTGAAAAATGTAGGAAATCCGATCCAATATATAAACGTTACACACACACACACACACACACACACACACACGCACGCACGCACACACACACATACACACACACACACACACTCATTAACACAAAACTTAATATTTGAATAAGTAAATAATTAAACTTTTTGTCAAATAATTGTATTTAATATTCGTCTGCGTTTTTTAACCTAATAAATTAAGATGATTTGAGGAAAGGTTAATGAAATTTTATCTAAGTTTGATTTGTTTGAAAACAACATTAACAGAGTATTTATGTTAGTATTTAATTCGATAAATAAAATGTCTTTTTGAATAAAAATATGGGGATGCTCACCACCCCCACCTCAAGTGTGGTATTGATGGTGTGGTATTTTCCTAAATTTAATTATTTTGTAACAAACAAACAAAAAAAAAAAAAATGAAGTCTATTTTTTAAAGAATGAATAAAGAATTATTTTCCATAAAATGGCTGAAAAATATCAATAAATTGTTAATAATAAACAATAATTCAGAGATCTTCCGAGCAGCGCCAAGTATCCCTACTAGTTCTTCTATAAAAATCTATTGTTGGTCATCTATCTATCTATCTATCTATCTATCTATCTATCTATTTAATACTAAAAGTCTGTGATTGCGTGTATGCTTGTGTTGGGCGTACGTTTGGCGCATAATGATTTATGAGTTGTTTATACTGTAAGTATTTTTATTTTAACTTTCTTCAAACAGACAATTTTTTAAATTAAAATATTTTTAAGTTAAAGACAGACACAAAGAGATCCCGCTTTGCTGTTTCGTCCAGTTGTTTGTAGAGTATTTATGTTTCAGCTTTCTTTAAACAAACAATATTTTAAATATTTAAAAAATATTTTTGGCATATTTAAAAAATATTTTCAAGTGAATAAGATTTTAAAATATTTTTTGGATTTTAAAAAATATGTTGAAGTTTGATTTTAAAAATATTTTAAGTAGATAAGATTTAAAAATACGGGTTGTTTATACAGTAAGCATTTTTATTTCAATTCTTTTTCAAATGTTTACTCACCTGAATCGTCAGTGACCGAACGGGTCAAGGGTAGTCTAGATTTATTATAAAAATGTACTGCGGATTTTTGTTTCGGGTTTCACTATTTGCCCATAACTGGGACCCTAACAGATGCTACCAGTACGGGTCAGGGTGAGCCTGGGAACAACAGCTATTAAGAGGTGGTTATACACTTCTGAAAACCTCTAATCTCCCGATCAGAGGCCTTACTCAAGACGAGCATAGCTGGAGGAGAGAAGAGATGTATTCGTGTGTTTTTCAAGGATATCGGTACGGAGACAAATCGTCTGAAATATGAATCCGGCTATTCGCAACGATAACCCTTACGGCACGCAAAAAAAGAATTTTAATAAAGAAATAAAGTAAAAAGACAACTACAAGGCATTGATATCAAGAACAAGCAATGAAAATGAAATCGAGGCTCGATAGTAAGATGAACAAGTTAAATTTGCCTTGATGCAGTCTGTTTGGCAACCATCGAGTCTGGTAACAAACAATGGCAGTAAGCATCGACGGAGTGAATCATGAAATACAAGTCGACAAACACTAAAACTAAATTGGGCAATCAGTCGACTGGTCGATTCAATAGCCTGTCTCAAATGAACACGCGATAAACTTTTACAAGCATTCCTCAATTGCGCATTTCATCGGACGCCATTCATTTCAGCAAAAATTCAAATCCACACGTTTTCGGCTGGATAGTGTTACTTTCATAGAGCCCATCTCCGTGTAGCTGGGGTGGGAGATGATATTTTCTATCTACAGACACATAATCGCAAGCGTATAGCTATTCTATCACTATTTCCATGGTAAATATTTTTTAGAGTGGGGACCTCCCCTAATTCGTCGGAAAAATTTCATACTATGATGAAAAAAATACCACAAACCTGATAAAAACTAAGTTTTATCGTTAAAATCGTTATGTTATCAATAAGAAAAAAGACCAAATTATATTTTTAAATATTTACTTAAAATGTTTAATCTTTTTTAGAATATTCGGAATTTTTATTCAAAATCTTGTTTTCTTGGGTCAGCGGGTGGACGATAAATCAGTATAGCAAATGTTAGCGTCTTTTTTGCAGTAAAAGACATATTTGGAAATTATTGCAAAAATTAAATAATTGTCGGATTTTAATGTAATCTTCTATGACTTATTCACAAAGGAATTAAATTATTTAATTTTTTTTTTAGAAAATTTTGGCATTAATATTTTTTTATGTGTTTCACTCCACTTATTTTGTGGAAACTTGAGAAATCCAACGGTACCATTTTTAGCGGCTATGTAAAAAAATTATTCTCTTTGAAGAATTTAAATCACCATTTTATTTTTTTAATTTGACGACCAGTTACCGAAAATCTGTTATGAATCGTAATATAAAAAAACGCAATAAAAGACATTATTTAATTAGAAAAAACTTTTAATTGCTTTTATGAATAATGCATATTAAGGACAATATTGTCGTAAGAAAATAATTTTCGATGAAAAATGAATTTTTGCAAGATTTGCTTTCATTTTTGATAATTTTAATTAGAATAATTTATAGAGATTTTAAATCTTTTAAGTTCGGTTTCAATGGTGTAATTGTTAGGGAATATTATTATTAAGTAAAACTATATTTAGTAATCATAAATCGGAAAGCCTATTACTATTCGAGGCATCCTTGAAGGTGATAAATTATTTTCCATCCTTCTCGCAAACTAAACGTCGCAAGACTCTCACTACTCTATCGCTATTTTCATGGAAAGTGATCATTCCTTAATTCCAGAAGTTCTAACCTTCACAGCTAAGACTCGCCATTCTACGCACATTGTAGCCAGGCACCCTCATTCCTTTCGTATTCCATTGGTAAGATCTAAGTTCCACTCAAGCAGCTTCTTCCAGCGAACCGCTTCTTTGTGGAACAAAGTAGGATGTTTTCCTGATCCCCGCATAAACTGTGCCTCTTACTCTATAACCTTCTACCTCGAATGGATCCCGAGCCTTATACAAGGTCAACCTCATTGCAAAAAAAAAAAAAAAGGACCAAGCTTTTCGGATCACTGCGACTACTACCATCTGTAACTAACATATCACAAGGTGAAGTTATTAAGTACAGTGACAGGACATTCATACGCGACCTTCCACGAACGAAAATAAAGTTTAATAAAAAAAAAAAAAATTAAAAAGGTTAGTGATAAAAAAAATGTTTTTAAATATCAAATAAATAAAAAGCTTTGCGAAATTATCAAACCAGTTTTATCCGTGTTACATCTAGAATTGCGTCAACGCTAAATTTGATTATTTTTTTATCACGTGACGCTAATCTGCAAGCTGACATTATGGCGTCGTTTGGCTAGAAGTAAAGATGAAATACTTGACTGCAATGGAGATTCAATTCATGTGGCTTTCTGACATTTTAAGGAAAGCAAACGACCCGTATATATATATATATATATATATATATATATATATATATATATATATATATATATATATATATGTGTGTGTGTGTGTGTGTGTGTGTGTGTGTGTGTGTGTTTTTTGAGATACGAGTTTAATTCATTCCAAGACTGAGCTCGTAACTCATAAGACTTATCTCAAATCAATTTTCCCCATTGAAATTAATGGGAATATTTACGATCAGTTCCATAAAAATTCACCACTGCTCTTCCCACCTACTTTGTTTGGAGCTTTGGTGTAACTAAAGGAATTTTGCAAAATAACAGAAAAAAAGACACAACACAATGAGATCCTTCCAGTACAGAGGAGAACATGTGTACTTCGGTTTCTTAACTGAAACTAGCTCGTATCTCAAAATTCATCTCGTATCTCAAGGCACAAAATCGACCAAATCTCAAAAAACTCGTATGCCGGTACGCTCGTATCTCATGGTATTACTGTAATATATATATTAAAAGTTATTCTTAGTGAATACATGTATTTGAGTATGTGACACTATTTAGCGCTGGTAAATGAAGAGAAGGTTTAATGTATATAACGATGGATATACCGAGAGAACGCGGGTAAATAAAAGAAGGGTTAATGAATAGAACGATGGATATACCGAGAGAAAGATTGGAGGTTTATCTTTTTAAAAAAGAAGGCTTAATTCCCAGAAATCAGAAAAATCACTTAAAGATATTTTCACAAGGCCACGTGGTGATCTTTTGACAATTGTTTGATGATTCATCCCTAAAACTACTGGTCACAAAAACAGAAGTCGAGATAAACAGATAAGATTTGATCTGTCATAAAAATCAGGAATAAAGTTCCTTATGGAAGCAGCCATATGGTTAGTGTCTAATAATGAAAAAAATGGAATGGAAAATTTTGCGTGGCCAAAATTTGGAACGATAATTCTTTTGATTGACAGCCTTCGAGATAAGCCACGTCAAGCAGTCGGGAGGCATTGGTCAAGTGGCCAAGGTGTTAAGCCTGTTAGACAATAAGAAACTAATAATTTTTTATCTGATTTCATATTCACACATTTTAAAAGTTTAGTATTTTTGCGACATCCAAAAATTAATGAATACCACACAATATTGATTTTTATAATCTAATCTCATAATTTAATCATGCATTTCCATAACTTGACAATTATGTTGCATTCAGAAATTAAATCGTAATGTCGCACAATTCTAATCTTTTACCCCATCTCATATTATAATGACACATTTTCGAAGCTTATCAATTTGAAACATTCAACACATTCAAAAGTTAGAGTATAATTCAGGTTGCGGCTGTAAAAATTAAGATTAATTCTCTCGTGAAAGTTTTCAACACTATTTTTCATCAGTTTTTATTGTGTTTTTATATATATATATATATATATATATATATATATATGTCTCTAAAGATCGGACACTCAGACAAAAAATGCATATTTTCATGATATGGAGTTTTGAACAACATTTTATTGAATTGGAATAATAACATCTTCAGTATGATTTCCATCATTTGTAATGCACGATTCACATGAACTCGATGCAATAACTTCACATTGCCGTCAATTTTAGCAAATTCCCTCTGTATGAATCCAATCAAGTCTGTTGCATCTGTGATTTTCATTCAGTTCTCCTTCGCCTTTAGCATATCCCAGAAAAAAAGAAGTCAATTCTTTCTTCTTTCGACAAAACCACGTTTCATATGTGGGGGTAAAAAAATATAGTTAATGAGATTTTATATGTGTCCAGACTTTAAAAACCTATCCTGCATATATATATATATGCAGGATGTCCTTAAAATCTGTATATATATATATATATATATATATATATATATATATATATATATATTTTAGTGAATAACCATATATTCAGCGTCGATAAAACTATTCGGAGTTTCATGAATAACAATTCAAACTTGAAACTCCGAGTCGATGCAATCGACGTTGGACATTATGGTTATTCACTAATATATACTTATAGCTCTGTTTCATAACATTGAGTACTGTATTTATAACGCCTGAAAAAGAAATATACTTACGTACATGCAAATATTTGTGTGTTTGTACATTTTATCCTAGCCATTTATAAGTAATTCATCGAGTCTAGAAGAAACCTCAAGAGAATGCAGAAAGCACAGGACGGCCGTTTCGTCCTATATTTGGGACTCATCAGCAGCTCGCATCCACCACCGAGAATTGAAATCCGCACAGTTATGTTATCAGGCAAACTTTATGCTAACTGTTCCAACGGGCCTCGGTAACGACGATGTAGCGAATCAGACTCAATATAGCGCCACTCGATCATATGACTCGGATATATATATATATATATATATATATATATATATATATATATATATATATATATATATATATATATATATATATATATATACGTGTATTTTGAGATGTATTTTCAAACATGTTTCAATGAATAATATCGACAACTTCGGTTTATTTTTTATTAAATTTTATAAAATGAACATACAACATAAATAAAAGGAAATAATAATAATAATAATAATAATAAGAGGAGAAGGAACGCTTATGTCGGAGTGAACGGACGTGTTTATTTTTTCATTGCTCAAAGAAAGAATTGTTGCATTTTAAGAGAAGTCTTGATTATTTTAATTATCCATTTATTCTTATATTTTTCTTTGTTTATTATGCTATAATTTTTATCATATTATTATTCGTTTATAATCTTTAATTATTAAAATGTATATTTATTTTTAGACATAGTATACATCCATTGATTTATTTTTAAAATAAGTGTTATTTAGCAAATTTAATTTACTTAGAAAGTCTCACTAAGAATTATTATATTAAGGACATTTAAATCCGTAGCATTTGTTGAAATACTTACAAATTGACACGTATAATTATACTCTTTTTATAATATATAACATTTCTCTTCTTATGAAAAGATGGCATAATTTTCGAAATTGAAGGAAAAGCATTTCGGGTAGTAATGTTTGTTTTGGTTTGTATATTTCTGACTATTGGTTCAGTATCTTCGAGTTTTTCTGTATCATTTATGACTTATATGCTAGCAACCCCGTCACTGGTTACAGAAATCATTTCTAAATTAGACTCCCACAAGGCAAGCGGAGGTGACGGACCCCAGCCGTCGTTCTAAAGAAATCTGCTACCGAGCTGGTTCCAATTCGCTCCAAGCTCTATAACATTCTCTTGCTCTTTCCTACTGTCCAGCTTTTTGAACGTCCTTCTCTGGAATTCCTGTTTATAAGACCTCTGGCGAAACCTCTGATCCCTCAAATTATCGTCATATTAGTTTCTTATCGCTTTTCAGTAAACGACCTCCTCTCAGACAAACAATATGTCTTCCGTTTCGATAGGTATATTGCTGATATTTTTTCCTTGATAATAACGACGAGGCTTGAGGCTCTTGATATCTCGCAAGCTTTTGACACGGTTTGGCACACTGGTCTTCTACGCAAGCACCAGTCTCTACGGTAACACATGGCGAATATTTGATTTTATCCAATTGTTCCGATCAAATCGTACATTGAAGGTCGTTTTGGACGGGGCACGTCCACATCCTTTCACGCGAACAAGAATGTCTCCCAAGGTTATATCCTGGGTCCTACTTTGTTTCTGATAATCGTCAATGATCTTCCTGTTGTCATCAATTCCTAAGTAGGTATTTATGCAGATGACACTACCATTTACTCCTGTCTCGATAGCAAATGCAAAGTAAGCCTGGCTGCTGCTCTTCAAAAGGATCTCCAATCAGTGGTTAACTGGGGCAAGAAATGGCTTGTAAATTGTAACGTCTCCAAGACAAAACTGTTTCATTTAACCACCATAGTGAATCTTTTCTGACTTCCGTCAGCAACACACTGCGCTTACTTGGCCTCTCGTTTTCAACTGACTTGAAGTGGATCGACTATATCGAATCAATAGCTGCATCTACTGCAAGGACATTTTAGTCACTGTGTTGTCCCAGAAAATTTTTCTCGTCAGAGTCCATCTTGCACATTTATTATTCTACTATTCGACTGTTGTCATATCAGGTCTGGTGTTCCAAAGAGGAATCTTTAATGTAATCGAGCCTCACGTAGTATCTCGACTTCAATCACTTTCTCACCGGTGTGGCGTGGTTTCCCTCTGTTTTTCAACAAATATCTTCATAGCAACTGCTTTTTTCCCCCGGTGCTTCGACTACATGAAATTAAGCGTACTACTAGATTGGTATTTCGATCTCACCTGTTTATTGTTGAAATAGCTAAATGCAAATGCCATTTCTACTCCAACAGTTTTTTTCTCGGATTTCCCACCCGTGCTACTCCCTTCTGTTTACTTGCTTCCCTGTAAATATAATCTTCAAGAATTTAAATGCAACGTCAATCGCCATCTTCTATAATCTTGAATCCCGTTCATCTTTTTTCTTTCCTCAATCCTACCTATACTCAGTCTCTTTTCTCAATTTCACTCTGTATAACCCTCTACATACGTGTGGTATTCCTGCCTTGCCTGGGGAACTTCCTTCAGTTTACTTACTTTTCTGTAACTATAATCTTCATGAATTTAAATGCAACGCCAATAGGCGTCTTCTATCTTCTTGAATCCCGTTCATCTTTTGTTCTTTCCTCATATAGTATATCTCTGTACTCAGTCTTTTCTCTCACTTTTACTTGTATTAGTGGCAGTTCCGCCTTGCTTGGGGCAAAATGATTTAAAAAGAAGAAAAAAATAATAAGCATTCTTTGAAATCAAATCAGTGAAGCGAAAAAAACACATCATTCCAACAATCAGCAAAGTAACTCAAATGTCAGAAAGAGACTGGCTTCCAAAACTTTTCAATGACAAATATTGTGCAAACATATAATGCTGCATTGCAGTCATTGTTTACGGACATGCTTCTGGAAAAATATTACAGAAGTAAATAATGTCATATATTCAACAGCTTTAGCAGCTTCTGAAAAACTTAATGCCAAGACAAATAAAAGATTAAACAACAGACAAAAAGAGACCACTTTGGAAACAAAATTAAAACGAGAAATTGAAAAAAGCAGATGTGAGTTATCGATAATAGACGAGACTTCAAGAAATTCAAATGTCTTAACACAGAAAAGCAAGACGATCAAGTGGAACTATAAAATTAATTCAGTAAATGAAATTCCACCAATCAAGGAAATAAACAGAAACTACCATTAAAGACACATAGAAGAAGACGATATGAAAAACGCTGTGGTTCTATCGACAAAATAAGATATTCCAAACAGACACAAGAAATTTTTACAGGGAAATTGAAAAAGAAGTTATAGAAGTAACTCCATCTATTTGCAAACTTTTTGGGAGAATATTTTGAGCAACCCAAAGAAAATAAAATCCCAATGCAGACTGAATCAAGCATGAACAAGAAAGAATGAAATATAGACCTGTTCAAGAATGGAAAAATATAACCAAGAATAATATTAGGCAAGCTCTCACAAATACCCCAAAATAGAAATCCCAAGGAAATTACAAGGGACTCAACTTTTGGCTCTATCATCTCTCATCAATTCATAAAACTCTATTTAACGGGTTGAATTCACAAAACAAAAATAAACACTTTGGTTGTCACAATTAGGGTTGCGGCCGGTTCGTAGATGTTTTATTTTTATTTTTTGGATATTATATTCATTGAGTATCCCATAATTTCTATTTCAAACTAGAATGCTGGAATTTGTTGTAAAAATGAATTTTAACTTGAATTTTCGGCAATTTATTGGCAACTAAATAAAGATTCTAAAATTAATCTTACGTTTTCAATACTATGGTCCGGTTAGTTGCAATGTGCTGCCAGAGTGAAATTAAAAACGGTATTTTTTTTTTCAGTGTCAAAATTTACAATTTCCTTCGTTGCATTTCTTTCAAAATATTTAGCATATTATATTTAAACTGTCACAAGTCAAAAGAGGAGTCTGGATTATTATGTGTCTGCCAGGTGAGGTAAAAAACGGTGATAATATACGCCGTTTTAAATGCAAGTATCTTGGATTATACAAATAACAGAGAGTACTAAATATATTTATGTTGTATACTTAAAGAGATTACAAACAGACAAAGGTGCTACTCGAGTGAAGGAACAGCAACACGCGCGTAGTTGAAAGAGAAATTTATTGTAAAAGATAATACACTACTGAAAGACAAGGAATCAATTAGCCGGCTAATAATTCCCGAAGCGAGAATATCTACCAACCGCCCTACGCGGTCAGATGTGGCACAAGGCTGAATTTAATGTAAAATCATATCCTAGCTCAAGGCAAAAAAAAATTCCCCATATAAAACGGCGTCGGGTTAGCTGATTTCCCAAAAAGATCTGCCCTTCGACATACCTCGTCACTTGTCCTCTCTGCCTGGAGACAGAGAGTTTGTCCAGCACAGCTGGGGACGAATCTCCAACTCTAGACTAATTCCCGAAGCAAGTCCCCAGGTATATTCTGTGCTCACTATATACATATATCTACTGATATAATCAGTCCACATAGGCGATAGAGAGTGTGGGACATTCCATTACAACACCTACCCGAGCTAATTTTCCCATGCAATTTTGCTCAATATCTCTTCTTTTTGGGGTCAAGACATAATTGTTTGACTTTTTTCCTCTTCCTAGTACTTCTTATATAAGTTTTTGCGATTTTCTACGGGTATCTGGTATCACTTTTGCTGACGGTCGAGCCTCCTAATGGCGTGGACACCAAAAGAAATTTCATACGTAGTGAAAGCATTCTTCAATAGTTTGGTCCATCATTGCATTTTTTCGCAAATTCTGACAATAGAACATTTTGGAAAGCGACAGGCGCCATCCTGAAAGCTGATCCCCCGTGAGGCAGGCAATGCCAGCTGTGTTTAAAATGAGATAGCGAGTTCGTGCCTGTTCTTTTCGTGTTGGTGACTATTTCATGTACGTAATATTCAAATCTTAGATAATATGTTGAGCTCTGGTATATCAGTTATGTAATAATTATATCTGATACTCTGTCAATTTTGTAATCCAAGATACTTGCATTTAAAATGTATCCCATCATTATGTAACACCTGTAGTGGGAGCGATGGGTAAATTGTCACCATTTTATATTTTTAATTTCGCGCATGCGCGTTGTTTGTTTTGATTTTGTTCACTGCACAGTATAGTAGAGTCAGTTGGACACTATCTGTGCAAAAAAGAGCAGCATGACACTATTAATTCCGCTAGAAATTTGGAAATGGCATGCCATACTGCTTGGCATTCGCACTGGTAGCTCCAATACGAACATTTCAGAGAGTTCGGGTGTCAATCTGAAGACAGTGCCGTGGTTTCGGAAAGTGTTGGACGAGTCTAATGATGATTGAAGGTGTTTAGAGTGATCACTAGAGATAGCAATGTTATCCTTCCATTCATCCTTCCACAGGGTCTCAGACTCAACACGAAGGTCTATATCAAATGCCTTGAAGAGTGTTGTAGACGAACGAATTTTTTTTTCTCCGTATGAGTTCGAATCCTGGTCGCCAAGTGTTGTAGAGTACGAAAGGTTTTTCTTCCTCCGTATGAGTTCGAATCCTTCGTCGCCAAGTTGTTATGTAGTGGTTTCACAGTGGAGGCTTGTATTTGTACTAAGTCGGTCCTAAAATAGGTTCGACGTACAAAACGTTAGGAACTTGATATAATAGGTAATGACGCAGTAATCTAGTTGTGGTGGCTGATACTTTAATATCCGACTAACGGTCGTCCGGCATTGACTGACTGACCCACTCCCACTGAGCCACTCACTCGTTACTCTTAATACCCCTACTTATTATAGGTGGGAGAGTCTATTAACTATAGAATAGGTGTGTTCCACTATAATAAAGAGGTAGTGCAGCCCTAGATGAAGAGGGTGCCTGCTGGAAGACCCTTTGTCTGGCAACAGGAATCTGCACCATGCTACACAAGCAAGAGGAACCAGTGACGGCTGTTAGACAATTTTTGCGACCACATCAATTATATCATACAGAGCAGCAGATTTAGTGCGATTTTCAATAAACAATGCAAACTTAAAATATTTTGTCTTATAATTTGCGTCCAGCAGTATTTTGGTGGTATATCCACTTTTATATATATATATATTTTTTTTATTAATTTGACTTAACAAATGTTGTAAGACCTTATTCACTAAGTAGTCTTTTTTGTAATCTTACATTTTTACGTCGTTTTTATATACTAAATACGGTAAAGAAATTGCATATTTTGCTTGTGCTGATTAATTAGAATTATAGTTTGAATATATTTTACATTCAATGCATCTAATACAAAAATATCAACTTTATTTGCATTTATTCTTGAGATAGTAAAATTTTGACGTCAGTTTGGAACTAAAAATCTGCGGAAATTAGTTATTTTTGTACGTTTTTCAAACGACATTTGAAACTAATTGGTAAAAGATATGAATTTAAATTTTGGTGTCAGTACTTATCACATTAAATTCCACCGAGTGCAATGCTGATTTAAAAAAATAAAAAATAAAAAAAAAATAAACAGCGAAAAATCAACGCCCTACTGTTCCAGTTTAAAGCCAACTGAAATTTGATGGGTGTGGTAGAACAACCCAATCAAGTTTTATTTTTTTTTCCTGTCTTGTTCTTGCTGTATGCGACTTTGGATATTCATGAAGGAGAACAATATTTTCTTATATTGACAAGTGCAGGGCGCTTTTCGACCCAACCTTTATGGACATGTTGCAATTACTGGACGTATAAAGAACTCTACATATAGGAAACTGCAAAATCTCTTCCAGAAGATAATGAAGGAAAACAAGAAGAAAAGAATAAACAATTGCAAGAAGAGAAAATGCATGGTTATTGGCAAAAGGATGAGCCCAAAATGCAAATTACAAATCGGAAACACCAAAATCAAAGAAATAAAAAAATTTAAATATAATATTTATATATAATGTTTTAACAGAGGGCGGAAAGAGCAACACTGAAATCCGAAGGCGCATTGGGATAGCAAAAGATGTCTTCCAAAAACTCAGCAGAGTATTAAGATATAAAAAAAAAACTTCGTTAGAAACAAAGAAAAGAGTACCGAAGAGTTATGGGATATCTGTACTCCTATATGGCAGTGAATTATGGATAATATCCTCAAAGATAAATAAGAGACTTGAAGCAACAGAAATGTAGTTCTAAAGAAGGATACTGAGGATATCATGGATGGAATAGGTGAGCAACAACGAAGGCATAGAGAAAATGGAAATAAAAAAGGAAACTCATAATTAACATCAGAAAAAGACAGTTGAAATTTCTTGGGCGCGTAAATGAGGAACGAGGGCTTGGAAAATCTAATACTCACAGGATAAATTCAAAGCAAGTGGGACAGTAGACAACGCATAACCTACTTAGTGAACTTGATTAAATGAATGGCAGAAAACGATTTAAGAGATATAACAAAAAGGCAAAATTTATTAAGAGCTACAAAGGGCAGGAAGTTGTGGAGAGCCATGATCGCTAACGCCCCAAAGGGACACGGCACATTAAAGAATAAGAATGAGCATGTGTAAATGGATGACAGAACAGGGTTGAGGAGATATAACAAAAAGACAAAATTTATTAAGAGCTACAAAGGAGAGGAAATTGTGGAGAGCCACTATCGGCTACGTCCTGAGGGGACATGGCTCATAAAGAAGAAGATGGTGATCCCATAACACGCACTACATTATCTTTCTTCCAGAGCGCTCAGCTTTTTCGTTGGTTATGGAGATTTATGATTATCGGCATTTTGTGTTGAAGACGTAACCCATTTTTCACGATCTGTTATGATAGATTTAAGGATCAGTTTATTTCTTTTTTTTGGGGGGAAAGGACACATAACACTCTGGATGAACCATCCGCTTTGGTCTTTTTGCCAAGAGTGCGTGGAATCCAAACACCCAGCTTTCTACCTTTCTCTATCTTTTCTAATCGTCGATATATGGTTGATTGCGATGTTTTTATTTATTTATTAGCGGGTCTAGCTAGCCAGAACATTCATGAGTCTATCACGCCAGCCATCACGGTCCTGCGTCAAGGTCGGAAGGTCATTAGGGTGGCATTCTGTGTCATAACATAGCTGGTCAATATAAAAGGTTGCTGGCCGACGAATGAGTCTTGCTCCATGGCTAGGTGTCTAGAGCACTAGATCACTCTCGATTTCTTGTTTTGCTCGCCTGCAGTGTCGCATTCTAAGATTGTAGAAATATCAGGGATGGGTCCATAGAACTGTCAACGATGCTGGACTCTATGTCAATGGCTTTAAAACTGAATTAATCAGATTCAACAAGTAAAGCTCAATACAGTCTTAGGACAATCAATACAATCTGTCGAATCTTTTACATATAAATAAATTCTACTGAAGAGGATGCAAAATTTCGCATAGCTGAAGACTGATCCGCCTTGAATAAAAAGGATACAATTTAGAAATCTGATCTACCAGACAACGTCAAACGCAGATACTTTCGTGCCACACTGTAGAGACGGTGTTAACGTATGGTGCCACTGCTTGGACATTAACTAAAACCCTAGAGTTTACACTTGATGGAGCCTACTTTATGGTCCGGTTCCTTGTACCACGGGGATAGTCCAAGGTAGAACCAATAAAGAAGAACTCGAAGGCGGATATGGAATAACACAGATATATTACAAACAGGAATATATACAGAGACGTAGAAAGTGTTAGTACGAACAATCAGGTTTAGTAGTAATTGTCTGAACACGACTCTGTTTTGAACTGCTTCTGACTCGACTGACTGACTCCTGACGGACTTCACTCCAGACTTCAGACTGAACTCCAGACTTCAGACGGAACAGTATTTAGTCACCCCCCACCTCCCAAAGAGGGTATCATGTGGCACAAGGCCGGTTTAACGTGGGATCTCAGATCTCGAGGGCTCGGCCAAAAATATGACCTTTGAACCGGTATAAACGGGTTCAGGGTCGGTTTACCTCCCCGAAAGAGACTCCGCCCTTCGGCGTAGCCTCGTTCGGGTTCCTCCCCGCCCGAAGGCAGAGAGTTCAACCGATCAGCTGGCCGCCAGACTTCGGACGGAACAGTATTTAGTCACCCACCCCCACGAGGGCATAATGTGTCACAAGGCCGGTTTAACGTGGGATCTCCGAGCCCGTGGGATCTCCGAGTCCGTGGGTTCGGCCAAAAATATGCCCTTTGGTTTCTACTGATAAGAAAATTAAAGGGACACAACTCTCTAACTTTCAATAGCTCATATTCAAATGAAAAAAATAACTGTTCTCAAATTACAATGTTTCGAAATAAAAATATCCGTGATTTCAACTTTACTCCTAGAGGCCATAACCCAACATATCATACCATTTTGGAAATAGGCCGATTCCGTGAGCAAATTAAAACATTCCGCAATCCTGAAATTTTGGATTCCCAAGTTTTTTATTACTGCTCGATAGGGCGGCTTTTAAGCTGAATTATATATATATATATATATATATATATATATATATATATATATATATATATATATATATATATATGAGGATAAAATTAAAATTGCAACACGCTTAATATGTGTTTCAATTTACTCATTTAATGCAAGTAAATTAACACATAGATATCGTGCACAGCTTGCAAAATAAAAGCTGTATCTACGTTACACAAACCCAACATTAGAAGAATGCATATCAACCTGTGGTGTTAACCTGGCCATGCGTTCAGACATACATATAATCTGACAGGCGAATAGACTCCTGCGATACATTATTCCACATTGAACATTTTACAGCAAGGACATTGTTGTGACCAAGTAAATGGTTAAGTAATAACAAAAAACCAGGTTTGCAGATATATCGTATATTAAACAGTAAGTACACTAGAAGAGTATTACACGACTAGTAAGAGTGTATCGAATGAAGTAGCGCTCGGTCTATTTACTGTTCCCCGAAGACTTTTATCCTACTAATCACATAGTAGGCGGAAGAGTCTAACATAAACTCTTTAGAGGGAGGACACCACAACACCCAACCTCTTTTCAGCCTAACTTCGTATGGAGTCTTTTTTATATAATTGCCACCTAATATTTTTTTATTTAATCCTTTTTCACAACCCCCCCCAAAAAAAACACTTTGAAAAAGCTATATACAGGAATTACGCTTACGATTTTTTTTTAATGATAATAATTTCCAATAATCCAATGCGTATTATGCTTTTTTGGTAATTCAAAGTTCATAAGTGAGGAGATTTTTTTTTACTCATTTTTTTTTTTTTTTCTGTTGATGTGGTATGACATGAAAGATATTCAATATATTTTCTTTTTTCCGGTTAACATCTAAAGGTTCCGTAAATTTCCTTTTTCTTTTGGGCTTTCTAAGCTCTGGCACTGATTGCGGTATTGGAACGTCAAATGTGTCAAAGACGATGTCCATAGTGTCATCTTCTATGGGATCCCTGTCGACTACACTTTCATACCCTTTTGTCGTAGAGTTTCCTTTCTTCACCACTGTTGTACAAACTGGCAAAAAAAAAAAAATAAAAAAAAATGATTTAACGTGAAATACGTTTCTCCGAATCCTTCGTCGCCAATATGTTGTGACCAAGTAAATGGTTAAGTAATAACAAAAAAAAAGGTGTGCAGATATATTGTATATTAAACAGTAAGTATACCAGAAGAGTATTACACGACTAGTAAGAGTGTATTGAATGAACTAGCACTCGATGTATTTAATGTTCTCCGAAGCCTTCTGTCTTACTAATCATATAGTAGGCGGAAGAGTCTAACATAGACTCTTTAGAGGGAGGACACCACAACAGACATTTCGATTTCATTTTGCTTGTCTTTTCTAAACGTTCACCAAATACAAGGCTCAAGAGCAACTCAAGGTAGAGGGTTAATGATTGAGAATGTTGTAGAGATGTAAGAGAAGAAAGAAACTACTGATAAATAGGACACGTAGAATAGATAACGGTTGACAATAGACTTGAAACAGCTAAGATTATGTGGATTGTGGAAGTATCATCTTGGGAGTCTGTTCCACAAAGTAAAGGTTTTCGGGAAGAAGCTCTCTGAGTGGAACTTTTTTTTCTGGCCAATGCAATATGAAAAGGATGAAGATTATTCCAGCCTGTGAACGTAGTATGGCGTGTTCAAAGCGTAATGGTCGGAATTGGTGGCACTAACGAAGGACATCGTAGAACTAACTAGATGGCTATAGAGAACCTAGTCTTCAAGTGTAGAATGTTCATTTGACGACAGGTGCTAAAGGTCAGGAAGAGACGGTAAACTTGTATGGAAGATACGACGCAACAAAATAGTCAAAGAGATTAAACATTTTACAGGATATCTCCTTTGATCGTTGCTTGCACAGTTTAAAAATCACATAGTCGATTATATGTTCGTCAGGATAGATAGATAGATAGATAGATAGATAGATAGATAGATAGATAGATAGTGTACTTCCTAATTCTAATATCATGTTGGCCAGGTTCACCCAAATATCTTCGACCCTTGTGGCATAAAAAATTTCACAAGGCCTGATATCCAGCAATAGTTGAAAGCGGCATTTAAAACATTCGCGTGATTAATGTTTGCTATCCTGTATGAGAATGAAAGCTGGACAGTTTTATTAAATTTAGAGAAAAGACGTCAATCGTGGTTCTACACTTAGTTTTTTTTTTTACATTGATTCTCACCCTGTACAAGGCCCGACTTGAACAGGTTATGATTTTAGTGATAGAAGAAGCATCCTCTTGGGAGTCGGTTCCACAAAGCAGGGATTCGCCGGAAGAAGCTGCTCGAGTGGTACTTACATCTCAATAATGGAATACGAAGGGAATGAGGGTAGTTCGCTAAAATGTGCGGGTCTTAGCCGTGAAGGTTAGAACGGGTGGAAATAAGAAATGTAGCTCGTCTGAGCACTTTCCATGGAAATAGCGATAGGCTAACCGAGAGGCTTCCGACGTTTTGTCTGTAACAAATGGCTTTTAGGGTAGAAATTAATTTGTCATTGACAAGGACGCGGAGACGCTTTTGAACGATCGAGATCGGGAAGTGAAGACTGGGCAGATCCTGGCCAGCAGTATGGCGGCAGCAGTATTCTATTTTCAGCCTGACCTGGATTTTGTAAAGGTAAAAGATAGCAGAATGAGTCAGGGAGTGCGCTACAGAGGACCGACCATTTTTCCAGTATCTCTAGCAATGGGTCGTATGTACGATTTTCACTTGAAGTCTAAGTCGAGCGTCAGGCACAATAGTCGTCCAAGGCACGGGACATTCGTTCATCGCGATAGGCAAAAATCAGGATCTGTTCGGTGATGATATAACCACACTAGTTGGTTTACGAGTCAATGAATGCCAACAGTACACCATTTTCGACCTGCTCTGGCCCTTGTAAAGGTAGAAGATAGCAGGAGGATCCATGTACTTACAGAAGCGGTACAGGGAACCAAGCATCTTTATGGATGGATCGTATGCGCATGTTCCGCTTGAGATCTGAGTTGAGTTTAAGACCCAATAGTGGCTGAGAGTACAAGGCCCCCGTGAGAGAATATCCGTTCATCGTGATTGGTAATAGTTCTCGGTTCGATTGACTATAGACAATGCATGTAAGAAACGGGATTTTAAGGAGAATAGGAACTGAAAAAAAAAAAACAATCAGAAAAATGTCAGCTGAAATTATAGGGATACATAATAAGATTAAAAAAAAAAGCTTCAGGAATTCGAAAAGAGCCGTTTCTTCGAGTAAGTTTCTTGTTTTAAGAAAATAGTAACTTGTCTGGGGAAAGCGAGCGAATTGGCACTGAAATAGATAATCGATTTACAATGTAAACGATTCACTTTAACAAATATTTACATTTTTTGTTGAACAGCGTCGGATAAAATGTAAAATTCAGTTTTGCATTAGACGTACTAAGTATTCAAACTGAGAATATGAAGAGAGAGATTCGCAATGTGTCCAGCTGAAGCCAAACTGATCTCGAGTAAACGCCTAGCAACATAATTATTTATTTCATAGAATATGAGAGAAAGGCAAATAGTGTCTAAAAGTTAAGACTGTAAATGTAAAAATTCGTGTACTAAAATGTTCGGATTGTTACAGTCAGTAAACTTTCAGATATTAGCAAAAATATTGTTTGTCTGAGTGTCATTATTCATTGCTTTCATTTACAGTCAGACAGAAAACTTTCGTATTTATAGCAAAAATATATTTGTCTGAGCGTCATTATTCATTACTTACATCATTTACAGTCGGATAGAAAACTTTCGTATTTATAGCAAAAATAATGTTTGTCTGAGTGTTATTATTCATACTTACATCATTTACAGTCGGATAGAAAACTTTCGTATTTATATTATATTTTTGTACCTCTTCTAAATTATTTGAACGACATTTCGAAATTGTCTAAAGACTTTGTGGATATACTTTAGATACACCCTTGTGTAAATTAATTGAAAAAACCGCTTTAGTGTCCTTTTTTCACCATACGGTCAGTTTTAGACCTACTGGAGTGACAGGATGCAATCGATTTCTATTTTATCTCAGATTAGGTCATTTGCAGTGGTGTGCAGTAATATGAATCTATTTTCGGGGTGTATAATGAAATTTGTTTGGCCTTGACAAACATTGCGTTATCCGTGGTTGCATCAGATTTTTATCACGCCAAGACACTATTGTTTCGACTGTCGATTAGTTGTCCTACGGCCATTGACTACGATGGTATTTACGCTAAGGAAGCGTACGAAAATTGTAACACTGCACAAACACACTGGCAAGACTTAGTGAGTTCAAAGTACCATAGACTGGCCCGGAAACTCTCCTGATATAAATCCAATCGAGAATCTGTGGGCAATCTGCAAGGAATGACTTTGTGGAATGAACATACAAAGTACTAACATGTGCACTGGATCATGTTTCATTGGAAAAATACGAAAAAAAGGAATTGATAACGGAATTATTCGTTTTGCTTCAATTAATTTGCATAAGGATGTATATTATCTTTGCTTTTTGATCAGTTATTGGCTTACGACCATATCACGTTTAAACACTGGTTCTCGTACGTTTCATCGAAGGTAATCAAAGTCGAGCCTGGTCAGTACGTTGATGGATGAAGCTTGGGTATACCAGGTGCTTAAGCTTAAATGTGCGGCTGGGTTTGTCAGAATTGTACAGCCATATGACATATACCCGTTGTTGTACGATCACCGAGGATATGCAACGTCGAACCTGCTCAGTACTCAGATGGGTGACCTCTTTGGAATACCAGGTGCTGTAAGGTTGGATGTGCGGCTGGTGTAATGTTTAACAGCTCAGAATTGGAAATCGGAAAGCCGAGTTCAGTTTCCGGTTGATTTCTTTATATCCACTTTCGTGTAAATAGCCTTGGAAAAGGTATGAATTCACCTCTTCTCATCCCCCCAGTCATGGGTTAATTAGTAGGACTAGTATCAATAAAAATCCTTATTATCTCAAAAATATTCTTACACTCTAAAAATTGATTGTGGCGTTTTTATTTTCTTTTATTTATTTCTTTACGTTCACTTTCCGAAGAAAAGGGAAGAATCATGTTGTGATACTATTTGTTGTTTTCTTATGGATAGAAGGAACGGTATACTGAGAGACTTTGGAACAAAATAAAATATTATTATTATTAATACATAAAATCCGTGGGAAAAGATTGACTGCTTAATTCACATATAGAGGACACCTGGAATTGGTGTGTCGAGGTTTTGAACAATGGAAGATGACCCAGACTTAGAGGGCAATGATGATTGACATGTGTCCTATGCAGCTGAAAATGCTTGCTGTAAAACTTCATTCTCGTAAACAACGAATTTGGAGTTGATTTCTCCTGGTCGAAAGTTGAGCTGAAATATCCACCCACGCTCATTGAGGAGATTTAGTAAGAGGTAATAATATGAGAGAAAGGAATTCCCCAGAATTTTATGAAGCAAGCTGATAACAAAGGGGGTTTACCGAATTCCCCCTATGCGCCGTGCCTCGCGCCAGTTTGAGCGAATGTCTATAAATACGAATGCGCGAAGCGAATTCGTCAGACGGAGTCAGGAGAGAGACGGCAAAGAGTTCATCCCAACCACCGGTCTTGATACACCCCAAGCGAATACCTGCCGAAAAGAAACCTTCGACTACAGCCTTGCGCCGAACTTTACCAAAACAGCAACCCAAACTTTACCAAGTCAACAATAATATCACTTCTGATTTAGACGCAGGTTGGGCTGATAATTAATTGCATGTGAACTCTGATATAACCAATTATTGTACGAAGGAATGATATAAAAACAGTATTTACTTTTCGTTCAATTTATTCGAGTGTCATTTTTCCCTGTACGTCTTCGCCTTGCTTGGACCAGTCCAACACAAAGATACCTGCGACGATTCGATCTTGGCCTCCTTATGATCAAAAAACAAATCACAACGTGGGATAGGGCAGGTCTGAGGTCGAAGCGATCTTCATCGATCAGCCGCGTTGTTGGAAGTCTTGGACGACTGAGGAGGGTGTTGTACGATTACAATATTCCATTTCACTAAGTCATCTATATTTTTAATATTAAATTTCTTTATTTTCATCTGTAGCGTTTGCCCTCGTAGAATCAAGGTTTTTGATAAGCCTGGAAACTTCCGAGCCGATATAGTGATGTCACAAAACTTGTGTTCCAGGAGAGGGAAGATGTCTGATAGAGAATAACCCTGACCGTCTACTGTGTAATTTAACGCAAAGTGATATTTTTTAATCCTTTTTTTACGCCATGTTCTTCATCGAGTTTGACCCCAAAGCCAGACAATGTTTACTACTTTACCATTGCATTGTGTGCCTCATTTTAAATAATCAAATTTCAAATAATCAAATACTGACACTATCATCTCCTCACTTGTGATCATTCCCATTTTGATTCGACGTTTGGCATCACTAATGGACGTCTCGTTATTTTAATGGCAATCGTATTTAGAAGACCATTACCGAATAATTTTCTTACTAAATTGCAGCAATTTCAAGCTGAGTGCGTCATTAAAAATTGAATTAAAGTAAACAAAACAGTCTTTCAAATAAATAATAACTGAAAGAGAGTTTTTTCTAGGCGGAAAAATGGAAGGCAGACGGCCACTTTAGTAAAAGATGTTTAAGAGCCAAGATAGTATTTCCTAGTAGATTTAATTGGTAGTAAATGTTAATTTCCAAAAGGTTTTAATACTTCCGTTTCTATAAAATTAAAGTATGATTATTCAGTCAATTGCACTTACATTAATTTTTCTCCAAGCAAGGTAATAAAGCCACTGAAACGCGAGTGGTTACTGAGACTGAAAGAAAATGTTATGGATTAAAAATGGCAATAAAAGAAGATTCAAAATGGCAGAATACAGTGATTGATGTTGCATATAATTCTTTTATTGATTGTGGTTGACAGGAAAACAAGATGCCAAAAGAGAGACCTACAGGCGAGAAGTGCGAGAAAGGAAACTATTAGCATTTACATTAAGAAATTCAAAATTAAGTGCAGTGCACAAATTGGCAGTTAGGTATCATCATATCATCAAATATGGTGAGACTTAGCTGCCAATCTGAATTTCATGAAGTCAAGTAGAATCGACAAGAAAATATTTATAGAAATATTTTAGAAAATATTTATAGAAAGTATTTATAGAAAAGGTACAGAAAAGTCGAGTTTTTTTCAGTGAGCAAGTTATTGAAGCCAAGATGCTAAGTCAAGATCAGCAACATGTCATATTTTTCTCTAAGTACATAACTGTTATATACCTTATCTGTGAACACAAATGTGTATGTCCCAATCCTCGTAAATACGTTGGACACTATTCTAAGTGGGGGTAATATGCTGTCTAGGTAGTCCATTACGAGCAGTGGTTTACCTACTTCACGCCGTTGGCGAGTATTCTATTTTATTGATGTTATAAAGATTACCATTTCATTTCCAACCTCCGTTTTCTTTATTCCTCATTCAATAACCCTTTCTAGGTTACAACAATAACCGAAGTACCAAAACGTAATGTGGCAGCTATATTCAGTGCACGGACATATGGTAAATATTAAAGAGTAAAATAGATTGTAGCGAGGAAAATCGTCTAACACGACACAGGAAACCAACTTTCCTTACCTACAACCTAGCAATTGATTCAATATAATCGTGCCACTTCATGTCAGTGGAAAACGTTTGACAAAGAAGTCAACAATGAGTTACTTTCCTGGGGGTTAGCATCAGCCAATGATGGAAGGTGAAAAAAGGTTCATTAAAGCTATTAAAAAAGGGCCGTTTTTACCTTTGGAGTCGATAAAATTAACAATCTATATCTTGCCCCAGTTAACAACAGATTGGAGCTCATTTATTATATCAGCTGCCAATTTGAGTTTATCGAACATTTAAACCATTGAAACTGGATTAAACAGTATTATCAAAATAGAAACCAAATGGAGAATTGATGACATCGGGAAATTAGGAAGAACACAGGTGGACATTGGCAAAGAAAAATGCCCTTTCATTTTATACAGTTTATTGCCACAATACAGAAGGCCAAACAGGGTGGGTTGATCCAGACGGAAGCTAAATCTGTCTCTCTCGACCAGCTTGTTGCAACTTATAAGGACACGGTGCCGTTTTCCTTTGGGAAATATAGCTTCACCAGATAAAGAAACTCGCCGCTTTTGTGTTGAGAAAAACTCATGAGTCACCGTTTTTCCTGTTTGCGAAAATGTTCTCGCTTTCGATCGATTCTGGAATTATAAATGTGGCTTCTCCAGAAATGCAGAAGAATACTCCACCACCTCAAAATTCCCATTGAGAATTATTATAACTAAGACTCTCTTTTCGTCATCTTTTCACACTACTTGTTGTTGCATACATTTGTTATAGTTTCTTTGCATATATATGAAAACCAAATATTACTTATATTTGGGTAAATGCTCTGTTGTTATTATTAAACAATATATTTATTAATTTATATCTACCGGTCTGAATATTCCAAAAATCTCGTTAAAAAATCTGCGCCCGCCTCATTAGATCTGACGTGGCTTCATCGCCCGGCCACGTAGGAGCTCCTGATCAAACAAAATCCGAATAGTGCTTTAGAACTCATGTCTTTCCTGATTCTCGAAATATAATATCTAACGTTTAAACAATAAATTAAAAATAAGTCGGATTTAATTTCCACACACACACACACGCACACACACACACACACACACACACACATATATATATATATATATATATATGTATGACGTTTGTCTGTTAACCTAACTGTCCGGGTTTCAATTCTCGGTAGTGGATGCGCTCTGCTGATGAGTCCCAAATATAAGATGAAACGGCCGTCCAGTGCTTTCTGCATTCTGTTGAGGTTTTTTCTAGACTCGATGAATTATTTAATTATAATTATCTCAAATCCTCCTAATTTCTATCGCTTGTATATCCTTACTTGAACCGGCTTCTAATACTCTCGATGGAGCGGCTTGGGGATAGTAGCCGTGGCTCGTGGGGGGCACAGTCCTATGAGTAAAAGAGAAACTCTGATGAGTTCCACAACGGAATATGTGATCGAGGGGCGCTATATCTTCGTCACCGAGGCCCGTTGGAACAGTTGGCATGACGTTTGCCTGATAACCTAATTGTCCGGGTTTCAATTCTCGGTGGTGGATGCGCACTGCTGATGAGTTTCCAAATATAGGATGTAACGGCCGTCCAGTGCATTCTGTTGAGGTTTCTTCTAGACTCAATGAATTACTTAATTATAATTATCTCAAATCCTCCTAATTTCTATCACACACACACACACACATATATATATATGTGTGTGTGTTTTTCATTAAAAACAATTGACAAAAATTAGAGGAATGTTTAATTTTCAAAACACGGTGATTACAAATACATACGTAAAACAATCCATACATTCAGTTAAAAATCTAAATAAAATCATCTTTCATAATGGCTAAACAAATATCCGAAAGCGCTTGGATACACAGAACATTCGAACAACTTGTACATAATTTATGTCCAGAAAAGAAGAAAATTCTAAGAACACAAGAAAAAATAAATCAAAAACTTAACCGCAGTACCTCGTCAGTTGTTTTAATGAAAATTGTAAAAAAAGGGATTTTTTGACATTTACCTAAAATATATATATATATATATATATATATATATATATGATATTAGTGGAAAATATACATACATATGCAAAATATATATATATAAAAAAAATACCCATACATGTATATTTTCAGAAAAAAATTTTCCAAGAGGAAGAATCTAGGTAGAACTCAATGTCTAGGATATATATATATATATATATATATATATATATATATATATATATATATATATATAGATTTTTAGAGATGAGATATATGTTTAACAGCAAAATTGTCCAAATATTGTGTAAAAGCAAAATTGTCAAGTTGTTAGATTAAGCTTTCGACAGTTGTATCTTAGAAATGATTAAATATATCTTACCGAAATTCTCCGAAGTTTTTTTTTTTTTTAACACTATTGGACTCTACTTTGAGCAATAAGAAAGTATAATTACTCTCCAGGCTAAACAGAAGATCGTGATGAAATCGATCATAAACGTGAATGACATGTTTATCATTAATTAATCATCAGTAAGGATCGGAAGCTCATGAAGTATTGAAATAAAGTTCAAATATTATTGCAGGATCCTTTTTGAAGTTATTCAAGATGATCTTTTCCCTCTCTAATCTTCTAGCTTTCTCTCCTGGGGTAAAAGTTGCCTCATTTTCACTGCTCTTTGGACTGTCATAGCTGAAACTCCTCTCTCACGTGCCAAACGTCTTATGAATTGAGTTTGATATTTTCTAATTGTTTTAGCTCTAAGATGAAATGATAATCCCTCTTCCTGTTGGGACCTCCTGATTCACTTTTACTCTTTACTGTTCCCTCTTTTGAAAATTTATTCACCGTTCTGTTGATGATTCTTGAATGGACTTTGAAGATGGAAGCCAGAGTATGAATGGTGGTACCATTACTGAAGGCATGAACGAACTTTTTCGCCTGACCATTGCTCGTTTGTGAAGACAGTAGGGCTGACACAAAACGATTTTAACCTGTTCTCTTTCTAGTTGAATAACTCAAATGTTTTTCAGTGATTCTTCCAAAAAATGATGTCACGGTGGCTAGTTTAGTATTTTTTTTTAGATATTAAACATTTTGTGGGATGGACAATTATGCTGTTACACGATTTTGGATAATTTTTTATATAATATACAGTATATATATATATATATATATATATATATATATATATATATATATATATATATAGAAAAGTTTCAAATTAAAAAAATTATAATGTTTTATTTTATGAAATAATTTATTTATTTATATATATATTTGATATTTCAAATTGTCCTCAATTTTTCATCAGAAATAACTGTTTGTTTAAAAAAATTAAAATTACTGTTTGTTGGCAAGTAGCGTCCTTCGCGAGACAATTTTCACGTGATATGGAACGTCACTGTTCAGATATTCCTAACTTAAATCTAACTGTCATAAATATTTTTTTAAAAAAATTTTTTACTATATCTAAAAATTATTGCTTAATATTGAAATATTTATAAAATTTTTAAAACACCTAAGTCCCTATTCAACCCTAATTTATCAGCTGTCATCCCTTTAAATTAAAAAAATCTATTTGTATACAGCTCATTTCTTAGAACCAAACGCATATGCTCAGACCATTTAGATTTTCTATACAATATTAATAACTTAACAAAACAATTCCTAAAATGCAAATACCCAATAAAAATAATAAAAGAAGCACTAAATAAAACTATCCTGATAAATCGTAACACACTTCTCACATACAATTTTTAAAAAAAAAACAATCGGATTCCCATGGTTTTTTGAGAACCACAATCAATATTCCCACACACTTATTCATAATTTAAAAATGATTACAAGAACCTCCAATTAGACAACAAGATCAAAGACATTTTCGATAAACCACCCATAAATGCAATGAAACAATCACCTAACTTATCAGCTATCCTCACCTCTACCAAATATCTAAACAATAGAAACTAAACAGGAAATTACAAATGTAACAAACCTCGTTGCTTAGTTTGCAAACATTTAGTAATAGCTAATACATTTTTTATTTAACACCAATATCAGGATACAGCCACCTAACCTCACCTGCGATACCCATAACGTAATCTATTATTTATTCTGCAACTTATGTCCTAATAGTGGATATATTGGTGAGTCTGGAAACAATTTTAGATTTCGTTTTAATAACCATAAACAAACAATACGTCAAAACAACCCTTATTCCCCATAGCTAAACACTACAATCAATCAGGACACACATTAGAAAAAACTGCAAATGTTTATTAATAGATTCCGATTTTACTTCCACATTCACACGCAGAAAAAAAAAAAAAATAAACATATTGGATTTTAAAATTAAATACACATAAATTAGGGTTGAATAGGGACTTAGGTGTTTTAAATCTTTATAAATATTTCAATAGCTAAGCAATTTCTTTAGATATAGTAAAAAAATATTTTTTTTTAATATTTATGACAGTTAGATTTAAGTTAGGAATATCTGAACAGTGACGTTCCATATCACGTGACGTCCGCGTCTCGCGAAGGACGCTACTTGCCAACAAACAGTAATTTTAATTTATTTGTAACAAACAGCTATTTCTGATGAAAAATTGAGGACAATTTGAAATATCAAATATATATATAAATAAATAAATACTTTCATAAAATAAAACATTATAATTTTTAATTTGAAACTTTTTCTATATATACATATTAAGAAAGTATACGTATCTCATTATATATATATATATATATATATATATATATATATATATATATATAAATGTGTGTGTGTGTGTGTGTGTGTGATATGTGTGTGTTTTGGGTTTTAAAATTAATTTTTGTACTTAAAAGAGACATTATTTTTGTGGGTATTTTATATTCATTCCTAACGATAAACGTGTTTTCCTTAAATAGGCTATTCAAATCTAGATCTGTCAGGCTGGTGCCGTGGCTGAACTGACAGAAACCTAATTTGATTGCAATGTCATAAATATATAAATATATTGATATAAAATGATAAGTAATGAAAAATTTCCTGCAGATGAGCTTTTATTTTAAAACGTTAAAACAAATTCCATTATGATTGTAGAATATTTAAAATGCAATCGTCGACCGTGGTGGGTACCTACATGGGTGACCGTTTGGGTAGTGTAATGACTCAGAATTATTAATCGAATGGCCAGTTAGGTTCGTTATATTCCCTGACGCGCAACTACCCTTGAGGAAAGTATGAATTCATCTCTTCTCCTCCAGCTATGGATTAATTACTTGAACTTGTAACACTAAAAAACAGTGCTACAGGGTATTAGATTCTAAATGAAATATTAAGTTTTAAATACACCTGATTCTAATGCTTTTAGATTATCCTAGGGAAAAACATCTTTTTATTTAACATAAAATATACAACATTTTTTTTTCTTTTAGCGTATACTGAGATTTTGAAATGTCCTATCGATTTTTTTCCATATTAAGGTTTAATAGGTGTGTCTTGGTTGGAAACCAGTCTAGGAGAATGACAATTCTGAATTTAAATGCGATTGTGCCTATGGTAAACAATTTTACCCCGTGAAAACGTACTTCCTAGAGAAAACACAACAATAACAATGAGAAATTGTTTGACTGTAGCCCTATACACTACAGTTAAGGCTAAAAGACTTTCACACACACACACACACACACACACACACATATATATATATATATATATATATATATATATATCGTCGATCGCAAACCGAACTACTGCCAGTCACGAAGAAAGGATGTCCCCTTCAGTCCCTTGAGAGACTATAAACGGCCTTGAATTCTGACCTGAGAGTTATTTTTCTTTCAATGTCGACAATATATTTAGATCAATCCTGTGGACAAATTAGTATAAGATGACATTTGTCGACATGGAAAGGAAAGTAAATCATAGTATAAAGGAAATTTACATTAACCAGAAAGAGGATTACACTGAAGCATGTCTTTTTTTTTTCTTTTTTATTTGGATTTTGTAATGTAACTATATCAACAAAAACATTTCGATTCCATTTTTGCCTAAAAGTCGAAAGACGAAACTTTAAGTCGGTGAAAAATAAGATGTTTTTCCAATTGTCATCTTAAAACCAATTTGTCTTGTCCACAGAAATGATGGGATATTTAAATATATATATATATATATATATATATATATATATATATATATATATATATATATATATATAAATAGTTTGATTTGGAGAAAAAAAAGCTGAATTTATTAACCTGACATTATTTCTTATTAATATAGCCGTTATATTTAGTGGGTATATATATATATATATATGTGTGTGTGTGTGTGTGTGTGTGTGTGCGTGTGTGTGTGCGCGTGTGTGTGTTAATGTATATTTGGGCAGCAAACCTTCTTCTAAACATGTTCTATTGAATATGAAAAACAAAGAAAACTTAATTTGTTTTTTTTTTTTTAGTTGTTTTTCCAGTATTCTTAGAAAATTGTCCAAGCATGCGAAGGCTTGGAATAAATGCTCCTTCTCGAAACAACACACAAATAAAATACAGTCAAAATATGAAGAAAACCCCCTTGAAAACTGAAAGCGCTTGGGACAAGGACAATACGAATAATACATGCACTTCTTTACAGGAAAATGTAAGAATGGTGGAAAAACTATATATATATATGTGTGTGTGTGTGTGTGTGTGTGTGTATAGAGAGAGAGAGAGAAAGAGAAAGGAATTATTGAACAATGAATTTATTAATTCGGCAATAATACTTCTTGCTATAAATGTCATGTTTAATGCATACTTGTCTATGAGTTCGGGTCACCTATGGTGGGTGGTGAGAGGGGGTACAAATGGACAGCTACCAGCCGAGGCCAACAAAAGTCTTATTAAGAAAATTTTCTTTAAAATGATTTTTGGTTGCTTTGGCCGGCAGATGCTAATAAAAAAATACAAGGATGTTTACTTGAACACGCCTTAAGAAACGTGTTGACATAAAAAGGTTTTCCTATTTCATTTCTTTTATTAATATATATATATATATATATATGTGTGTGTGTGTGTGTGTGTGTGTGTGTGTATACAGTGTATTGGAACAGCAGATCATTATTCAAACTTATGATCAAACATAATAAACATTCGTTGTTATATTTAACAATATTGGCCCTGATCTGACATCTCGTCCACAGTCTCTCTCTCACAGACACGCCGTAGTCTCTCTCTGTCTTTTTTACAAATACTTTTATACTAATTGCTCCGAGGAGCTGCATTCGCTGATTCCCAGACTTCATGAGTTTCATCGCCCTACGAGGCTCGCATCCCGCTCTCACCCTTTCACTGTTAAAACTATTAAATGTAGCCGTCTCTTCTACTCCAATAGCTTCATATCTCGCACCTCTCGCCTGTGAAACTCCCTTCCCTATTCCTGTTTCCCTGTGAGCTATAATCTCCAACTATTCAAATGTAATGTCAATCAACATCTCCAGTTGTCTTGATTTATCCACTGTCCTTCTCTTCATCCTTTCCTCTATCACTCCTATCTGATCTTGCTCCAAATCTTGCGTCCTAGTGAAAAATTTGGTATGTGAAACGCTCAAATAAAAAAAATGTTTGAATGTATGTATATATATATATATATATATATGTATATATATGTGTGTGTGTGTGTGTGTGTGTGTGTGTGTGTGTGTGTGTGTGTGTGTGTGTGTGAAAACGCTTTGTTTAGTAGACGCTCCGTTTATTTATTAAACAAAAAATATTTATTTATTTTCTTAACCGACCTGAATGTTCGAGAAATCTTATTAAAGCAAAATTTGCACTCTTGGAGAGAGAGAGAGAGAGAGAGAGAGAGAGAGAGAGAGAGAGAGATATTGGGGTCAACGCTCAGCAGCGACAATCTGTTTTATGTTTAAAGGCAACTTTCAGGCCATCCTTTAAGTATGAAACAGACTGTCGCCGTTGGATGTTGACCTCAATGTCCACTGATAATATATCTACATAAGAAACAATCCCTGATACTGAGAACCTTTACCCATAAATATATTCAAACCTTAAAACTATATTTTTCATATATATATATATATATATATATATATATATATCTCTCAACTCTTCCGTCGAATCCGACGTATGAAGGTCAAGCAGATCAGTTCCCAGGAAACCGACAACAGCACATGAGAATTGATTATAGTGGTGAAGGTTTCGTGTTTTGTTTGATGTAGTGTGGAAGATCAACATCTTGATCATGTCATTACTTTCTTTTCGATTTACATGTGCTACCTATTTAGTTGTTGGTAGTTCTCGAGTTATGTGGTTTCTTTTATTTGGTTCAGTTCTTTGCGGATCTGTAGCGCCAGTCCACAATGTTCAAAGAAGAGTGATCTTCGCCAATGACCCTCAGGCTTCACTCGCTCATGGGAGATGCTGCTCAAAGAATTTCGTAAAAGACAAGGATAACTGTAACAAATTTCAACATAAATATGGTCATATCGGCTTACATTGTTTTGTTTTTTTATATTTAATTCATTATTCAATACTATTATCAATATATACATAATTTACTTTAGTCCTTCATAATACCATCCGTGTTGAGCATCCAGTGAGGATCGAACTCCCTCCAGGTTTAAAAAAAATTATTTTGTTAATCAGAATTCAAGGCGGGGCAACTGTTGGAGTAACTTTATCCTTTTCCCCTAATTAGTATTCCCCCACGCTTGACAGGTCATTTAATATTAACAGCCAGTCAGTGGAGCACAGTCTTCTGGTAGACGCCGCTATGGAATAGGATATTTTAGTCCAGAAAATCTTTTACAGCATGACTTGCTAGACTTGTAATAAAATACAGCCGTTTGTAACAACAACTAGCTTTCCTTTTCAGGGTCGGAGAGAAGGTATATAACACATTTCTTTACTTTTTTAGCATGATCTCTTTCGAGTAAATAAATACAATTCGTTTTTTTTTCAATCTCTCTAATTGTTTTTTTTAATATTTTTTACTATGCACGTTTGGTTAATTATCTGGTTTCGACGGCCACTTACTACCAGGGCCGCCAATATATAATTGCTAACCGAATGCGTCCGTATGAAGCTTGGCTCATCCTGAAAGGACACTTAGTGAGCTTTAAATTCTTTGTAGAAGTTAATAGTCTTCAAGATTTTCATCATGTTCAATTCTCCACAGCAAAGTGTCCAAACTAAACGGAGCTTATGTTGCTAGTGTATTCACAGGTTGCACCCTTACTATAGCCTTGTTCTAGACTAAGAAGCACCTGAAAAATGGAGACTAGAAGATTAGCAAACATGTATCACAGACTAATTCACTAGTTTTGTAAGTTCGATCCATACGGGTTCCCTCATACTGTGGTCTTGAGCTCAGTAAATAAACATAAGGTACCTCGCTGTGTAGAAAGGGTTAGGGAGCTCACCTAGCAGACAATTATTAGTTTTTAGGAGTTCGACCTACACTGCGTATTTCACACATTAGGGCCTTCGGCGAAAGCGCTGCTTAGCATAATAGAAGAAAGAAGGAAAGAAAGAAACAAAGAAAAAATAAATTGAATAAAAGAAAGAAAGAAATGAATAAATAAAGAGACTGAGAAAAGAAAGAAAATCGATTAAACCATCTAGTAAAAATAAACGAAAGACATTGGAAGATATAACGAAGAAAAATGAACAGACCAGAGAATGTAAGGGAAACAAATATAAAAAGGAATGAAGTCAAAAGAAAAATAAAGGAAATGAAAATATAATGAAACAGAAAAAAAAGGAAAATAAGAAAGAGAAAAATGAAAGAGAAAGACAAGAAGACAATAAAAAGAAGAAAAAAAGTAAAGAGAAAACCGAAAGAAAGAGAAAAAACATAATGAAGAAGAAAGAAAACGGAGAAAAGATTTTTAAATTAAGAAAAAGAAATGAAACCGTAAGAAATGAAGAAAGAAATTGAAAAATATATTGAAAATGAAAGAAAGGAAAACAAGAGAAAAATGAAAGAGAAAAAAGAAGAAAATAAAAGAAGAAAAAAGACACGATAAAACAGAAAGGTCGAATAGAACGTAAGAAAATAGAAAGAAAAAACAAAAGATAATGAAGGAGAAAGGACGAAAGAAAGTTAAATGAAACAAAGAACGTGGTAAAATATGAATATAAAAAAAAGAAAATGAAAAGGAGGAAAATGAAAAAAAGAAAGACAGAAAGAAAGAATATAATGAAATATAAATAAGAGGGAAAGAAATAAAGAATGAATGATTAGTAAAGAACGAATGAAAAATAAAAAAATAAAAAGAGAGACAGAAAGAAAAGTTTAAGATTTAAAAAAAAAAAACAACATGTAGACATTTGGGCAAATTTCGTAAGCAATTATTTGGATAAACTGAAAAATAAAGTGTCCCACTATTAGTCACCTCTTCGCAACAACCAACCTTTCCTAACCTGCCCCCCCTCCCTACATTTTCATTACTTAATTGCACTATTGCCATAGCAACCTTTATCTTTGCCATCCCTGTTACAATCATCGCCGTCACCATCACAGCCCTCGAGGCTAACACCAGCATTACCGTGTCCATGGCAACCAACAGATCCTTCCACCATTAGTTCTAAAGAGCTGTTACTTTGAGAGGTTTGGCGGAATTGATTGGCGCATTTGCCAACGAATATGGCAACCGTTGTAAATCCATTGTTATTCAGAAATTTCGATAATACATGAAACTCTACCTCAGTCTTGCTCTCGCGCTGAGTTTTGTTTTTCGATAAACTGAAACACTTCAGCACCAGTTTTCAATAACATTTATAAACATTCTGTTTTATATCCTCTACTTCCGGTTTATTTTTACGCGGGTTATTATCGCCTGTCTCTTTCCACTAATGTTTCATCTCTCTATGACACTTATAAGACTTGTGATTTGTCAGAATGCATGGTTATCAGTAAAAGGATGAGCCCAAAATGCGATTTGCAGGTCGGGAACACTAAAATTAAACATGAGCGGAAGTTTAAGTAACTGGGAAGTGTTCTGACGGAGGGCGGTTGGTTTGAGGCTGAGATGCGAAAACGGGTTGGGATGGACAAGGATGCATTCCTGAAACTGGGCAGAGTAGTGCGAAAAAGGAGAATTTCTATGGTGACAAAGAAAAGCGTACGTGACATCTGTCCTCCTATACGGCAGCGAATGATGGACGGTATCCTCAAGGATGAAGAAGAGACTCGAGGCGGCAGAGATGGGGTTCTACAGAAGGATGCTGAGAATATGATGGATCGAACATGTGAGTAACGATAAGGTCTTGGAGAGGTTGCAAAAAAGAGGAAGTTTATGCTTAACATCAGGAAGAGGCAGCTGAAGTTTCTGGGACATGTGATGAGAAAAAAGGGCCTGGAGAATCTGATACTCACGGGACGAATAGAGGTGAAAAGAGACAGAGGACAGCAGCGCATGACATACGTGGCGGGCTTGGGCAAATGGATGGTGGAGCGTGGTCTGGGGGAGTTGACAGAAACAAGGGAGCCACAAGGGATAGGAGGAAGTGGAGGGCTATGATCGCCTACGTTCTGAAAGGACACGGCACATAAAAAGAAAGAAAGAAGACACTGACCCAAAATATTTTGTATACACATTCCACTCATTAATACAGGGTAAAAGTAGCGTTACTTTTTTTAAAGGAGAATCCATTGCGGCTATTTTATTGCTAGTTTTACTCCATCTTATTATTGTTGCTTTTTATCACAACTTTCTGGGTCGATAACCTTCTCGTGTCTATAAAAAATACATAAATAAAAACAAATGAATTATACTGTCACTGTGTCATGTCCAAAAACATAAATAAATAAAAATGAATTAAAGTGTCAAAAATAATTATAATAAAATAATTACAACAATTACAATTATCATTACTTCATTGTAAACCAATGAGAATCGACTCCACGCATACACGTGACATTCTCACTACCAGATAAGCACTCAACACAGACAGGTTGTCAATACGTGCGTCAACAAAAATGTCGATTCCTTTTCCCTTTTTCGGCCATAATAGTAACATTTATCTCTTAGCATCCAACAAAAATTCAAGGTAGAAAACCCCAGACACTTCTTGTATTTTCCAACTAAATTAACCCACAGATGGAGAGAAAGGGGGGAGGTGAATTCATACCTTGCCTAAGTTCATTTGTGCTTAAATGAATATAACGAACCCAAGTGGAATTAGAACTCGGATTTCATATTTTCCTAGCCGTTATCTATTACACCACCCACACATTCAAGCTTACAGCCCCTTGTCTTTCCAAGCGGTCACCTATCTAGGTGCTGACTAGACTCGACGTTGCTTAACTTCGGTGACCGTACGAGAACTGGTGGTTCAATGTGATATGGCTGTAAGCAGTGTCATTATCGCCTTCTCTACTGGTGAATTGATTTAAGAAAATCAAATAACTGTTGTGCTTGTTTTTTTTTTATCATTATATGCTTTGTTATTCAGGGCAGCTTATTTATCTTATACAAACAACTTTTCAGCCATTGTGCCTTCCGGCCTTCTTCAGGTGTCTGATTTCGTACTCGGTAACATTTTTCTGAATTTTGGGCCGAGAACTATATTCAATCAACGGAAGTGAATTGTTTACAATTTTTAGGGGATACTTCATATCGATTAATATTTAACAGTCTTGTTCAAGTCTGTGTCGCTTGTCGTGCGTAGAGAGTCGTCCTGCAGTTCTTTGACTTAGAGCCTTCAGTTTGACTGCTTATCACCGCTACGCGTCCGACGGCCGCGTAAACGACTACCACACGCAGGGGACAGCCTGCGCGCACGAGGTGCGTTAAATTCCGCGTAGAGAGTTGTCCTGCAGATTTTAGACTTAGAGCCTTCAGTTTGACCGAATCAGAACATGACTTTTCAGCAGCAGACCCAGGGATTATCAATAAGATACAGATTTACAGATGCATCTATTTTCCAGTAGTCCTTACGCTTGTGTTTTTGTTAAAATACTCTGAATTTTGGCTGAGCAATTTGCCCAATTCTTGTAAAATCCTTTAGATTTAAGTTGTTTTTTATATTGATGCCTGGATTGAATTACTCACGATTTGTTTCATGCGCACGAACGTGTGTGTGTGTGTGTATGTGTATGCGTGTGTCGGACGCTAATGACGTAAGAAAGAACTTAATGGACACTGTTAAACGATGAAAGAACACTATACTTTCAGCAGATGTTTACATGTGTTGTGTACTATTTAAAATAGAAAAAACGAGCATGCGCAGCTTTGAGAAAAAAATGATGCGAGTGACCTATCTCTTTCTCTCTCTCTCTTTCTATCTGTCTCGCTCTTCTTTCTCACTTTTTCTCTCTCGTCCTCATTCTCTTTTTCTCCCGCTCTTTTCTCATTCTCTATATTTCATTTTGTTCTCTTTTTCCTTATTCTCTTTTTCTCTCTACTTCTTTCTTCATATCGTTCCTTCTCTTCGTTATTATTTCTTTATCTCTTTTTCACTCTCCCTTTTCGCACTTTTCTTCTTTTTTCTTTCATTCTTTCTTTCTTTACTTTTCTTTCTTTCTTTCTTTCTTCAAATTTCTGTTTTTTTCTTTATTCTTCGTTTTGTTTTTCTACATTTCCATTTTCTTTCAATATCTTCCACTGTCTTTCTCTCTCCCTCTCTCTCTCTCTTTCTCTCTTCATCACTCTCTCTCTCTCTCTCTCTCTCTCTCTGTTCTTTCTTTCTCTTTCCATTGTATCTCTATTCCTCTTTTTGTTTTTCTCTTCCTTTTTCTTCATTCTCTTTCTTCATGTCTTCCTTTCGGTCTTTCCCTATCTCTCCCTTTCTATCTTTTTCATACTCTCTCTTTTTTGTGTCTTTTCTCGATCTTTTCTTGATATATCTTCTTCTCTTCCTTTTATTTTTTACTTTCTCCCCCTTTTTCCGTTTCAGTCTCTCTATCCCTTTCTTTCTTTCTTTCTTTCTTTCTTTCTTTCTCAGTGCACGCCTATGATTCGACCAAAATCAACATCGCTATATTTTTAATGGTGTCATTTATTTTATTTCATTCCTTTATATATATCTCAACAGAATCTCAAATGCGCAAATGATACGAAAGTGAAGAGCCATTTTCAAATATGACGTCAATCCACAATTATTTTGCATTAAAAAAAAAAAATAGATAAATTGGGCAGTATCGCCCATCCTGAGTTGTTGATGAAAATGGGGTGTGGAAATTGGAATAAAATTTCGAATAAACCACCAGTCATTCATAATATCATTTCCAATTTTGTTACTTTCATGACCACGTTATGGCCGATGAGAGATCTTTGGCATTCCTTGGAAGAAGTTTTTTTTCAGCTAATGTTGAAATACAAGACCCAAGAGCCACTCAAGATAGATTATTACTGTGTAGTGTTGTATAAGCGTAAGTAGGCTATTCAAAGTTTTATATAACTTCTATGATGGTTATATTAAGGAATGTAAGACGTTCAGAAGATATGTCAAAGACATGTCATAGAAAAAGCGATAGAGCAATGAGAGGCTCGCGACTTTTCGTCTGTGAGAAAGGGGTCGTAGGGTGGAAAATCTGCTTTTCTCAGAGAAAAAAAGACGCTGTGTTGCGCTCTTACTTAAACTTAATCGTAGCGTTCCGATAATCTGTTCATTTTCATCATAATGGACTATTTCTGGAGACATTATCCTTGTACACGTGGCGACCCGTTTTTATAAAACCCTTTTCTCTGCGACCTTAAACATTTACTTAAATTTAATAATTCAATACGGCATTTTTTAAGATTATGGTTACATAATATAAATATTGCTTCGGTTCTTTTCGTATTATAGTTTGTAATTTCGAGTAATTTGATATTTTTAAATTAGGACTCGAAACTGTTACGAAACTTGTCGTATGTTGTAACACCCTTAATACCATAAAATCAGCAGCCCCAAAAGATCGCCTCTGGGGAGGACAGGCTTTCCCCTCGGAGGAGATGATGATCTAGTATCTGTTCCGTGCTGGTGGCTGTCCTCTATCCCGCTGCCTGGACAGAATCCTCGGACTCGTTCCGTAACGTCTGTTCCGTAGCGTTGATATGACCAGCTATGACTAGCTTAAACAAGCTATGATCAGCTAAGACCAGTTTTGACCAGTGGCCTGAGTGGAGACACACGGGTCGCCATGTTAAAACAAACTGACCTTGTGTCACATTCTAAATCAGTGGAGAGTCAAAAGTAAATACCGGAGAATATAGGCTTTCTTTCAATGCTATACGGTGACCCTGCCTACGCAGTTGATGCACTTTTAGCTGGAGGGGGAGATTTGGGTTGTTTAGAGACTTGGTCTTCGGAACAATATGATGCCGTCTTGCCATATCGTCGATAAGAATCTTTAAGCTTCCTATTATTTTTCGCCGGATTATCGTGCGATTCACTTCTTCGTTACGAGTGCGATCTATTGTCGTAGTGGACGTGCTGACCTATGCTTTGAGAATCCCTTTCAGGACTAAAACACTGTCTTTCCACTGATTACATGGTATGTAATTACCATTTGTCCTTTTAAGGGCAAATTCGTTTTCTCCCCACCCCAACTGCATGGGTCAGCTTACAACCTCTTGTTCCGGTATCCCCGGCGCTTCTCAAAGTTATTTTGCACTCTCAGCGCTCGACCTTCCGTTCCAATATCTACTTCGCTTCTCAATGGTACCTGCACTCCCAGCAACGACATTTCATTCCGGTATCTTCAGCGTTTGTCCACGGTACATGCACCCCATTCTTTCCGGGATTTTTCTGCGTTCATCAACTGCCTCGATATATTCTGCGTACAACCAACCGTTTCTGGCATCTACTACGCATAGCAGTCTTCTGAATTCTTTGGCATCTTACTCCCAAATAAATGGTACTGGTCCCGATACCATCTTCTCCAGGGTTCTTACCCTCACAGCAATTGTGCTGGTCGTATACCAATCTTCTCCCAAGCACATTGGCATTTTCTACGCCCAACGATCCTCATTGGCGGACATATTTATTTCCTGCGAACACAGTATGCCTTTCTTCGAAAATCGACTCTTCAAGATTTTTCCCGCGCCTATCTTCTGACCAGTTTACCTTCTTCGAACATAGACTGTTCTGGGCTTCTTCTGCGCATGTCTGTGGACTCAGTTTGTCATCTTCAAACATTGAGTTATCTAGACTTCGCACGCCTTCTAACATTGTCCTCAGCTGCGCCCCCTATGGGACTATGTCGGTGAACTGACGGCTCGTATCGCTCCCGAAAAGCTCGTGTGTACCTAGTTAATGTGTGTAAGTATTGGTCCTGGCCTGTTCCAAATCGAGATTCCTAACACCTCTAGTTTGTTTTTTTGTCCACTTTTTTATCTCGACTGGATTAGTTTCTTTTTTCCCCGTGGCCGTATTTATTTTATCCTCCCCTTTCCCTTAGCGAGTGAGCCTCTTGATTTTGTCTGAAGACAGAATACAGCGGCCTCTTTTATTTCTTTAGGGGTTAGACCGGTCCAACTAACATCAGTTATCTTTGTGTAATTTCGTTATATTTTAGTTTGTTTTTGGGTTCATCCCCTCCCCTACTCATTACTTTTCATCAACAGATTTTTATATATAATCTTATACTCAACAATTTTCATGGCATGTAGTGTTTTGTAGGTTCCCAGTGTGTCCTATTTATATTATGGTATATGTAGGATTGAATGATGATGTACGAAAAAAAAAAAAGTGGATGTGCAAAATTGTAATGAATGAATAGGTTGTGAATCTGATTGAATATTTTTATAAAATTTTTCATGACCAGCCCCAAATTTAAACCCCACTTTTTTTGGCACACAAACTTGTTTTTTTAAATCATAAATCACGACATGCCTAGACTTCTTGTGCGCATGTCTACTAATGACAGTTTTTATCGTCCTTGAACATCGACCGTTCTTGATTACTTCTGCGCATGTCAACTGAGTTTACGTTTTTTCGAACATGGACGGTTCCTGTTACTATGGGAAATTCTCAACTGATTCAGTATTTTCCTACTTCCCGTCAACATTTCCGGTTTCTGCTTTGTTTGAATCGACTCTTCCGGTTAGTAATATACACATGTCATTCTTCTTCTGTGTATACAAATACTGACTCTGTGTAAATTACTAATCGTTACGGTCTTCTCGTCAGCGGCATTATATATTATATAACTACTGGCACTGAATAGTGGCGAGAGATTCCTGTTGGTCCACTATCTGGTCTTACTAAATAATAATTAATAGTGGCGGGGGGTGACATTCCTGTCAGACCCTAAGACATTTGACCTTGTTCTGTACATAGACAGACTGGAAAGGATATGTAAGGAAAACATTAGCTTCCAAATCTAGTACAAGCTCTACAAATCGCTGGTTGAATCCATCCTCGTCAGCGTGAGACTTGGTCACTCTTTGTTGAGGCAGGAAAAAGGTTCCGGGAGTTCGAGAAAAAAATACCTGAGAAAGCTCCTCCGTATCTCCTACTGAGAGCACAAATGACTATGTACAGAGCAAGGTCGAAAGTCTCGTGGTACGACAGGAACGCCACTCCGCAACTATTAAGCGCCGGAAATAATAAGTAAAAGTCATAGAATGAGCTTGGTGAAGGATCCAGAAAGATTTGAACATGAAATAAATCAAGTAGAATTTATTATAATTTATTAAGACCAGAGTCTTCTAACAGCCACTCTCTTGACCTTGGGGAGCAGGATTGTAATGTAAGTTGTGGTATTCACGTAAACATTATACAGGGGGAGATGGATAAATTGTCGTCTAAATTACGCAAAAATAAAAATAACGCTGACATCTCATTTTAATATATATTTACCAAAAGTACGCAAAAAATATCTTGAAATACTAAAGAGTAAATTTATTCAATAAAATCGCCAATGGCTTCAACCACGGCCTCCAGACGACTTCGGAATCTCCTGCAACTATTCTAGACGGTCTACTTGTTTAAGTTGGTGAATGCTGTCATAATCCTTGCCTTCATTTCATCTTTGGTATTACATGGAACTTTGTTGCTCTCTCGTTTACATAACATTCAAGGGTTTGCCGTCTGGGGAGTTAGGTGGCCTGATTAAAAGATGATGTGGTCGCCGAAATTGTCTGACAGCTATGACTGGGTTCTCCTGCTTGTGTGGCATGGTGCAGTGTCCTGTTACCAGACATAGGGTCTTCCAGCAGCCACCCTCTTGACCCAGAGCTGCACTCCCTCTTCAAGACACTTGATGTAGACCGCCGTGTTGAGTCTGAGGCCCTCATTCAACTCTTTCCGAATCCTCTGCACTGTACTTAGATTGACACCCAAACACTGAAATGTTCGTATTGGAGTATCTGGCATGAAAGCCAAACAGTACAACAGTACTGTTTCCAAATTTCTGGTGGAGTGAATTGCATCATGGTGCTCTTTTTCTCAGAGACGATGTCCAAGTGTCCCTACTTTACTGTGCAGTCAACAAAATCAAAAATCAAACAACACGCATCCACGAAATTAAAGATATAAAATGGCGACTATTTACCCATCACACCCTGTAGGTATATAGGTAATGTTTTTCAAGTTTGGCTCAGAAAATAATTTCATTGTATTATTATTTAATTACGACCGGCAATCACGAACAATACGTAAACGTTTCAATCGATATTTAAAATGTCACTCACTTAAATTACAACATGTAACTCGAAAACATTCCGTGATATTAAGTTTTATTTACTAACTTCCTTTGTAAATAATGCCGGTAAGAACGCTTTTCAATTTACTGATATCAGTAAGCCACATTTAGCAGGATAAAAATCAAATGCTGATTGATTGTGTTGATATATCTGGTCTGGTGTTCCTGCTGTACATCTCGAGATTCTTGACAAAATCCAGAGAAGGGTCTGTAATACAATCGACCCTGACCAGGCATCTCATCTCCAGTCACTTTCTCATCGGCGTGACGTGGCTCCACTCTGTTTCATAAATATATTCATGACAACTGTTGTGGTGAACTTTTTTTCTGTAGTGCTCCGACTACACGAATTTAAACGTGCTACTCGATTGGCAACTAGGTCTCACCGTTTTACTGTTGAACTAGGTAGATGCAAACGCCACTTCTATTCTAACAGTTTTTTTCGCCCTCCCCGCCCGTGAAACTTCCTTCCGATTTCTTGCTTCCCCGCAAATGACAATCTTCAAAAATTTCAATGCAATGTCAATCGCCATTTACTGTTGAACCCTGTTCTTTTTTGGTCTTTTCCGCAATCCTCCCCATTCTTAGTCTTCTCATTCTCTTTCACTTTCACTCCATGTAGCCCCCACACCAATACGTTCTTTGTCGCCTTACTTGGGGTGAAATTATTAAAAAAAAAAAAAAATTAAAGACGAAACACATTTCGGATTTTAGGAAGTTGCTTACGGTACGTGGTGTGCCAAAGCGGTCCCAGTATAAGTACAGACTGGGGTCGACATTGCTTAACTTCGATGATCGAAAATAAATTCAAATAATTCTGGTTTAATAGAATTTAAAACTTTTCCAGGAACGACCCTAATTCTTACTGAAAGTTTGAATGAAATCGAACGGGAAAGTGTAAAATTATTTATTATTATTATTATTATTATTATTATTATTATTATTATTATTATTATTTATATTTAGGCTAATATTCTAATCTTTATTATTATTATTGTCACAATCTTTTCGTCGTTGTAAAACCTTCCACCCTAAACCGGCTTTCTTCAAGTGTCTTTTGATTCAAGATACCTTTAGGGTATTTCAAACTGAATTCTTTAATATAAGGGGATAAATTTCTCGTTCTTCTGCCTTTGTCTCAATATAGTACGCCGTGTTCTTTTCTAGTACTGCTAAGTCACTACTCGCTGTGTTTTCATGAAACTCTGTGTCTGTACAGCCGGAATCATAGAATGAACTTACAATTAATATTCCACTTTTGCTGCTGTCGTTACGCTTGACTGCCTTCGCCGCCGTTTCTCTTCTTGCTTTTAAACCCTTCTTTTGGAACTTAAGTCTCTCCGTTTTCCTTTCTCTTTCTTTATTAATGACTCCAGTATGGTTCTTATTTCTAGCCTGGGCTTAATTAGCAGATAGCGATAACCTAACGTATGCGCTGATTAATGTAAATGAATAATCAATTATTATTATATTTTGACAATGTTTCATAAAAGCGTTATTTCATTTGGTGGAACGATTAATATTATAAAGTTTATTTGCGACTGGGCTCAATCTCCGAAAAATAAATGAAGAGCCAATTTTCGATTCAAATGACACATTATCAATGTGTAGCTTTTAATGCCACGGCCCTTCAGGGCGTAGGCAATCATAAAATTATCTGTGAATTGCCATGGCTTCTAGAAACTAATAGGGGAATAGTTTCCCATAGGTTCTACACATTTTTGAATTCATCTAGACTGGTTTCCATCCAAAGCTACTTAGCCCTGTCTACCCTGTTATTTGGCCACCTTAATTCTAGAGATCTTGAAATTATGTGATAGACAGACGGACAAATAACATAAATTCATTTTTAAATGCGATGTTGAGGATTATGTGTCTCCACAGCCTCCTTTTCTTTATTAGCTATGAATTGTCATGACTTGTTGGCAAATATAGTGATGTGGTTTCATGTCAGCTTCTCTACGATATTGAATTCAGAGGATTCCTTCTTTCTTAAGAACATGGGTGATCACAACACTCCACGACTTCCTTGCCGATATTATGTAGGAATTGCCATGCCTTCTTGGGAAAGATAGTGAAGTAGTTTCCCGTTACTATCTCCATGGTTCTTAATTCAATTTTCTTTCTTTCTTAAAGGCGTAGGCGATCACGGTACTCCACGGCTTCCTTTTCTCTATTATCTGTGAATTGCTATGGCTACTTGGGAAATATAGTGAAGTGGTTTGCCGTTATCATATCCACGGTTTTGAATTCGGTTTTCCTTCTCTTAGACTGGCTGTCAACGAAGGTTAACTACCCCAGTCGGCGCTGTTATTTAACCCATAGCTAGCAGGAGCGAAGACGGATACATACATTTCGGGGGGGGGGCATTGGTGCGAAAATAAAAGCAACTGTCTAACCTGGAATTTGAACTCGGTTCGCTGATTTCGTTTTCCCGTTACACTACGGCACGAAAGGCAAAACATGCATAATAGTCTTTTTTCTGTCAGAGACGTTTTGATTAATTCAAAATCAATGAGAATTTCTTGCTTCTTTCTTTTTAGTTCATATCTATAATAATGAAAAGGACAACAATCAATAGACAATGCATTGATGTCGTCAAATTATTTGCTGGACTTTTTTATACTAAACAGTAAATGTATATTTTATGCATACTAATTCTATGCTGTTAATAATTTTGAATTATTTCCGAACGACTGCATTTTTTCAGGTGTTCAATGCATTTATAGAGTAAAATGCTTTACGGTGCATTTCTGTATAATAAAATTATTTCCAATGCATTCCTATATTAAAATTATTTCCAATGTATTTCTCTATTAAAATCATTTTCAATGCATTCCTATAGGAAAAGTATTTTCAATGCATTCCTATAGTAAAATAATTTACAATGCATTCCTATAGTAATGCCATTCGCAATGCATTCCTATACTCATATCATTTACAATGTATTTGGGCACCTCGAGGTGGTGTAATGGTTAGCAAGCTTGTCTCGTTAGAACTATTACGACTGAGTAGTGAGTTCGATCCTCACTGGGTACCCCATACTTTCGGCCTTGTGCCACATCTGAGCTACGCTTGGAAAATCACTACAATGTATTCCTATGCTAAAATCATTTCCAATGCATTTTATAGTGAAATCATTTACAATGCATTTCTACAATAAAATAATTTACTATACATTCCTATATTAAAATCATTTCCAATATATTGTTGCAGTAAAATCATTTACAATGTATTCCTATAAAAGTATTTACAATGCATTCCTATAGTAAAATCATTTACAATACATTTCTATAGCAAAATAATTTCCAATGCATTTCTACATGGAAATCATTTACAACATATTTCTACAATAAAATCATTGAAAATGCATTCCTATAAAATCATTTACAATGAATTCCTCTCGTAAAATCATTCCCAATGTATTCCTATAGTAAATATATTTATAATGCATTCCTATAGTAAAATCATTTCCAATGCATTCCCATAATAAAATCATTTACAATGAATTCCTCTACTTAATCACTGATACATTTTCTGTGTCAGTCTAAATGTAATCGTTTATGGTGAAAGTTTTGATGTATTTATATAATAAATCCTTTTTTCTGGAGGAGTGTATGTCCAACTAATAGGTATAGGGTGTGTTAATTGTAATCTGTATCAGTTAAATGAACAGTTTTGCGTAATGAACCACATTGAAACACTTCCTACATAAGCAGTCTAGTCACGCTGGCTGGCTGAGCGGTTCATATGTCGCGGAGCAAATCAACATGGCCAACCGTATTAACAAAAATAAGATAACCGCTAACATTAACGGAATTCCGTTGGCCGACCGCTTAAAACAAGAACAAAGAGAAAACTAGGCTGTGTGTATAACTGACTGATTCCTTTTAGCAGCTGATTAATTTTGACTTTAGGCTGTTTTTTTTTGTTTTGTTTTTTGTTGTTTTTCTTGTTTTTTGGGGTTTTTTTTTCAAGCAACCGGCTTCTTCATTAATTGAAGAAAGAAGTCTTATTTTAATTTTGCTTTTCATTTGTGGAAATGACCTTTATCCTTGCTTTCTGTACTATATATATATATATATATATATATATATATATATATATATATATATATATATATATATATATATAATTATTATATAATTGTATACGGAATGAATTCAATAAAAATTTAAAATTAAAATTGGCAGTTTTTTAATTTTAATATCAAATTTTATCATATAATTTAATAATTATTGGTTAGAATAAATTCTTTTTTAATATTACCCGTATTTTAAAGATCTGAATAGCTATTATAACATGATTTCGTTGTCAAGCTTTTGAATCTTTCTATACTTGGATTTTGATTGGTCATTCTAGCTTTTGTAACAATGTTTCCCCCTAGCGAAGGATCGTTAATTAATTTGAAACTTTTAAAACCATTTATTTTATCTTCAACATCATCACTTGATAAGACACCGAGGGTGTTGAAACAAAATTTTGTAGTGATTTTATAACATATTTATGTTATAATTTTTTTTATAAATAATAATTATATATATATATATATATGTGTGTGTGTGTGTGTGTGTGTGTGTGTGAGTGTGTGTGTGTGTGTGTGTGTGTGTGTGTGTGTCTCCATTAATTCGCTGAAAAAGAGCATACAAAGGGGGAAAAACTTGACAAAACAAAGTTATCGTCAAAATCTTCATGTTGTTATTAAGAGGAAAGACCAAAGTATTCATTAAATTTTGATTCCTTTCTAGCACGTTCAGAATTTTGGTTAAAAATATTGTTTTTCTTGCGTCAATGGGAAGGAGACAAAGATTAGTACAGGAAATTTCAGTGTCTTTTTTGCGGTAAAAAACACATTGATTTGAAAATTCAATAATTGTAGCTTCTAATCAAAAGCAGGACTCCTTGGAGAATTTAAATCATTAATTTAAGTTTTTGTTTTGTAAAACAGACACATCATTTACCGAAAAATCTGCTCTGAATCGTAAAATTAAAAAAATGCAATAAAAATAAGACAGCATTTAATTAGAAAAGTTTTTAATTGTTTGTATAAATGTGATATATTAAGTATGCTATTGTCTTAAAAAGATTTGGGTGAATAATGAATTTTTACAAAAATTGTTTTCATTATTTTTAAAATTTTGATTAAAATAATTTATTAAGATTTAAATCTTTTAACGTTTTGCATTAATTTCACCCTTTTAGGTGATATTATCATTAAGCAAAAACTATATTTACCAATCTTAAATGGAAAAGCTTAGTAGAAATCATCAAACACCAATATTATTAGATGAATTTTGAATTTTTTTGTATAAGTATAGACATGCAGATTTTTGTATATACGGTTGTTCAAATGCGACATTATCAGAAAAGTATTATCAGAGCGATAACTATAGTAAATTTAAAGCCAAAATATCGAAAATTCAATAACACATTAGATTACAAAGAATATTCTCTATATTTTAAGGTTACTCAGTACTTAAAAATTATATATCATACCCCACCACTTCAACAAATAGAACGTCATGTTTGGCTACAATGACGATACATTTGTCGCTGCCATATTCTCCACAACTGTCAATGATGCCATGTCTATATGCTGTTTATCTTGACATAAAAATAACTGACCCAACTCCACCCACTGAACTTATTTTTCTATTTAGCGTAGATTTGACATTTAATTGGTTAATCGAGACAAACCAAGGAGTATATTTTTAATTCTTACCTTATTCCCACCTCCCTTTAACTTTCGGGAAAAGGTAATGATTTGCTTTTAAATTTCCCTTAGAAATCGTTTTATAACCAGTTACCTACTATCGCTCGAAGTAGTACAATCATAGTATTGAAACATGAAAGCTTTTGTGTAACGATTTAAATGGTTTTATCATAATCCATTATAATAAAAATATAATATTTTGCTCTACTTTGTACTGAGCAATTTTTTTAAGGTAAATGATACGAACTATGGATTTGTACTCCATTTGTTCTTTCTCATATATATATATATATATATATATATATATATATATATATATATATATATATATATATAAATTCTTACATCAAAAGTTATTTTAGTTGATACTATAATTGAGAAGACGCACCGTTTGTTTTTTTAACAGTACTTATTTTGTCTACCAGCCTGTGTACACGAGAAAACTTAATAAATATAATATGTCCTTAAGTTTTCTTGACTGTACAGGCCGGTTTGATGAAATAAATTGTATTTAAAATAAATCGACCGTCCTCTCAAATACGGCTATCCACGAAAAATAGTGTTTGATGTAATAAAAATATGTCGGATTAAAAAAATCATTAACTCTTTAGGAATATATATATATATATATATATATATTTATATATATATATATATATATATATCTCTTTTGTGTGTGTGTGTGTGTGTGTGTGTGTGTGTGTGTGTGTGTGTGTGTGTGCGTTTGAATAAAAAACAGACCACGTTAAGATTCCATGTGATAAGCTATTTCACCATAACCCTTTTAACAGGGTTCTGGATCATCAGACTTTACTTCCAAAAGCTGAAATGAAAAATGAAAAGAAATTCACACGTTTTTGACGGACCTCATCAAGTATACGTAAAATTAACGAAGTGAGGAAGTGAGGTGGGAGAGAGGATATGAGTGTGTCATATGTATCATTTCATTCCTATTTTTAACCCCAGTGGGTCGGCTAGATATTGCTCAAATTTAACGCGTCTCGTCTCTAGATATAAGATCGACATTAAAGGAAGAAGCTACAACAACCCCAATCAATTACACGGCAGGTTTCATTCAAATTCTTAGACGCTGTTAATTTGCGTTACTTTAACGTGCATATTTGGGAGGTTAAGGTTTGATAAATATCTAAATGTCTAAACAATCTACGAAGAAATTAATTTGAAATTCGGTGGAGTTTTGGGTATTTTCTATGAAACAGTCGATTGGAAAAATTCATAGACAGTACATTGAAAGAGTAATCCATTTTATATTTAGTAATCTTTTTTATTCTACTAAAACTTTTATTTTATTGCATGTTAGTTTGACATCTATTCGTTTGATTTTTGTTCATTAAGTAAACTCATGATTGTTTTTGATTTTTGTTCATTAAGTAAACTCGTGATTGTTTTTTTCCAATTTTTTTGTTCATTAAGTAAACTCATGATTGTTTTTTTTTTTGTTCATTAAGTAAACTCGTGATTGTTTTTTATGTACCTAATTATCAACGGTTATTCCCATTTAAATAATTTTATCATCAATAATGGAGTAGTATATTTCAATCTAAATTAAAATACCAATTTAAACTTTACCTTCGTGCTATTTAAAACTCACTTCCAATTGGAGAATATTAGAGGAGAGATTTGGATGAGATGTCACTAGCAGAAAATTAGGTCCTTCTTTTTACAATCTTTTATCTACATTTTTTCATGTCTTAAACCCCTATTTATCTCCACATACCTATCTTTTCTTATATGCCTATGAGTTCCTATATACACCTGCACACACATTCACACGAAAAAACCATATGTATATTTCCATATTTACACATATACACCTGCAGAGAAACACATATCCATATATCTCCATACATATCTCCATATACACTTATACACATATACACATAAGGACATCTGTATATCCACATACATCCATATACATACGCACATATACACTTACACACATATATATGTATACACATACACACACACATATATGCATACATACATACATACACACATATATATATATACATACACACACATACATGCATATATACGTAATATGCAGCATATCTACATACACACATATGCGTCAATTTGCACTTACAAATATCTACACACGTACATGTCCCTATCCTCATGTCCACCCGTGCACCCACTTATGCCTGCGTTCGATGACTATCTCAGTATTTAATTACATTATCCATATCTTTACACATATATTATTACCCGCTCTTTCATATTTATGGCAAAACATATAGGTACCTATCTAATTGTACACCTCCACACTCACAAAAAAACAAAACAAAACAAAAAAACCCTGGTATGCTTCTTTTTCCATATAAAAACATATATATGTACATATCAACAGGTGTCTCAGTGTTCAAATACAATACCATAGTTGTATGCATATAGTCATGTGTTAGCGTTCATGTGTGCATGGTAATATTTCTAAAAACAAACGGAATACAAAACATTCAAAATTGCTCTTCCTATATGATTATTTCTCAATGTATTTGCTTAGGTTTAGGTTGTTTTTCTGTCGGCATTTAAAAACTAGTTCATTGTGTCTATTTAGTAGTATGTCTGGATCTTTATGTTTGATTATGAAGATTTTCTCCTTTAAGCATAAGTCGCATCTGTCTCTGAAGTTTTTTGGAGTTCTGGCTCTTGATATTATTTTCCACTTTATCCAATAATGTTTTGATAGTGCCGTTTGGTTCTTTATAAACAAATATAAACAGGTACATTTATTTCCATTTTCTTTTTGTTTATGGTTTTATAAATTTTCTTTTTTTTTTTTTTAATCGAATTCACCCCAAGCACAGAGACACAAGGGGTTGTTGTGTATGAAAGAGTTAAAAACAGGAACATTGCTAAGGAGAGAGAACAGTGGAAGAGTAATCAGGAGGACAACAGATAGTGATTGACATTGCATTTAAAGTTGGATGGAAAGCATGGAGCCGGAAGAGAGTTCCACAGGCAAGAAGTGCGAGAAAAGAAGATGTTAGCATAGGCTTTATGGTTATATTTAGTCAACTCGACTGTACATTGGTGAAACCTCGCCGCCACCCCAGTACTGCGCTTAAATTCGCAGAGTCTATGTACCATAACAAAGATCTCATCCGAACAATTACTATGAAAGTATTTATAGAATATGCAAAGGGAGGCAATCTTATGGCCGTGGGAAAGTGACTGTAGCCGAGACGCCAGATCAGGACCAATAAAATTGCTGATTCTTATCAAGGAGCTCTAGATATATGGATCTTCCAGTGGTTCTTTGTACTTGAGAATCCGTCCGCATAGCCAAATTTTTTTTGATGAAACGTACTCCAATTTAAAGTTGTAATTTAGCTGGATTGTACTCCATCTCTGCAGTCTGTTTGTTGTGTGAGTAGGCAGACCTTTCTTTGAGCCAAAAATAGTGAGTAATGGCTTGTGGTCTGTCTGTAGAGTGAAATGTCGACCGTAAATATAGCGGTGGAACTTCGTGACTGCGAATATAATCCCATGTGCCTCTTTTTCAATCTGCGAATATTTTTTTTTCCACAGGAAACAAAACCCCAACGTATGAGCTATCGATTTTAATGTTGCATCAATCATTTTGTGAAGAATATATGTCCCTACGCCATACAAACTAGCGTCGCTAGCAACAATGATTTCCAAGTCTGGTTCATAATGTGTAAGAAATATGTCTGACGTCAGTGTCTTCTTTATTTTTTCAAATGCCTCCTGGCATTCTGCTATCCAAACCCATGGCTTGTCTTTCTTTAATAGTTCATTAAGTGGGCATGCAAATCCTGCATATTTCGTATGAATGCCTGATAAAAATTTTCTAGTCCAAGGAAGCTCTGCAAGGAAACAATGTTATTGGGCGCCAGCATGTCTTTAATCGCGGCAACCTGTTCAGGATTTGGTCTCCTGCCATCCTTGTCGATTATGTGTCCTAGGTATTTGATTTTTTTCTTGAAAAATTCACATTTGATCTCTTTAAGTTTGAAACCGTAATCTTGAATCTTAGCAAAGACTATATGGACGTGATCCTTATGTTCGACTGTGCTTTGGCTTTTCTTCAGAATGTCATCTAAATAAGCAACTGAGAAGTCAAGGTCGCTCAGCATAGTATCCATGACTTGCTGGAAAACTGCTGATGCGACCTTGACCCCGGACGGTAAGCGTTCGAATTTATATAATCCTCGATGCGTATTTATACACAATAGCTTCGAACTCACCGGAATTTTTAAAATTAGCGTCGCTAAGGTCAATTTTTGAGAAAATCTCCCCCCCCCCCATTTAGCTTCACAAAAATGTCTTCTGGTTAAGGAAGAGGTAATGATAATCCTTCAGAACAGCATTTAATCCAGTCGAAAAGTCAGCATAAACGAATATGTCTTCCGATTTCTATTTTACATAGGTCTCTGGTGCGGCCCATTCACTATACTCTACCTTAGATAGGACACCTGTTTTTACCAATCTGTCAAGTTGCTCGTTAATTTGTTCTAACGAGGCAAAAGGCATATTTCGCTTCTTTTTGAACACTGGCTGGACGTCGTCTTGTAGTTCAACTTTTGACATCATCTTGGTAGACCTGCCTAAACCACCAGAAAAAAAAAATTCCTAGGCTTCCTTCAGTTCTTTTTTCAATTTTCAAATTCGGCATTCCAATTTTCAATCTTTTGGGCAGTATAAATTTACAGGTAAGTCCCAAAGCAGGAATCGTGTTATCCAATCAGTGCCAAATAAGTTGTTAGCATTTTTCAAGACGAACAATTTTAATTCAATAGTCTCCACGTTGAACGTTGCATTAGCAATCAATTCACCTCGAATTTAATTGTTTCCCGTTGCTGATCTTGCAATCTTGCTAGATTTTATCATGGTTGGTTTACCCAACCATTTCCATGTTTGCAAGTTTATTATTATCAATTCAGAACCCGAGTTTAGTTGAAATTCCACATTTTTTTTAACATTTTTACGTGCACGAATTTCCTGGCATTAGCACCGTCTACTTTGTCCGACCTTGTATTTTTTTTTTTTTTTGCAGCTATTGGTTTTATTTTTAGATCGGCAATGCGAGCTTTTGTGTCTGACTCGGTTATATATGTAACATTTTTTGTTCCGGAAAATACAATCTTTGTACCAGCGTAGGGCCCCACATACGAAATATGGGTTATGGGGCAAATTATTTTGCTTTTTCTTTGTTTCATTAGTTTTATGAGACTTTGTTTCTCTTTGTAGCATACTTTCTTGACGTGAGCAATATCTTCGATATTTTTAGAATCCTTCTTTAAACTGACGTACCTCTGACATTCTTCAGTGATCTGCTGTAGAGTTATATTCGACTCATTCTTCAAGTTGTTTAGTATTCTTCGCCTAATTTCTACATCTTTTATTGAAACTAGTCCTTGCAAGAATATCAAACATTTGAAGTTATTCGTACTTAGCTCCGCCAGTCTAAAATCATCGCAGTGCTTGTTTACCACTGATGCAAACATGGTGTAATCTTCGCATTCTTTCCTAGTTAGATGAAGACATTTCCATCACTTATGGAAAAAAGATGTCTCTGGAATGAAAAGCTCCATGAGTAATTCCACTGCTTCGGTGAATGTCAACTTGCTAATCTTCCAAGGCAGAATGTAGTTTACGAATTTTGTGTGCTCAGTTATGCCAAGTTTCCTCAGAAGATGACGTTCTTTTTTCAAGTCACTCCAATTTGCACAATCTGTAGTAAATATGTCCTCATGTTTCCTAAAGTATGGCGCAAATGTTATGTCTTCCTCGGGAGAGTATGAAAAAGTCTCTATCGCGCTCTAAATGGTGTTTTACGAAAAGGAAAATTCGTTTTTGATGGGATTACTACGGCTTGTCAGTTCTAAAACTTGCTTTTGAAATTCAAGCTGTCTTGATTTTTCTTCTGGGTTTGCAGAAATTAATTTTCCATTTTTTCCTGTTGAGAGAGCAGTTGTTTTTGCCATTCTTTCTTGGAGCTGTAATTGCTGCGCATTCTAGTTCTTTACAAGATCTAATAAAATACTTTTGAAATCCTCCATGATAAGCATGTCTTTTTTTCCCGGTTTTACTTTTCTGTTTTTTTCTAGATGCTTTTCAAATGAAAAAAAACTGTGACGAAAAATAAAAATAAAAATTTCTCGTACATCCACTGTTAAAACAAATTGGCAATTACACGTAATACTTTTAGGAAAACTCGTTTACCGTGTTTTAGGAGAGTTCCTTTTTAATCCCGGTGGTCCTCGCAAATCCTCGTCGCCAAGTTGTTGTGGCCTGTTCGGGGCCAGAAAGACACGGAAAGAAAAAGGTAGGTTGAACAAGTGTATTGAAATAACAGAACATATATACAAAATAAGAGTGTTATTAGTCAGCAGATAGAAGTGTCCGTCCCGACTGCCCGCTTAGGAAGTCTCGCAGGTTAGTATTTATGAAGGACGAAGAGTTAATTCTAATGTAGATAGGTCACCATAACATATATGTTGCTCTCAGTGTTTTATTCTCTTCATCTTGGCCAATATCGATCTTACCTCAGACTTTAATATTTCAGCTCCTTGCATATTTTGTCAATTGAGTGTTTTTCTCTTTCGTCATGAAATAGTTCTCCAATGTATTCTTCCATTAAAAATGTCTCTTTTTTTTTTTCTTTTATGCGCTTTCCCTCTTTTGATTTTATGCACCATATCGATGAATAAGTCTTTTGTCCTCTTATTTTTTAATTCTTTAATTTATACTTATATTATCTATGATCCTCATTCTTGCTATTCCTGCGCATTTTTCATTGAGCCATTCCTCTTTTTCCTGCCTAATGTTTGTTTTTAATGTTCAATACTCTGGCCTTACTTGTTGCGTATTTTCCATCAGGTCAAGAATTCTATCGGCCATCCACTTCTTTTTTACTTGCTTCACTTTCCTTGGGATGATCTCGTTCATCAATGCCAATAGGGTTTCCCTTAATGTGTTCATTTTTGATTTTCTATCATATCTACACCATTAAATTTTCTCATGCCTTCTGTCAGTATACATCTGTTTGCTAGGTAGGTAATCCTGGCGTCTGACTTATTAAACTTTTGGTGTTACTTCAGGGCTCTTTATTTACTTTTTTTTTCTTTTAATCAGTGCACTCAAAATAATGCCACAAAGACACAATGGTTTATTGGGAACGAAAGAGAATTTAATCTGTATTAATGTGTACTGATATTTCAAGTTTGAAGGCTTAAATACTGAGATTACAGTTAACATATTATTACATATATTATTTTCAGATTTAAAAAAATATAATTTCACGCAAAATAAGGCGATAAAGCCACTAATATGCAAGCGGTTACAGAGTGTGAAAGAGAATGACAAGACTTTAGTGAGGAGAAATGGCAATAAAAGAACAGGGTTCAGAAAAACAGAAGATGGCGATTGACGTTGTATTTAAATTTTTGAAGAACTTATGGAAACAAGAAACCAGAATAGAATTCCACAGGCGAGAAGTGTGAGAAAACAAACTATTAGAATAGAACTTACGGTTACTATTCCAACTGTGATGAGACCTAATTGCCAAGCGAGTAGTACACTTAAATTCACGCGGTCGACGTACCAAGGAGGATAACACATTAGAACAAATAACATGAAAATATTTATAGAAATGACAGGCGGTGAGAAAATGACTGCAGTAGTCGAGATGTTAGGTCAGCATCGATAACAAAAGAAGGGTCTGTAACACTTCTTTGGATTTTGTCGAAAATCTCGAGATATATAACCGGGGCTGAAGACCAGATATGACAGCAATATCCAACGCACGGGCGAATAGTAGATTTATAAATGTACAAGATGGATTTCGATGAGAAAAATTATCTGGTACGTGACGTTGAACCAACCTTTTTAGCAGCAGACGTAGCAATTGATACAATATAATTGCCTCACTTCGTCAGCGAATAATGTGTGTGTGTTTTGAATTGTGTGCATAATGTTTATATGAATGAATATAAACAATAAAATATATAAAGGAATGAAAGACAATAAGAAAACTGTGTAGCTTTACTCGACGCGTTTCGTCCAATGTGGACATTTTCAAGGAAAAAAAATTTATGGAAACAAAGTAACTATAAACAAAAAACAGAATGTCGTTAGAAACTAGAAAACAATTAAAAACTCTATTATATATTCATTGTGTCAACTGATGAATTTACCTCATGTACTTTTTATGTTTGAAGAGGCTTTTTCACAAGTAAAATATTGTTTGCATTGTTGGGTTGACGGATTCAACCGTTTTCGTTTGATTTCTTAATATATTTGTATATTATATTTATATAAAATATTTATAGTAAAGGCATGGGGAAGCTACGTTACGGCAGTGAGAAAACGACTGAAGCCTAGATGCCAGGTCAGGACCAATAGTTTTGCAGATTATTTGTATTTAATCAAGAATATCTAAATAAATAACAGAAGCGCCAGACCTTATATGACAGCAATATTCAATGCATTTTTCAATGAAAGACTTATAAATATGTAAAATGTGTTCTGGAGAAAAAAATTATCTGGCGCGTGACGATGAACCAACCTTTTTAGCAGCAGACGTAGCAATTGATTCAATATAATCACCCCACTTCATGTCAGTAGAAAACGTTAGATCAAGAAAGCGCAATGATTTGCTCCCCAGGAGGTTACCATCAGCCATGCAGATGTAGGGCAAAATGGTTCTGTATGATGATAAAATGATAGCAGTTTCGTTTTGGAAGCGTTAAAATTTACAATCTATTTCTTGCCCCAGTTAACAATTGATTGGAGGTCGTTTGCGAGAGCAGTTCTCTTTTATTTGTCGGACCTATCGGATTTACTATTAAGACAAGTGTATCATCAGTATAAATACCTTGTTGGGAACTGATGTCACAGGGAAGGTCGTTGAATGACTGACTTGTATCGGTTTTCACCCTGGTCGGGTTGAACCGGCTTCCTCCCGAGCAAGTACAGCATCACGGACCATCGCTGCCCACGCTCGCCGATCCTGAGCCAGGTCACACGAAATGGCGAGCCAATCGCAATTCCATCGTCGAAGACCAACTACTTGTGGACCCGATAGTACTGCTAGGTCACCCTTGATTGTGCTAGCCCACGTTCTCAGCTGCCCACCGACACGTTTTCGCCAGCCAGGAAGAGAAGGGGGGAGAAGTACATTGCGGGTGGGCTCTCCCTCCGGGAGAGTCGTTGATGAAGATAAGAAACAATCTAGGAAATAATATAGAAGCATGGCCGTTCAAGACGATCTTCATTGCATGATTTGTTAAGAACGGTTGGGTTAAGTCAAATATCCTGCCACAAACCCCATACCCACTGAGCTTGTGTAGAAGGCCAGCATGCCAAACCCTGACAAACGCCTTCGAGATATCTAAAGTCACAGCCTCACTGTTCTTATCTAAAGCCTGAGAGACAAATTCAGTGAAGAGCTAACACATCGGCGGTTAACCTAGAGAAATAGAAGCCATATTGCTTATCTGAAAGAAGGCTGTGCAAAATGAGATTCTTAATGAAATTAACGTTGTCAAAAAGAGTTAAAACACTACGAGGATGATGATTCAAAGGATCAGAATGTTCACCAGAGTTCTTAAAGACAGGAACTACAGAAGAGGATAGCTTGAAAGCCAAAAGCATCAAGGTATTTATATTCTGAGCTTTATTCTAATTTTGCATAATATGCGAACATTTTCACTTTCACAGTCAGCTCTTGGATAGATTTTACCATGTAGATGCATATTCCTGAATCTTGTATTGGTTGTCATGTAGTTGATTTTGTTCTTGGTGTCTCCATCCAATCTTTTCCATGTCCAGAATCGCTCTTGAAACCAGGTGTTGATCATTATGTTTCCCTTTCGTGTGCACCGTTTTTGTCTGCGTTCGTTACGGATTCCTCATTTCCCCGTCCCTTCCTTTTCCAAACAAATTTTTACCATGGTGATAGCAATTTCTTGCTATTTGCACCGAGTTTCGGCTTTATCCAGTATGCTATAGAATTTGTCATTTTTCTTTCTTTTCTGTGCTTTGTGCCGTTGGAGTTTGTACTGATATAAGGGATACATTGAACGGTCTCTCTTTCAGTTTAACCTGAAGGAGTCTGTCAGAGAATTGACAGTAGGCCAGAATACCTGACTTTATCAAGTACTAGTCCTTCTCCTCTCTCATTATTTTTCGCCGTTTGTATATAGGACCCTACATTTGTCGCTTATGAAGTACCAGTATTTGCACAATTCAACACACATCTATAATATTAATGTCTACCCTGCTCATTATATTCTTGATGTTTTCTAGCTGCCCACATTGGCATAATGTTCTTACGTTCCAAGATTCAAGACCGAATCAATATTTGTTGAAATTTTACTAAAGGGATACATTGTAAAAGATTTTACTATAGGAAAGCATTATAAATGATTTTACTATAGGAATGCATTGTAAATGAATTTACTATAGGAATGCATTATAAATGGTTTTGCTATAGGAATGCATTTTAAATGGTTTTACTATAGGAATTAATTGTAAATGATTTTACTATAAGAATGCATTAGGAATGATGTTACTAGAGAAATGCACCGAAAAAGGTTTTCCTATAGGATTGCATTGTAAATGGTTTTACTATAGGAATGCATTGTGAATGATTCTGCTATTGAAATATGTTGTAAAAGATTTTACTATAGGAATGCATTGTATGTGATTTTAATATAGGAATGTATTATACATTTTTATTAAAGGAATGTATTATAAATTATTTTACTATCGGAATGCATTGTAAATGATTTTACTATAGGATTCATTATCATTTGTTTTCAACCATTTCTCTCCGAGCAAGACATTAATGCCACTAGGATGCAGAGGGATAGTCGGGATGAAAAAGAATGAGAAAACCTTGCTGACAACTAAAGCAAAGTACAATAAAGGAACAATGTTCAAGAAGGTACATGATAGCGAAAGATATTGCATTTAAATTTTTGAAGATCGTAGGTAGCAGAGAAGCAAGAAAGCAGAATGGAATTCTGAAGGAGAGAAGTGCAAGAAAAGAAACTGTTAGAATAGAAGTGGCGGTTCAACAGTAAAACGATGAGACCTAGCTGCCAATCTAGTAACACGGATAAATTCATGCAGTCGAGACACCGAGAAAAAAAGCTCATCGAAACAAATGCCACAAAAATATTTGTAGAAGAGACAGAGGGAAGCCACTTCACCTTTTTTTTCATCGACCATTTCTTTTTATATAAATGTTTTTCTTTTCATAAATCTTTGATGAGCTTGATGATTCTCGTTCATTTTTTAACATTCTTCTCTCACGCTAAGTTGATTCTCTTCAGAGGGTTGAAACATTTGAAATAATCATATTTTGGATACTCCAGCATGAATGGAATTCAATATTCTTATAAGATATTCAGTATAAACTTTTTTTATTCAATCAAAAGTCTTATAGTGTGTTTTGTAGATCATTTCTTTAAACAAAGTTTTATCGTCAAAATGCTCATGTTATTATTAAGAGGAAAGACCAAAGTATGTTTTGATTATTTTACTAATTTATTTAATCCTTTTTAGCGGGTTCGAAATTTTGGTTATAATCTCTTTTTTCTTGCGTCCGCAGCGGTGGGAAGCAAAGATTAGTATAGGAAATTTTAGCGCCGGTTTTGCAGTAAAAAAAAAACATTGATTTGGAAATTCTTGCAAAATTCAAATAATTGTCGCATTCTAATGAAATCTTCAAGACTTATTCACAAATAAATTAAATTCTTTTTGAAAGTTTTTTTTAGAAAATCTTGGTAAAAAATATTTTTTGCATCTGTTACCCCACACCTACTTAATTTTATGAATTTCGAGAAATTAAATTTCACTCCCTTAATATTTATATTAACTAAAATCAAGAGTCTTTGGAGAATTTAAATCATCAATTTGCTTTATCAACCAGAAACACCATTTACTGAAAATCTGCTCTGTATCATAAAATAAAAAAAATACAATAAACTAAGAATTATTTATTTAGAAAAGCTTTTAATTTCTTTTATAAATAAGGTATGTGAAGGACACTGTTGTTTCAAAGAAATTTTTTTCGATAAATAATGAATTTTTACAGGAATTGTTTTCATTTCCTTTTATTAGAATAATTGTCACGTTTGGTTTTACCATTCATTTGTTTTAATTCTCTTATCACTTCATAATGATTATCCTGAAATGGTTGCATGGAATACTTATATGATTAGATGAAGAATATTCAAGCCAAAACACAAACTGCATGATTGATTCGTATATAATTTTGTAAGACAATCTGTATATGCTGAAACATATATATATATATATATATATATATATATATATATATATATATATATATATATATAAAAGATTGTATCAAGAACACACTGAAAATTTTAAAATCACCCAAAATGACTTGGAAAAATGTGGACAAGTTCGTTCGTCCTGGAAGAAAGCATTACCTAAAAGAGACTTTGAAGAAACTTGTTTTGAGCAGGAATAACTCGAGAGATAAACGTAGGGATCTGGCTGTTATTTTCCTTGAAACTATTGACATGGAATTTAATGTAATGTCTAATGAATACGCTCATGTTTTCTAAATCAAGATAAAGGGTGCTCTAATAACTTCAACCGATTTTAAATGTGAATTAAATTTAAGCGTCTAATGATTTTTCTTTTTCTTTTAGATTTGTGCGGACATTTCGACGATATTTTTCAAACATAATTGCCATGACTTAAATAACATGATCCAATAGAGAAATAAATAAATTTTCACCAATAACACTGATATATTTACTGCTGGCTTTGATCCGTCTTAATGAAACACCCTTATATATAATCCGTCTTAATGAAACACCTTTTACATGCCTCCAAAAATTTTAATAATTTAAAAGAAAACGGTTAAACCCATGACCTCATGTCATTCAAAATACATATATAACACGCAAATTAATCCCAAAGTAAATTAATTTAAATGTTAATTTCCACAAAATTAAATTAAATAGCATCATTACATTCGTTTATTAGACATTGAATTGTAGCACTTTGTGTCTCCCATAGCTTGCCTGACGTTTTAGCTAACTTGATGAATATTTCTTAGGTTTCGCATTGAGCTGTTACGTGACATCTGTTCTTCTTTAAGGCAGCGAATGTTGGACGATTTCCTCAAAGATGAAGAAGAGACTCGAGGCGACGGAGATGTGATTCTACAAAAGGATGAAAATGATATGATGGATCGAGCGTGTGAGCAACGATGAAGTTTTAGAGAGGATGCAAACAAGAAGGAGGCCTATACTTAGCATCAGGAAGAGGCAGTTGAAGTTTCTGGGACACATAATGAGGAAGGAGGGCCTGGAGAATCTGATACCCACGGGTCGAATAGAGGGAAAGAGAGACAGGGGAAAACAACGCATGACATACTTAGCGGCCTTAAGCAAGTGGATGGCAGAACGTGGTCTGAAGGAGATAGCAGAGGGAAAGAACTTGTTGAGAACTGCAAGGAATAGAGGGAGGTGGAGAGCCATGATCGCCTACGTCCTGAAAGGACACGGCACATAGAAAGAAAGAAAGATGAATATATATGAGCGTTCCTAAACTTGAACTTTTTGAAAAACCAATAACATTTTTTTCTCTTGTATATAAAAACTTCTTACCAAATACAATGTCTTTCTTTGATGACAAATTATATTATATTGCAGTCATGAGTTCAGTCCTTGCTGGGTGCAAACAAAAACAGATTTTAGACTATTAACAAAACAAAGCAAAGTTTGGTAAACAAGTTGATAAAAACGTTACACAAATACTGTTTGCGAACAACCATTTTACCAGTCCTTCTAGCAATCTGTT
>CAHIKZ030001741.1:262500-317500 GCA_903632075.3 Acanthosepion pharaonis | reverse complement strand
TTTCTCTGTGAATATGCTTGTCTCTCTACAAACAATTTTCATTTATCTCCATAAATCTATTTAATTGCCTCTTCATCTGTGTGCGTGTGTGTGTGTGTGTGTGTGTGAATATACTTACTTGTCTCTCTTTAAAAACAATTTCCATCTCTCTCCGTAGTATCTATTTACTTGTCTCTACGTAAGTCTACTTATCTATTCCTCTATAAATCTATTTATGCATCTCTCTCCAAATATATTGACCTGTTTCTCTCTATATATAAATCTACGTCAATCTATACGTTGTGTACGTACTTAAAGAGGAATACGGAGGAGTGTGCGATTACCGTCTACCTGTGTGTTTGGTCAAAAGCAAACACATTTCTGACATTTTCGGTCTTGAAATAACTTCCCAAACACCGTTTTCTGTTTGTAAATGATAAGATAACAAAGAAAACGTTTATTCCCAATTTTAATTCTGTGGGTTGAGGGAAATAAATCTCATTTGCAAGACAAAATTTGGAGTGACGATATTCAGTCACCACCCCCCAATGAGGGTATGTGGGCACAAATTCTTTTTAACGTGGGCAATTCCCAAGCCATTAGGCTCGGCCTAAAATAGCCCATTTGAACCCGCATAAACGGGTTCATTTTCAAAAAACCTCCCCTTTTGTTAACTCCGCCCTTCAGTAGCCTCCTTCAAATTCCTTTTGCCCCATGGAAAGAATTAGTACAACCCAAAAGTCGGTTCAAAACTTGAACGAAATGGTGGATTGATCATTTCAAAATTTTTTTTTATTCCTATTGCCTGAAAATCCTGATTAAAAACTATATTTTTTGAACCTGAATACACAAATACACAAACATAAGAACACACACACAAACACACATTTACACACAAACATATCTATCTATCTATCTATCTTTCTTTCTCTCTTAAAATCTCTGTATATATATATATAATATATATATATATATATATATATATTTAAATATATATATATATATATATATTTTTTATATGAATGATTCATGTAATTATAAATTAAACTACACCTATAATCGAAATTAAAATAACTGATCCAACGTGCAACTTTCGGATAATAAGTGTGACATTCCTGTAATTATTGAACAATATAGTTCATGCCACATTGACGGAAAACCTACCAGTACAAAAGAATTCTCCTATTACTATATTTGTACAAAAACGCACAACCTTAAAATTTAAAATTCAAACTCAGCGTTGCGACCGCACGTTCCAAAACAATAACACATTTCTCATAACATTTTTTCGGATTACATCTCTATTTTCGTTGTCCGCTTATTACCGAGAAGTAAAAAACAAGAACAAAATCTATTTCCATACCTGAGGATGTCTGTAGGAACAGACGAAAGCTTGTAAAAACTTAAAAAGACCTTATGCAACTGGAATTTATAAACAGGGATCATATCATTCATATACAAGTTCGGGGTTAGTGTACCTTATTCAAATTGTTTGCGAAGATGTATTCTCGCCATTTAAATCATTAACCTCTATATTTGTTTTTTGTATGAATGATTCATTATATATATATATATATATATATATATATATATATATATATATATATATATATTAAATTTTAAAAAATATATCTGTTATTGTAATGTTAGCGTGGATATATATTATAATGGGATTGCAGTTTTTTTTTTAATTTAAGAAATTATACATGGCATTTAAAATAAATTGGATTCAAATTTAAAAAAAAAAAATATTCTCTTATATATATATATATATATATATATATATATATATATATATATAACAAAACCAAATAACAAACCGTAATATAGCAAAAAATAAACCGCAATTTCTATCAAAATTGATCAGGCCAGTGGTTAGATGCATTGGGATCATCAAAACAATACCAAAAAATCTACACTTCACCCTAAAAAGTTAACGATTACTGTATGGTAGTCTTTCAAAGGGGTTATTCATTTATTTACTCTTGTCTCAAGGGAAAACAATAACAGCAAGAGAGAAATTGAGTGTATGCACGAAAAATTGAAAATGAAGCATCCTAAGCTTATCAATAGAGATGACCCAATTTTGCTGCATGACAACGCACGGTCGCTCGCTTCTTAATCAAATGTTCAAAAGCAGCCTGAATTATGATATTTTGCCTCATCCCCCATATGTCGTTCCCGGACGTAGGCGATCATGGCCGTCCACTTTCCTCGATCCCTTGCAGCTCTCAAAAAGTTCCTTCCCTCTGCTTCCTCCCCCAGACACGTTCTACCATCCACTTGCTTAAGCCAGCTAGGCGTGTTATGTGTTTTTTCCTTCGTCACTCCCTCTATTCGACCCGTGATTAACACATTCTCCAGGCCCTTCTTCCTCATTATGTGTCCTCCAGACCACGTTCTGCCATCCACTTGCTTAAGGCAGCTAGGCATGTTATGTGTTTTTCCCTTGTCTCTCCCTCTATTCGACCCGTGATTAACACATTCTCCAGGCCCTTCTTCCTCATTATGTGTCCTCCAGACCACGTTCTGCCATCCACTTGCTTAAGCCAGCTAGGGATGTTATGTGTTTTTTCCCTCGTCACTCCCTCTACTCGACCCGTGATTAACACATTCTCCAGGCACTTCTTACTCATTATGTGTCCTCCAGACCACGTTCTGCCATCCACTTGCTTAAGACCGCCAAGTATGTCATGCGTTGTTTTCCCTTGTCTCTCTTTCCCTCTATTCGACCCGTGAGTATCAACTTCTCCATACCTTCCTTCCTCATTATGTATCCCAGAGACTTCAGCTGCATCTTCTTGATGTCATGCATAAGCCTCCCCCTTGTTCGCAACCTCTCTGAGACCTCATCGTTGCTCACACGCTCGGTTCATGGTATCCTTAGCATCTTTCTGTAGAATCTCTGTCGCTTCGTGTCTCTTCTTCATCTTTTAGGAGACCGTCTAACATTCGCTGACGTAAAGAAGGACAGATGTCACATAATAAGTTCAGTATTCTTTTCTTTGTTACCAAAGGAATCCTCCTGTCTCGCAATACTCCGCCTATCTTTTGGAATGCCTCCTTGGTAATAAGCAATTAAAACATTCTCCTATAAGGAAGAAGTAATGAAAGCATTTGAACTATTTATCATATCAAAGGATGAGAATTTTTTTTTTTAAATGGGATCAAGATTTAAGAGGTAGAGGAGAACAATTATTCGATTTCAATTAAATAAATTAGTCATTTAACATTTCAGAAGCGTTTTATTCATTTCTATAAAGTACGTCATTTCAGGTGTGACAGTCTAATACTTCACACTTGGAAAAATCATCTTCCACCAATTCTGAGTCAAATAACAGAGGAGACCGGACCGGCTGACAGCTTAAAAGGAAACCTCTGAATTCAAAATCCTAGAGACAGATAGAGAGAAGAAGAAGAAGAAGAAGAAGAAGAAGAAGAAGAAGAAGAAGAAGGAGAATAAAGGAATAATAATAATAATAATAATAATAATAATAATAATAAGTATCCGTTTACAAATTCCTTTGGACGTATGCGCATCTTAAAACCTCCGTATCCCCGACCCTGAGCAACATTGTCTCCCGGGGAAGACAGGTGCCAGCGCAACAACGCAGCAATAAAAATCGAAACAAGCGAAATCCATTCATTTTTCACTCGCTGGTGATTAAAGTTGACTATACAAGAAAGGCACGGTGGAATCATGGATAGCGGCTCGGATTGAGGAATCGGAGAGGCGGGTTCGAATTCCAGTTGAATCCGTTACATTAATTTACGTGGGAAAAGGCATGAATCCTCTTCTTCTCCCACCCAGCTATAGGTAAATAGCAGGACAAACCGGGCTCTATAGCCTTGGATGGTAACTGATCTACCGCGGAAAGAAATGGCAAACTGCTGCGAGAAAAAATCTGCTTCGTCAGTCATGTATCTAAAGATACATGATTGCCTAGGCGTGTATTACGCATGGCATATAACTGACTGATACAAGAAGAACCCCACCCACCCAGCACTTACTAGAACATCAGCTCTCCGTATTCATAATCAAAACGTCATTTTGATGAACTGAAAACAGCTTGGTTCGAATACTGCCAATGATTAAAACAATCATCAAATAGAAGCATCTTAAATTATTTTATTCATACTCGCTTTTTTAAAAACGGCAATTCTTTTAATAATTTCCCCCCAAGTAAGGCAATAAAGTCACTAAGACGCAAAGAGTGCCAGAACACGAGAAAAAGGAAACGTCATTAAGGAGAGAGAAGAATAAAAAGACAAGAATTAAGACGACAGAAGATAACGATTGACATTGCATTTAAATATTTGATGATTAAAGTTAACTGAAAAACAAGAAGCTGGAAGAGAGCTACGCAAGCGAGAAGCGTGATAGAAGAATCTGTTAGCATAGAACTTACGGTTGCATCTAAGCCTTTCAACTGTAAAATGATGAGACCTTGCCACCAATCTAGTACTGTGCCTAAATTCATAAAAACTTGATGCCACAGAGGAAATTACATCCAGACAATTATCATGAAAGTATTTATAGAAATGACAGAGGAAAGCTACGTTAAGACGGTGAGAAAGCGATTGAAGCCGAGACGCCATGTCAGGACCAATAACTGTTGTATCCTTTAACGAGGTTACAAACAGACAAGATGGTACTCGAGTGAAAGAACAGCAATACGCACTTAGAGGAAAGAAGAGAGGTTTATTGTAAAAGAGCATACAATACTGAAAAAACAGGGAATCGGTTGGCAGGCTAGTAATTCCCGAAGCAAGATTATTTACTTTACCTCCTCGCGAGGCAGGACGTGACAAAAGCCGTTTTTTAATGCGGGGTTCAAACCGACCCCGTTGGCTCGGGCAAAATTTCCCCGTAGAACCTGTATACACGGGGTCGGGTAGCTGTCTACCACTCCAGACGAGACGTTGCCTTTCGGCATAGCCTCGTCTGGGTTGCTTTCTGCTCGAATACAGAGAGTTTGACCAGCATAGCTGGAGACAAATATCCAAATAATTGCTGGAGCAAGGATATTTACCTTAACTCCATAACCACCCCGCGTGGCAGGATGTGGCACAAAGCCGTTTTTAATGCGAGGTTCAAACCGAGCTCGTAGGGTCGGGATAAAATCTCCCGTAGACCCCGTATACACAGGGTCGGGTAGCTGTCTACCACCCCAGACGAGACTCTGCCCTTCGGTATAGCCTCGTCTGGGTTCCTCTCTGCCCGAAGGCAGAGAGTTCGAGTAGCTTCGCTGGAGACGAATCTCCAATTAATTGCCGAAGCAAGTCGCCCTGTGCTCAATATATATAGCTACTGATATAGTCAATCCACATAGTCGATAGGGTGTGTTTGACAAAAATTACAACAATAACATTATACAGGTTTTATTTAACTTTATCAAGAATTGTTTTACATAATAGGTGCACCAGATCAGATGACAACAGTATTCAATACATGGACGAATGGTAGACTGATAAATATGCAAGATAGATTCTGACAAGAAAAATTGTCTAGCACGACACAGTGAACCCACTTACCTAGCAGCAGACTTATTCATTTACTCAACATAATCTTTCCACTTCATGTCATTAAAAGCATTAAAATACCAAAATTTTTAAAGGAATTGTTTTCCTGGAATTCTGATGCTTGTCGTATTATTGGAAAATAAAACTATCTCTCAGACGATTAATTGATTATTTTAAAATTGTCCTTATTATTCTAATAACATTATGGCCAGCTGTGACACAAGTCTTGACCTTTTCGCCGGCGTAGACGAGTACTTAGTGAATGTTGATTGGCTATACGTGAAGTTTGGCTTTTTATTAGCAAAGGCGACGGCATTGGAGGGAGCCTAATTTTGCCAATGTAAGAGCTGAAGACAGACAACTTAAAAAAAAAAAAGAATCCATTTTATGAGGAAAGAAAAATTCTCCGATAAGGAGAAATAGGGAAAAATTTCGCTCCACGTTGAAATAACTAGAAGCTTTAAAATATTAATTGGTGGTTTAATAAGGAGAAAAGCATGTGCCGCCTTGAAGCACTTCATGATGGATGAATGACAAGTATTTATTTTGCCAACTCACTTTGCTTCCTACGTTCTATCAGGTTGGTGCAAAAGTAATATCCGATTTAAAGGTTTATATTAAAAAATGAAAATGCCTATGATTATGAAAATATTTATTCGTTAGTATAACATCATTTACGTTCTAGAATAATCATTTCATCTGTCAAAAGCTTATAAATGCTACGCCTGTAAAATACCTTAGGTTTTGAAGCAAAATATGAATCCAACTCATTTTCAACCTCTTCTCTTGATGTCAACCTAGGACCATTCCAAATGATTGTATAGTCCCCGAAACAAGTGATAATCAGAAGGAGCAATATCAGGAGATGGTAGATGTAGCGATATTTCCAAACTAAACTCTTCTAAAAGATTTTAAGTCAGCTGAGCTGTGTGAAGATGAACATTATCGTAATGGATGATGACACCCTTTCTGTTCACTAAGGAAGGTCACTTTTGCCCCAGAGCTGTTTTCAAACGACGGGGTTGATCACAGTACAGATTAGCTGTAATTGTTTGATTGTTGTTTAACGATTCGTAATGGACAATTACTTCAATATCCCATCATACACTCAACGTGATCTTCTTTGGATGAAGTCTTCCTCTTGATTGTTGAACTGATCTTCCTCTTCGACTGATCCACGATCAGCGGCGTTTAACGTTATAGTAAAGGATCCACTTCTCATCACCTGTAACAAGCCTACCTAAAACCTAGAAGTGGTGCCTGAAGGTGTCGTGAAAGCAATTATTCGCAACAGGCAACAAGCTGTTGCAGGTTCTCTGGAGAGAGTTCGTGTGGGACCCATTTCCCAACCACTGAAACCTTTCCGTTCCTTTTAAATTAGCATAGCACGGTTGTATGGCCTACGTTAAATTGTTCTGAAGGTTCCCTAGAGGTAATGGTGAGATTGTTTAGGACAACACCTTCCAACTCTACAGAATCAAGGTTTTCTTTGTTTTGTTTTGTTTTTGTTTTTTGTTTTTGGGGTTTTTTGGGGGTTTTTTTGGACGACCTTCTTTTTGCTCATCTTTCAAATTTAAACCCCCACTTTCGAAAACGAGAAAACCGCCTCCTGCAACTTCTTTCATTTACTGCATCATCTCCATAAGGGCTCTGAATAGACTTCGCTGCTTCCTTTGCATAGACACCTTTATGAAATTCCTACAGTAAGATACGTTTAATGTGATCTTTAGATGGGAAGAACCTGATTGCGAAGATTTTGAAAGATTATGAAAAATATTTTTATAATCTGAAAATTTTATAATCTAAATTGCTTATTGTGGCATTCCTTAACTCTAACGAAAATCACAAATTTCATAAATACTATCTAAAACTTTCTTCTCAGAAATCGGACATTACTTTTACATCAACCTGATTCGTTCATATAGTCATTCCCTCTCTTATTTTTTTTTAAAGAATTTTCATTCTTTCTGGTGTTACTATTATTCTCTCTCTTTTTTTCCTCTTTCTTTTTTAATACACACACACATATAATATTACCAATAAGAATTGTAGACTGTGTTTAGAAGGAAAATTAGCAATATTAAATTTTAATAATCAAATTAAATTATTAAATAAAAAGAATGAGATAACGAGTTGATTTCGACATATTGATAAATATTTACTTTGTTATTTTAATAACAATATAACATAATACATCAAATGCAGCATAAAATATTATAATTTAATTAAAATTATAATTTCCTTAATAATGCAAATTAATAAATACTATAAAATTTAATTAATAATATAACACACTAGAACTTAAATAAGAAACATACATAAAAAAAATTCTAATTTCTGAGTAAAATTTACAACCGGAAGAAAAATTCTACAAATCGAAAAAATATGAGGATTACAAATACATGATTTAAACAAAAGCAGAAATCCAGGAACATGCAAGTGTAATAAAAAAAACCCCGCTTAATTAATGAGGGCGTGTACAAAACGGATTAAAATGACGTGAATAAAATCGAAAAAATTGAAAAAAAATGTACCTACTGAAATTCATAAGAATGGTTGGGAATATGAAACTTCGAAGTCGGGGATACAACTAAAAAGGACAGTATCTACATTAGTCGGACTATTGTCCTCATTTTTGTCGCCATATTTGTCACAACGTTTCGGCCGTTGTACGCTCCGGCCTTCTTCAGGTGGTTAAATTTCGAACTGAACCCTTTATTTTCGATCACTGGGGTAGACTGTTCTAGTTCCACGTGCCATGTTTGATGGATGTCAGTTATCATATATCTCCTGTTAATTTTCCCTCTGAAAGTTCTCCACTGCCTTAACCGGGTATTAAACTCACACTCTTTGGGTCCTGTCACTGGATCAACCAACACCTTTATCCACTGTAAATGTGTCCTAAAAAGAATCAAAAAAATTGATTAAAATGACGTGAAAAATATCAATTCAAAAATATATATATATATATATATATATATATATATATATATGATAACGATATATATATATATATATATAGCAAGAACAGTATTGGGCAAATTGTGTGACAATGTGGAAAAATTTGCTATGTTGGTAGGACCACACATGCGCCCGACAGAGGGGTTCTGGGAATTTTAGAATATTTTTTTTAACTAGCCGAATTCATTTAGTGTCTTTTTCTTTTCTTTCATAACTATTGAAAGTGGGTATTCCGCATATTAGAAGAATTGTCAGGAATGGTGAAATGTTGTAAGAGCCAGGGGGGCAAATATATTGTAGATGATCTTGCAATTAAGGCCCACTTTAGACATTTACATCGAAGTTGATTATTTTTTCTCCTTTGATCAGAGTATCATATTTTTATGTTAGAATTGTGTTCATTCTCGTTACGGTGGTCAACCAACGCATTTGACGCATTTGTATGGCTGGACGAAATCTCCACAAATATTCATAAATGCCTATAATTGATAACAGAAGCCATTTGTTTATACCAACGGCTTCCCATACTTAATACTTCTCGTTTTCACTCTCGCGTGTTCATGTGTGATGTCATGAGCTGCGGTGGGATTTTCGCTTCCAGCGTCTCGTATGCACGAGTTTTATCGTTGCTTGGAAATCTTCCATGCAAACAGACTATCATTATTGTTTTGTTCGTGTATTTGTTAATATATTGTAATGTAATTGTCATCTTTGATAATGCCGTATGTAACCCGAAATCTTAGATAGGATTAAAAAATATGTATCAATATGGTGATTTTCTTTCATCTTTTAATGATAATGTTATTAGGCTTATCAGACGATATGAAAAGAATTTACATAAACTAAACAGACAAAACTTGTCTATATTATTTAATGAAACATTCATCAATGAAAGAATGCTGCATAAATACATTAATATATATATATATATATATATATATATATATATATAATATATCTCCATATCGTATTAAACGTATGAGTTTCAAACAGTTCAGTTCCTAATTTTCCGACATCCAGACATAACACATATGATTTGATTATAGTGGTGAAGACTTTGTGCAGAACCAACTATACTTTTTGAAGGCCTGAATACAAAGACCTGGTGCTCTATGTGCCACAATGTCCCCAAATGACCCTCCACAGGTTTTGAATTCAGAGTTGTCCTTCCTTCTCCTAGACCAGTTGCCCTCCAAGACTATAGAACCCAATCTGTCCTGCTATTTACCCATGCCTGGAGGGAGAATATATATATATATATATATATATATATATATATATATATATATATATATATATATATATATATATATATAGAATGGATTTTTCATTTATTAATCCGACATATTTTAATTTAATGCTTAAACATTAAACATTATTTTTTTAAACGTATACTCATATTTGAGTAGAAACTCTGTTTTTATTTATTTATTAAACGGTATATTATTTATCTTATAGGTTCAAGGTAGTAGATATATAAAAATAATATTTTTATTAAAAAAAAGTAAATAAAACACCAATTTATTATTAACAAATAATTCGCCTACAAAAAACGCCTGATAATTATATATATATAATATATATATATATATATATATATATATATATATATATATATATATATATATATATATATAAAAAAAATGAAAAAGTAATTTTTTCGTATGGGTAAACCCAAGGAGGATAAAATCCAGAGAGCTCAATGTAAATCCAGAGCAAATAATTTAAATAAAAACAGGCCACTCTTTAAGGTTCCATGTAATAAATTATTTCACCACAGACCTTTTAAAAGAACTGCGGATCATCAGACTTTACTTCCAAACAAAAATGAAAAAAAATTTAACATTTTTTTGACGGTCCATTTATATTAAAACATTTTTTACACACACATATATATATATATATATATATATATATATATATATATATATATGTGTATATATGTGTGTGTGTGTGTGTGTGTGTAAATTGTGTGTGTTTTTTGTGTTTGTTTCATTATTTTCATTATTAATAATAATATTGGGTGTGCCTTATATTACAAGTCATTAAGACATTATGTGTTGCAAAATTTTTGGTGTTAAAGCTTTCTTCCCTATATTCAGTTTCCACTTAAAGAAAAGCAGGTTCCTGGAATATGTGCTCTCCGGCATATTTTTCTAATAAGATATTTTTTCTATTTCTCCTTACTCCTGTTCCGCCATCAATTTTCTGAACGTCTTTCCCTCTGTCCCTCTTGCCCTCAATCTGTCCTGTGACTATCCGGTTTTTCAATCCCTTCTTTCTCATTCTGTACCCAAGAAATTCCAACTGTCTGTTCTTGATATTAAGTATAAGTTTCCTTAAGTACTGCGCTTAAATTCGTAAAGTCGAGGTGCCAAAGGGTAAAGAGCACCCGAACATGAAAGTATTTACCAAAAAAAAAAAAAAAAAAAAAGGAAGTGACATTACATCGGTGGGGAAAGTGACTGAAGCCAGAAAACATAGGTAAACCAATAAAATTCTATTTAAACACAACAAAGAACTTCTACATGGATTCCATTGGTTGCACACAACACATCTAGACGATGCTAAATTTCTGTTTTCTGCTAGACATGTCTTGTTTCCATAAATTTCTTGTGTTGAGCATGGATGCTAACACAACTGGATGTCTTTTTTGTCTCAGACGTTATACTGTAATTCTGCTGGATCATAATTTCTGATTTGGTTTCTATGAACCAGGAATCACATTTGGCTTTCTCTTGTGTTCTTGTCATTTTCATTATAACTCAGGCATCAATAATAATCATTTTTAACATCTACCTGAAAAAACAAACAAAAGTGAAGTAAAAAAAGAACTATATATATAATTGAAAATTTAATAATATTTCTTTAACATGTAAAGAAGTGTATTGATGCTTACAATAAGTTGGATGCTCTGCATATCTAATTAAAAAGTGTTTTTTACTTTTTTTAATTATTATATTATCGAATTTGCTTTGATAATACAATTTCTGTTCTTTTCTGGTCTGGATAAAAAAAAAACGGATTGAAATCTTTTTTTTTATTTTTTTAAATAGAATGTTTGAAGATCAAAGTTGGCTGGAAAGCATGTAGTCAGAAGAGAGTTCCATAGGTTGGAAAAGAAACTTAGCAAAGAACATATGGTTAATATAGCCAATTCAATTGTAAAATGATGACACATTCCTACCAATCTAGTAATGTGCTTAAATTCCTAAAATCTAGGTATTATAGTGAAGAGCTCATCTGAACAATTACTATGAAAGTATTTATAGAAAAGGCACCGGGAAGCGATATTATGGCAGGGAGAAAGTGACTGAAGTCAGAAAACATAGGTAAACCAATAATAATCTATTTAAACACATCAAAGCTTTCTACGTTGTTCAATTGGTTTCAGTTAACATCTGAGACGATGCTAAATTTTTAATTTCTTAGACATTTCCTGTTGCCATAAATTTTTTGTGCTCAAATGGATACTAACATAACTGAGGAATTAGTATTTTTTGTCATTTTTTTTCATACTTTGTACTGTAATTGCCAAGAAATTGATGGCTCTAAAGTTTAATGAACGCAATAAATAGTGAAAAATGTACAGAGAATTCATGGACACTCTGTATTTTAAAATAAACGTAAATATAGGAACTCAGGGCCAAATTTTTAAAGATTCCAGGAAGTTTAGTGATTAGAAACTTTTTATTTGGTTGGTTGTTTTGTTTTATGACATATCAACCCCAGTGGTTCATTTAATGCCAGCAAAATATTTGAAATAGATTCATAGCGATAGTTTGCTAAAAAAGGTGTGTACGTATACATATATATTTGAACCATTTTTCAATTACTCATAATGTTTTTGAGTACAATCACATGTAGTGCTGGTAATATTTTTTTTTTTTCCAAAATATATTGCTAGTAATAGTTTTTTTCTTCAAAAGTTTATTTCTGGTAATAATTTTTTACAAAGTATTTCTGGTATTAAAACCTATTTTTAACACTTTTTTGAAATGCTTTTTACCTCAGTTTCAGGGTTAACTATTTGCCCATAGCTGGGACCCTAACAGGTGCTACCACCCCGGGTCAGGGTGGACCCGGGAACACCAGCAATTAAGAGGTGATTCCACGCTCGTCAAAACCTCTTTATCAGAGGCCTTGAGAAACAGTATATGTGAAATACATATAATCCTGGGTATGAGGATAAACTACATCCAGCAGCAATATCAGGAAGTTTTGAGGAGCCATGGAACCACCTCTTAATTGCAGTTATTCCCAGGTTCATCCTGACCTGGGATTTTTATTCTTATTAAAATTCTGCTCAAAATGAGTTTATTAGTGAAACCCCAAACAGAAAAATAAAACGTTGTGAGGGTGTTTTAAGTTTATATTTTTGTAGTAATTTAATACCATTTGTATATTTCTTTTTAGAGGAGAGATTACCATCAATAGATATTTATCTTGAAGTTGCATAAGGATATGTAAATATAGCAAAATCACCAACAATACATATTTATAAACTAAAAGGCAACCAACATGAAAGCACTCTCTCATGGCATTAATCCATATAATATCCTAATCCATTAATCCATATAATATCCTAATCCATTAATCCATATAATATCCTAATCCATTAATCCATATAATATCCTAATCCATTAATCCATATAATATCCTAATCCATTAATCCATATAATATCCTAATCCATTAATCCATATAATATCCTAATCCATTAATCCATATAATATCCTATTCTAGAATACAATTTCCACAATACTATTGGATAAAAAAATATTCACATCACCGCTTTTAGTAATTATGTCCACACAAACATGCATATGCGCAAAAACTGATTTTCATCTACCCTGTATTCAGTTGTGAAAGCAGAATAATATATATTATATTTTTATTGCTTCAAATCTCCCAAGAAAATTTAATTTCGGCATGAAATGACCCATAAAGTGTTGATATGTCATAAAACAAATGAAATCAAATCTGAAATGCATAAATCAAAAATATAGCTACACTGTTGTGATACTACGTATTAAATAATTGAAGAAATTGATAATCATTTTTTATCGTTTTTTATATTAATTTTTCTTAATCTTTTTTTTTTTTTTTCATCTTTCTTACTTTTTACCCTTCCATGTTTTTGCATTTCACTTTTTGGATCATTTTTTTTTCTTTTGTGCATTTTTTTTCATTTTACTTTCTCTTTCGGTTTCATTTTATATTTTGATACTATCTTTTTTTTATTTTTATATTTTTTAAATCCTTTTCTATTTCTTTTTTTTTTATACATTTCAATTTCGCCCGCTTTCTTTCGTTTTTTCATTCTTCTTTCATTTTACTCTTTCTTTTTTTATCTACTAACAGAAATAAACGTCGCTGAGAAGCTGCCAAAATTGTACTGTTTTTGAAAGATATTGATTAGAGAGTATTGAACATATAATAATAAATGGCTATTAACAATTATGTATATGATAAAGCTATATCCATCCAGGTAACGCAATAGAAAAGACTGCCAGTTTTCATGTAGAACAAAGATATGCTTCATCCGGGCCAATATCATCATGGCTGCCTATAACTTCCTGATCTGTAATCTGTATATTTTGGTTTATAAATGAAGCAATCTTCACATATATAACTAAATAAAAGATTGAGGAAAACTATAAGCATGCATATTACAATATTTATTTAACTATTAGAACAAACATCTATAATAAAAAAAATATACCATTATAATAATGTTTATTTTCAGTATTATATATCCAGTTGCCTTGTTGCTGCCTTCCGTCGAGTATTCATTTTGAGTCTCCCCTCTCTTCAGGAGTTTCAGGTTGTCTGGCAGCTGCAGTCCGCTGAGTAACACTGCTACGTCTCATTTCAGTTTCTTCTTGAGTTTCAGATTTTTCTAGCTTCTGCTGTCCGTTGAGTATTTAATGTTTTTTTTTTGTTTTTTTTTTTTAAGCATTACGCCCCGAGCAAGGCGTGAAGCCACTAGGATGCAGGGGGTTGCAGAAGATTTGGAGCGAGAGCAGATAGGAGTGAGAGAGGAAAGGATGAGGAGAGGGATAGTGGATAGATCAAGGTAACTGGAGGTATCGATTGACATTACATTTGAATAGTTGGAGATTATAGCTCTCAGGGAAACAGTAATTGGGAAGGGTGTTCCACAGGTGAGAGGTGCGAGGTATGAAGCTATTGGAGTAGAAGAGACGGCTACATTTAGTAATTTCGACAGTGAAAGGGTGAGAGCGGAATGCCAGCCTCGTAGAGCGCTTGAATTCATGAAGTCTGGGAACCAGTGAAAGCAGCTCATCGGAGCAATTATCATGAAAGTATTTGTAAAAAAGACAGAGAGAGGCGACGGCGCATCTGTGAGAGAGCAACTGCAGACGAGATGCCAGATCAGAGCCAATTATATTACATATGCGCCTCTGGATCTTGTCAAGAACTCCGAGGTAAACAGAAGGTGCACCAGACCATATATGGCAGCAATACTCCATGCAAGGGCGAATGGCTGATTTGTATATTTGAAGTATCGATTCTGGGGAGAAAAATTTCCTGGCGCGGCACAGAGAGCCAACTTTTCTCGCGTGTCGGGTTTTCTTGATTTTCAATCCGTTGAGCATCTAATATACCTTTTCTGTCAGGTTTTTCTTGATTTTCTTGCTGCTGAATTCTGTTGAGCATTTAATCTACGTCTTCTGCCAGCTTCCTCTTCAATTTCAGACTCTCTCTCTCTCTCTCTCTCTCTCTCTCTCTCTCTCTCTCTCTCTCTCTCTCTGTTGCAGCCCGATGAGCATTTAATCTTCGTCTTAGATCCGCTTGTTCTTGACTTTGTGGCGCTCGTGAAGCTGCATGCCTTTCTACGTCTTCTCTCCTTCTCTTGTTCAGCCTCCTCTCCTTCTTCTACCCTTTCTCTTTTCCTTCGCTGGGATTGCTTAGGTGATCCAAAACGGAACTTTTGGGGAGGTATTGTAGTAAGGATGTAGCCTAATTATTATTTGCAATAGTCAGCTGGCAGATCAGACATCTGAAAGATATAGAGTCGTTTGGTCATTATAGGATAAACGACTTTATGAAGAATTCAAATAAATTGTAAAGTTACATATTAATTAAATTGTAGTTTATTCGATAGATTCAAGTGATGATTCCTTAGTCCAAAAGAGACAAAATTTATGGAAAAAATACTCTAGGATCCATATTAAATGGATCATTATATAAGATTGAAACAGTAGCTATTGTGTAGGTTATAGGAAACTAAATTTGCGGTCAAATGTTTAGATGCAAAAATGAAATGAATATAATAGATAGCATTGGTTTAAATTTCATTTAAGTCCTTGGAAACAAATTTTTTGAGGAGGAAAGGATTTGTGCTGACCTGGACTGCTCATTTTTTTAATAAGTTATATATATATATATATATATATATATATATATATATATATATGTATATATATATATATATATAAAGAAATATAGTCTTAAGGTTTGCTATATTTATGGGATAAAGTGCTCAATATCAGAGATAGAGCGTGTGTAAATATAAAAATGAACATAGAAGTCAACACTTAGAGGCGACAGTCTGTTTCATGCTATATGCAATCGTCAGTCTGTTTCATGCTATATGCAATCGTCAGTCTGTTTCATGCTATATGCAATCGTCAGGCCTGACGATTGCATGTAAATTGTACAGACTATCGCCTCTAAGTGTTGACTTATATGTTCACTTTTATATTTATATATATATATATATATATATATATATATATATATATAGTCTACGTTATTAGATGTCATAAATAGAATCTCTTTCAAGTTTCATAAGAATCTATCCAATGGCCGTGTTGTTTAGATTTTTGGGAGGCTAAGCCCTACTCCAAAAGTCGGACTCTATATAAGTACTTTGAGAGTTGGCTTCAAAATTTATCAAGGTTATTAAAACATATAGGCCGATGATAAAACCTCGTTATAATACAGGTTCAAATACTCAAGTTATGGGCTTTCAAAATTTTCGGTAGGCCCCATTAGGCTGTCATTATATTATTGAAATTGGCTAATATTTTGGGAATAGGCATCATTTCCGGTCATTTACCTCAGTTTAAATTTCATTTAAATCGAAGGGAAAAATATGAGGCAGGTTTGTGACGCCTTTGATCAAAATACTATATACTTATACATAGCATGTTGCATCCACTCTCATGCCGGAAATCTATGTTCCAAATTTCATGAAAATCTGCCCGGTAGTTTTTAAATTCATGGGTACATTTATTTTAAATTGGGGTTCTGGCATCTCTGCTCCCTTCAAAAGTAAATCAAACATAGCTCACTCTACCCCCTTTTTATGTCTATGTTCAAAATTTAATGAAGATTGGCGAACTAGTTTTTCTTCGTATAGATGTGCATTTATTTTCAAGTGGGGGTTCTGCCCCCTTTGCACCCCTCAAAAATAAGTCAAACATAGTTAATTACACCCCCTTTTATGTCTACTATGTTTTAAATTTAATGAAGATTGGATAATTAGTTTTTCTTCCGATAGATGTACATTTATTTCCAACTGGGGGTTCTGCCCCCTTTAATCCCCTCAAAAATAAATCAAACAAGGCTTTTTTCATATCCTTTTATGTCTACTATAAATGTTCCAAAGTTAATGAAGATTGGTGAAGTATTTTTTTCCTATAGATGTATATTTATTTTCAGGTGGTTCATCCCTCTTTGCTTGTTGGAGTTTTTGGGTGCCCTGGTGTACTAGTGAGCCAGCCAAAATGAGCTGACTCATTTTATAGTTCACCAATAGAAGTGTTAACCAATCAGAAGGCTCAAAATATTCAATGCGACGTGTATAAAAATATTCAGGCCATGTTTTTCCCGAATATGCACTGCCAGCCTTTGATAAACGAAACTCCGGAAGGGCAGAGTCTCGTTCGGGGTGTTTGACTGCCCCTGAACCCGTTTATACGCGTTTGAATAGGGAATATTTTTGGCCGAGCCTACGGGCTCGGAGATCCCACGCTAATCCCGGCCTTGTGCCACATGTAACCCTCGTAGTGGGGGTGGCTAAATATCACTGCCAGCCTTTGATATCGAAGACTGAAGAATTACGGAACAGCTGTTGGTGGTATTGGCGATATAGTCAGATTCAGTAGAGTGTCTGACTCGTGAGTGTTAATCATTAACGTTGTTTCATTGAATAGATTACGTACTGCGCTGTATTCTATATTCATAGACTATGGTGAACATGGTCAACATTGCTCCCTTCAAAAATAAATCAAATATAGCTCATTGCACCCCCTTTTATGTCTACTATCTATGTTCCAAATTTAATGAAGATCGGTGAAGTAGTTTTTCTTCCTATATATGTACAGGCAGACAGACACACAGACGTGCATCTTTATCTATATAGATTTTCTTTTTTTTCTCTCTCTCTTTCTTTCTTTTGTCTCTCATGCCTTTCAGTCATTCTTTCTTGATACCTTTTCCCCCCTTTTGTGCAGATCCCTTTATTTGATATCTATTTATCTTTTTTTATTCTCTCCTTTTCTTTCTTTTTTCATCATGCATTTATTAAATAATAGCTTCAGACTATTATTATTTAGTGGTAGTGTATTTAGGCCAGACCTTCCGAAGATGACCTTAAGATTCGATAGTAAACAAAATAAGCATGTCGATTTTGATTGGCCGAGCCGAACGTGGGAATGTTAGAGTTAGAAAGTGTTTTCAGTGAGTTAAGTTTTACGCGTCGAAGAATGCAGACGTGTTAAGTTCGTGTGTGGGAACTGCTCCCCAGTGGGGTGGGATAGCGACACCATAACGATCACCCGGCCGAGAGAGAAGAATGCAGCTTTCTTGTGAAATCGACCCCATCAGACCTCTCCAGAACGATTGGGTATCCAACACATTCTTTTCATCAATTTTTTTCTCTTTATCGTGTCATTTTCTTTTCTTTGATTTTTTGCTTTCATTTTCTTCTCCGTTATTTCTTTCTTTCTTTCTTTCTTTCTTTCTTTCTTTCTTTCTTTCTTTCTTTCTTTATTCTACTTCATCGTTCTTTTTAATCTCTTTTTTTTTTCTTTTTTTTTCTTTCTGTTGTCCTTTTTAACTCCCCCATTGTCTTTCATTCTTTCTTTTCTTTCTGGGCTTATGGCCACATCACGTTGAAACACTGGTTCCCGTACGATCACCAAAGTTAAACAAAGTTAAACATGGGTAACCGCTTGGGAATATACCTAATGGATAACTACGTAACTACGTATCTCATATTATTGACACTATTCAGTTGCGTCTTTTTATCTTCGGCTGCTATAATGGCAGATCCAAAGTAATGGTATTCTGTCAACTTTGAGGTATTCACTTAAACGGACCTTCAAAGCCGCTAAAACAGCTCACAGAAACCAAGAGGTGGAAGGAAATGAAACCATATGCGACTATACTGCCACGAACTGGTTTAAACATTTAAAGGGTGGAGATTTTTCCCCCTGAAATAAAGCCTCAAAGTAGACAACCATCTGTTGTCAAGTCTTCTTCTATTTGTTATGTTGCTTCAACTCTTAGTAATGCTTGTCTTTTTTGCTTTCGGTTCTGATCCTTTTTCAGTCCACCATTTACGCCATCTTGTTAGCTAGGTTATTTGCTGCTTTATTCTGTCCATTTTGCTTTCAACATTGCCCTGTGAAGGTTAAATTTTCTAAGCTCTCTCTTCCTTCATCATCCGTCTAAAAAATTAAAATTTTTAAAAATGGATTAAACTAAGAACTATTTATATGTGTACACCCATTCCAAATTTAAATCAACTTCTCTTGGAGTAGCCTCTCCCTGGTTGACCATGTTTTCAGGGGTGTAGCCATACTTACCACACATGGCCAATTGCGAGTCGATGAGGCTATTTAAATCACATTTGAAGGTTTTGAATTTGTTTTTCTTCTTGATCAGTTGCCATCCAAGGCTATAGGACCCACTCTGTCCTGCTATTTACCCATAACTGGAGAGAGAAGAGATGGATTCAGATGTTTTTCAAGGGTGTTTTGCCTGTAAGTGAATGTAACAAACTCAATTGACATTTTATTTATGGCCAGTTTAGAGGCCAGAAAGAAAGACACAGAAGACCAAAGTAGGTTGAAAAAAGTATATTGAAGATATATACAAAACAATAGTGTTAGTAATAAGTAGATTAGCACTGCGTCTACTACTCCACTCCACTTCACCCTCTTCTCATCCGACTCACGCAGTTTATATTTATGAGAGGAGGAAGAGTTCATTATACTGTAAGAGGGTTTACCACAACAAATTTGAACTCTCCGATTACTCAATCTGAGCCATTATCCATTACCGCAACAATGTAAGTCTCTCAAAATCTATCATCGGAAATTACACACAAATACATACGAAAGAAATGCATCTGTACACAGACACCTTCATTCATCTACTTTATATTCTTATTACTTAGTTTGCTAAGGCAATAAAATATGTTGTTAATTACATATTCATTCTGATACTCTTGTTTGAGGAAACTCCCGTTTCCTATCAATTAAAACTCATTAACACAGGCATTTTTGTAACTTGGCAACTATTTAAGAGGAGGGAAAACTTACTGCAGATGTATAAACAGAACATTCTTGGGGAATTAATTGGTTAGCCGTGAGACACAACCAAGTGAATATACATAATGTGTGGCCACATTCTCAATATTTTGTGCATGGGTTTTTGGTAAAAGATTGAATCACCGATGTATATCAGATATTTGTTCATGTCTTCAGGGTTGAAGCTGTACTCACACTGCTTGGCCAATTGCAAGATGGTGAGGCTATTTAACCCATAGTTGAAGGTTTTGAATTCAGAGTTGTCTTTCTTCTTGATCAGGGTTTCCACACAAGGCTATAGGACCCAATCTGTTCTGCTATGAATCCTCTTCTTCTCCCACTAGTTTTGTGTAAATAGCAGGACAAACCGGTTTCTATAGCTTTGGATGGAAACTGACAACCTCCTGTGGGAAAAATCTGCCTCGTCAATCAAGTATCGAAAGATACATGATCGTCTAAGCGTGTATCACGCATGGCACATAACTGACTGACTTTATGGCTTCAACTAAATGTTTTTGGATGCAGTTGTATGCCTTCAACTATAAAATGTATTGTTGGTCATTTTGCTATAAAATGTATTGTTGGTAACTCATGGCACATAACTAACTGACTGAGCATGCATTATGTGTGGCCACACTGAGTTTTTGATTTAAAAAAATGAATTACCAGTGTATATAAGACATTTGCCGTCCCCATTTCAAGGCATTCATTTGAACGGATCTTCAAAACAGCTTAAACTGCTCACAGACTCCAAGAATTGGAAGGAACTGAAACATACACTGCATCCAAACGTTTTAAATATTTGAAAAGTAGTGGTTTGTAATTTGAGTTTAAGCGTCCGACTAACCAACCATCAGATATCAATTATGGTGGTTTTTTAAGAGTAGCTTAGATCGTCCCGGATATGACGATAAACTATATCCGTCAACAAGGCCTCTGATCGAAAGGTTTTGAGGAGCGTGGAACTACCTTTTATTTGCTGTTGTTCCCAGGTTCTCCCTGAACCGGGGTAGTAGCACCTGTTAGGGTCCTAACTATCGACAAACTGCTGTCAAAACATTATGAAAGTATAAAAATAAATTTTTGCTATAAGAATACAAGTAATACATTTTTGAAAAAAAATATTACCAGCAATACATTTTGAAAAAAAAATATATTGCCAGTAATACATTTGGCTCTCGACAAAAACACTCTTTATAAAAATACTTAAATGAAAGCTGATCTACAAAATGATTTCTGACAAAGAATACATATTCTATTCATACGGACCTATCCTAAAAATCTTGTCGGCATTAAATAACCCATTGAGGTACTAATATGCTGTAAAACAAAAACCAAAGCTGACTCTCTACAAATCCTCTTTACAAAAATACGTCAATGAAACCTGATCTCGTACAAAATGATTTCTTACAAAAAAATATATATTCTGTTCATACAAAACTATCCTAAAAATCTTGTCGGCATTAAATAACCCATTGAGGTTGATATGTCGTAAAAGAAAATAAACCAAACCAAACCGTACCTTAGATGTGGCACAAGGCCGAAAATATGGGTTAGCCAGTGAGGATTGAGCTCACTATCCAGTCGTAATTGATCTAGCGAGACAAGCTTGCTAACCATTCCATCACGTTGAAGTGCCCCAGTTGTCAGTTATGATACTTTAAAGGACAATCCGACAACTGAACTTCCGATGCATAAAAAAAGCACCGATCATCGAAAGATAACTGGTGCATTAAAAAGGCTTCTGAATACATACAGGATTCACGATTGATAAGAATGATCTTGATACATCCTAATATTTTCACAGCAACTATAGTCTATGTTTATACTTTTTTTCTCGGTATTGAGGTATTGTAATTATTTACGTTATTTACATTGAGTTAAAGGGAGATAACTGAGACATCCGGAAGAGTCATGGCACGTGAAACTAGAACAATCTACCCCGGTAGACGAAATAAAGGACTCAGTCCGAAATTCCAATCATCTGAAGAAGGCTGGAACGTACAATGGCCGAAACGTCGTGAATATGGCAATAAAGACTATAAAGTCTGAAAAATGTAAATAATGTAAATGAAAATTTCTCGGCTTGGAAATAACAAAATTAGTATTTCTATGACTAAATATCTATATTTTATTTTTGGCGAGGGGGGAGAATTTTTTTAAAAATAAAGAAAATCGTGTTAATTGTATACGAAATATAATGAGTGTTTCATGGATTGGAGTTATTTTTCTTGGTTGTGCTTGGAACTTTTCAGCAACACCTTATATTTTTTTTTTAAGTTGACTTTCAGTTCATTTTATTTCAAGTTAATGTATTATGTTTAACTGACTGAATACAGACATCTTCTGTAGTTTCTTCATTTTTATTCTGTTACGTTGCTAACACTACCAACTTTTCGTTGCTTTCCTGTTTTTCAATTCACTCCACCTCAAGCCTCGCTTTGAGAATCGGCCTGATGCACGAACCAAGTCGAATATGTCCGACAATGTGACGTTGAATGTCAACACTGAGTAAGCTCTCTGGTGTTGAAGAGCATGAAAGGTAGCGCGTCTGTCAGCGGCGGATTAAGAATGCACAGAGCAGATGTAATGAGAAAAAGATGCTGGACTATAGAAGTAATTGCGTAAGTATATGTCTGTATCTGAGTGTGAGTATGTATTCTTGTGTGTGTCTGGTGACTTGTGTGCGCATGTTTGCTTGCTTATGAATAAAAGCACCAAATGCCTTTACACGTATACAAGAGAGTGTTGAAAAAAATTCAGCCCGATCAAGAAGAATGACTTCTAGCCATGAAACGTTTATGCTATATCCCCAATATTCACCAGCCCACGCCGCATTTCAACAAATCGCTTCGCCTGTTTCTATAATCCTTCAATATATTTTTGATGTTTCGTCATTGACTTTGGTTGGTTGGTTGGTTGGTGTTTAGCAGAATGTCAACCTCAATGGTTTATTTAATGCCGGAATATAAATATTTTGAACAGTTTTATAGTTTCACGGTGGATAGCGGCTCGGATTGAGCCGAGTTCGAATTCTAGTCAGATCCATTACATTCACTTACGTGTTAATACCTTCGGGAAAGGTATGAATCCTCTTCTTCTCCCCCCAGCTATGGGTAAATAGCAGGATAGACCTGGTTCTATAGCGTTGGATGGCAACTGGTCTACCGCAGAAAGAAATGGCAACCTACTGCGGGGAAAAATCTGCCTCGTCAGTCATGTACCGAAAGATAAATGATCGCCTAGGCGTGTATCACGCATGACACTTAACTGACTGACTTTATGGCTTCAACTAAATGTTAGTTGTATGCCTTCAACGAGATAAAATTTATTGTTGGTCATTTTACTACAAAATGTATTGTTGGTAACTTTACTACCAAATTTATTGCTGCTTATTTTCCTTTAAATTGTATTCTTGATCATTTTGCTTTAAAATTGGATTGCTGGTAATTGTGCTATAATATTGCATTTTTATACTTTCAAAGAGTTTTAATTTTTGTTTGGATTTCACTATTTGCGCATGTCTATGGACCCTAACAGGTGCTACCACTCCGGCTGGATCTGGGAACAACAGACATTAAGAGGTCGTTCCACGCTTCTCAATACCGTCAATATCCCGATCAAAGGCCTTGCTGCCGGATGTAGTTTATTGTCATACCCAGAACTATTGGTCATTGAAACACTGGTTTTGTTAAGTGAGTCGGCATTCCGGCAACCTCTCGTATAACATGCACCGACGTACCAATGATTACTAAGGAATATCTAGGAAAAACTACTAATCATTTAATTAGTAATTCCTCGGTACTTACGGTGGGTTAATGTTGCTTCCTCTTCACGCAACGCTCTTTGACCAGACATGCGATCCTCAAATAATAATCAGTGAAGCCCACCCTGTAAAAATGACGCGCAGATAACACAGCCGTTTGACCTGCCGGATTGTGCATAAATACATTATTTTAACATCTTCTAGTTTTCTTTTTCAGTGTCGGGGAGAAGGTATGCGACACATTTCTAGATGTTGTTAGCGTGCTCTTTTTTATATATAGGAAATAACAACTATAAGTTTTTCAGGGTTCTCCCTAACCATCTTTATTTTTTTTTTTTTACTATGTTGGGTAAATACCTCTATCGACGGCATGTGCTACCAAGGCCTCCCAACATATTTTTATAAATCATTTCACCCCAAGCAAGTCGGGAATGCCACTAGTATGCAGGGGTGTTAAAGGAAGTGTAAGTGAGAGAAAGGACTGAATATAGGGAGGATTGAGGAAAAGCCAAAAGATGAACTAGATTCAAGAAGATGGCGATTGACGTTGCATTTATAGTTTTGAAGATTGTAGTTATCAGGGAAACAAGAAAACGGAAAGGATTTCCACAGGTGAGAAGTACGAGAAAAGAAACTGTTGGAGTAGAAATGGCAGTTACATTTAACTATTTCAACAGTAAAAGGGTGGAACCTAAATGCCAATCTAGTAGTACGCTTAAATTCATGTCATCGGGGCACCAGGGGAAAAAGCTCGTCGGAGTAGTTGCCATGAAAATATTTGGAGAAAAGACTGAGATAATCACGGCGCGTCGGTAAAAAAAGTGACTGAAGTCGAGATGTCAACTCAGGATCGATTACATTACAGATCCTTCTTTGGATTCGGCCAAGAAGCTAGTGATACACGCTTAGGCGATAATGTATCATTTGATACATGACTAACGAGGCAGATTTTTTTCCTGCAGTTAGTTGCCATTTATTTCTGCGGTAGACCAGCTGCAGTCTAAGGCTAGAGAACTCGGTCTGTCTTGCCGGAGGGCGAAGAACGGGATTCATACCTTTCCCAAGGGTATTAGCACTTTAGTGAATGCGATGGATTCGACTGGAATTCGAACTCAGATCTCTGATTCCTCAATCCGAGCCGCTATCTATTACTCCACCGTGTCTCCTTGTATTCGTCATTTAAATACTGGTTTCAGCCAGAATGAGAGGTTCCACTGAGAGAATTAACGGTTAGGTGTCCGGAACCAAGACGATCTGGAGAGGGATGGGTTCTGGCAGGTTTGCTTGCCCAAGACACGCTACGCAATAAGTGCCCAATGTTCATGGGACTGGTGGCGATAAACCTGATCAGTACCTGAATTGCTGACTGCTTGTGAATACTGGATGCCGTTGACTTAAACCGGTTAGATGGCACTCACACGACACAGTGGACTGACTTTCTTAGCAACTGACCTAGCAATGGATTCAATATAGTCTTTTCACTTCATGTCAGCTGAGAACGTTAGTCCGAGAAAGCGCAACGTGTCATTTTCCTGATGCAAGGTAGACAGGGGCCTCGCAGATGATTAATGGAGGGAAGTTTTGGAGGCGTTAAATTTGAAAACAGTCAATTTACATTTGGCCACCTAACTCCCGAGACTGTAGCTCCCTGATTATTATATGTGGGGCGCAGTTGAGCGAGATACCAACAAAACTCCTTCTAACACCAAAGATGAACTGAAGGCAAGGATTATAGCATCATTCACCAACTTAAACAAGGAGACCGTTCAGAAGAGATGCAGGAGATTCCGAAGTCGGCCATGGTTGAAGCCTAGTGGCGATTTTATTGAATAAAATTACTCCTTATTATTTCAAGATATTTTTGTGCAATTTTGGTAAACATATCTGTTAAAATGAGACGTTGGTGTTCGTTTTTGCATAATTTAGACGACAATTTATCCGTCGCACTGATAGGAAAGATAGAATAAGGAACAAATAGAAAACGTTTATAAAATTAACATACAGACAGAAGCCGGGGGAAGCAATGCTTTCATGTATATATGCAGACAAATAAAGAGGTAGGTAAGGTAATGGAGGAGATCTCATCCTAATCTCGCGATTTCACGCGCGCAGACGCATATAGATAGGTACCAGAGAACATCGTAGAAAAAAAAACACATACAAACGTGTTATCGTTACGTAGATCTCCTTCTCAACCAAACAAAATGAAAATTAAGAAGAAACAAAAATGAGATAATTATATTACTCCGTTGAGATGTCAGTCATCATTTAATTTAACGTATTTGCTTTTATTTATTTATTTATTTTTTATTTACATAGTTATTTATTTATTCATTTTACTTATCTTTATATATATATATATTTAATTATTTGCTGATATTTCGTGCTGCGGGTTGATTCGCCATTTGGCAGTTTAACATACCTCAGCAAATTTTTTAGTCTCTCCCCACCACGTGCCTCGTTTTCAAATATTTTTTATTTTTTCTCCTTGCTAATTTATAACATTTTTCACGCATTCCGCCGCAGAACAGTAGGTAGCAAAGCTGATTAGGATTCGGCTGTCTATTTGCAGTCTCGCTTTGCATCGAGGACACGGCATATCACTTCCACGGAATCGACTCAGCCTCATTTCCTCTGTATTACGGATGCATGAGAAAGTTCCGTTCTTTCATTTTACAGGTTCAGACAGTTATAGCCAGAACATACAATGCCACGTCTACGGAATCGAATCACCCTCATTTCCTCTGTACGAGAAAGTTCCATTCTTTCGTTCCACAAGTTCAGACTTCACAGCCAGAACATACAATGCTACATCCAAGGAGTCGAATTACCATAATCGCCTCTGTATTGGAAATGTATGAGGGAGTTCCATCCTTTCGTTCCGCCAGTTCAGACCTTTACAGCTACGACATGCTATGTCCCTTCCACGGAATCGAATCACCCCCATTTCCTCTGTATTCGAAATGTTGTCGCGAATTCCACTCAGACAGTTTCTCTGGGAATGCTACATTGTGGAACCGACTCCTGCGAGTGTGCTTCCTTGGTCAATCGTTATCAATCCACTTTATTCTCACAATCTTCACCCCTTACAAACTTTTCTTATGTTCACAAGGTACAGCTCATTCATAATTGCCGTTTCTACAGTAACCCTTATCTTGAGTGGCACTCCAGCCTTGTATTGTATGACATTTGATGGTTACAAGACAAATGTGACAGAAATAGTTTGGACAAAGGTCAGAGGTCTTCTGTTATGTTCCTTCTTTTAATAACATGTCGCTTCGGGTCATAGTCAATCATGACACTCCACAGCTACCTTGTCTTTATTATTTGTGAATTACGATGAAAGATAGTCGAGTGGTTTTCCGTTGCCTTCTCCAGTTTTAAATTCATAATAGTCCTTCTTCTAGGGTTGCTGCCACCAAAGACTTTAGGGCTCCTTCCAACCTGATACCCGGTAACCGCTAATTGACTAATTAACTAGTAGTTTTTGGATTATTTACCATGAATTATTAATAACGTGATTTTTTTATTATAAAAATGCAATTTTAAATGCCATGTCCGTTCAGAAAATAAATGATCATGGCTCTTCACAACATCCTTTTCTTTATTATCTGTGAATTTCATTGTCACTTCATCGTGGTTTCGAATTCAGAGATTTTCTTAATCTTAGACTATCTGCCTCTAGACGGCCCAGTCTAAACTATTATTCCACCCATAGCTGGAGAGGAGAGAAAAAAGATTGATTCATACCTTTCTCAAAGCATTTTTTGCGTAAGTGCATGCAACTGACTGGGCAAAAATTTGAACTTGGCTCGCCGATTTTGCGTTCTGAAACGTTACCCATTGCACAGACATGTCTCAACCATAACCGAAACAAACTGAGTTGTATTTTCTGTATCAAGGTGGCTCTTTGCCTTGAATGCCTGTTGAGACTTTAGGCTCACACCAAACTTCAAGTGAAATTCGTATATACAAGGTGCGATGAGTAAATTGTCGCCATTTTATATTTTTAATTACGCAGTATAGTAGGGTCAGTTGGGCGCCGTCTGTGAGAAAAAGAGCTCCATGACACAATTCACTCCGCCAGATATTTGAAAATGGTATACTGCACTGATTCGCGTCGGAAGCTCCAATACAAACATTTCAGAGTGTTTGGGTGTCAATCTGGGGACAGTGCAAATGATTCAGAAAGAGTTGGATGAGTCTAATAGCTATTACGAAATTACGGCAGCTCGGAAAATTCACTCCGATCGTTCTCATAAGAAAAGAACTCCCGAATTTGTTGGTGAGGGCCTCAGACATAACACATGGGCCTACATCAAGTGCCTTGAGGAAATAGTGTTGCCCTGGGTCAAGAGAGTAGCTGCTGGAAGACACTATGTCTGGCAACAAGACATGCACCATGTCACAAAAGCAGGTGAACCCTGTCATGGCTGTCAGACAATTTCTGCGACCACATCACCCCTTACATCTGGCCACGGAATTTCCCAGACTGCAATCCCTTTGATTATTATTTCTGTCCGAATGTTCTTTTATTCCGAGCACTTTCGGCTATACATTTAGCCATAAAAGAACATTCGGACAGTTTTTATATAATTTATCATGTGAAAAGAAAAAATTATTAGATCGCATAAGAAATTGTATAAAAATCTAAATCAAAGCACCTTGTCTGTCGTATTCAATGAAAGAAGGATTGCTGCCTAAATACACACACACACACACACACACACATATATATATATATATATATATATATATATATATATATATATATATATATATATATATATGACTGTTCTCTTTCATGTAATGTCAGTTCTTAGATGGTTCTGTCGCGATGCCATCATTTTTTTTATTACTATTAAAGCTATTTTTCCCTATTGCTGTCTTTTTTTCTGTCTGGAGCTTGATGCAACATTGTATGGTCTATGATCAAGTTGGCTTGTTGCAATTCGATTGTCGTCAGCTTTCTGACTGACAGGATCTAATTACGGCTCAGTCTTACTTCACGTTCGGATCGCGCTGATGGATGGCTTCATTAATACTTCCGCCGTAAGAAAGGAGTTCCGGATGAGGTTGAAGAGTAGTGATAATTGCTTTAGACAGCAGTTGTTATGAGCGAACGAGATTTACGCATAGATAAACGTGATGCGAACAGACTGAATGAGAAGCGTGTAAACTGAGAGGGAGCGAAGAACAGGCGAAGAAAAATATGGACAGTAATAGAAATAGATGGAGATATGTATAGAGTGTGTAGTTATGGCATATTCTTTACGAAGATACGATGTGTTAATTACGTTAGAATATTCTCTTGTGTCAATCTCCTCAGCGGAGCTGTCTTGCTCGTATGCAACATCTGTATTCCCTTGTCTTACTTTTAGCCGGGTTTGAAAAACAGTCTTTCGACGCTGGAGGCAAACAATTAAATATAGGGATTCTAAAGCTGGTTTTGATTTGAAGGCTCGTTTAAATTAACCATGAGTTACTTAAAAAAAAAAACTCAGTAGAAAAAAAAACCCTACCATTTCGATATAAATTAATTCAAATCATACAAAATAATGTCTATGATAAACCTGCTTATTACTCCCTTTATGAGTTTCTTAGTTCGCACGGCCGTTACGCCCCGCTAATACTGCATAAATAGTGGACTATTCCGTTTTGACCGCGTGAAAACACGGAACTCATATGTCAGAAAAGCTACTTGGTTTCAGTGAGAATATGAAAGAAAGAAGGGAAGACAGAAGTGTTTAACGCCTGTTTCAGTCAAATGGAAAAAGTTGTCATTTTCAGATTATTTCATTCGTATCCACATAATTATAAATAAATTTGTTAATAGAGATGTTTTCAAGGCAGGTTTTCGGCTCGTAACAATAATTTCATATACCGTATTTTCTTGTATATAATACGACTTAAAAACGAGAATACATAACATCCTTGAGTATAATACGTACCTGTGTAACTGAAGCTAACAACAGGGAATAAATATCATTCTTGAGTATAAGAATATCCCGGGATTTCAAACCAAAAAACAGGGAATAAATAAGATCCTTGGATATATTATGACCCTGTGTTTCCGAAGCTAACAACAGGGAATAAATAACATCCTTGAGTATAATACGAAGCCGCGTTTCTGAAGTTAAATTTAAGTTAATATTCATCCTTGAATATAATACGACTCAGTATTTCTGAAACGAAAAACAGGGAATAAATAACATTCTTGAGTATAATACGACTCCATGTTGCTGAAGCTACAAACGAGGAATAAATAGCATTCTTGAGAATAAACGTCCCTCTGATTCTGCAGCTAAAAGCAGAGAATAAATTACATCCTTGAGTATAATACTACCCCGTATTTCTGAAGCTAAATACAGGAAATAAATTACATCCTTGAGTATAATACTAACCAGTATTTCTGAAGCTAAATACAGGAAATAAATTACATCCTTGAGTATAATACATTCCCTTAATACATCCACTTATATAATTTCTTTTAATGCATCATAGCCTTTAAGATCTCAATGTCGTACATATATTCCACTAAAATATTAAATTTTTCGTGATATTAAAGAAGAGAAATGAACCGGATGTTTAGCCATTGCTTGTTTTTTTCTCTAATTTCTGTTTCAAAACTTATTTCCGTTGAAAGATCTTTTGCTATAACATTAATGTTATCCAAACACCACAGATCTTGAGTATTCCCGTTATTTTTTTTTCAGTTACGCTGATTTCCCACGAATAAATATTGCTTACATATCAAATACCTTTTGTAACGTTTTGTTATCAAAATCTGCCTCCTTAGTGTTTTAATTATGTATTATTCTGAGTTTATTTGAATTCTTGCTGTTGAAACAGTTTTTTGATAATAATTTTTTTAAGCTGAGTAAAAGTTTCAGAAAACGTGTTCAGTATAATACGACTCAACTGAAAATTTCTTGTATTATACAAAAGAAAATACTGTATACGGTCCAAGGAAAACAATTTATAATCTGTTTATTGTCCTCATATTTGCTGTTTTTATCGCAACGTTTCGGCTGTTTTGCCCTCCGACCTTCCTCAAGTGTATATCGATCTGGGTAACCCACATATAATTCCAAACTGAACCCTTTAATTAATTTATTGGGGCAGACTGTTCTCTGTTGCTCATGTCTAGGGATATCACCTAGTTTTTATTTTATTTAGTACTGCTCGCCCGTTTCCACTGGGTGCAAGTATACACTGCCAAATCCAGGAATTGAACTCACATCGACTCTATCACCAAATTCCCAAGCCAACATTTTACCCACGAGGCCATTGTCAGATATTTGAGTTGAAATAAAGTCTGTATGTATGTCCATGAAAAAGAGAGAGAGGATTTAAATACAGAGAGAGAGAGAGAGAAAGAAAATTTGCTGAAATTTCAGCTGTGACCTTGGGCGTAAGATTGTCGGTAAGTGTAAACGACTGAAGGCAGTTCCTTTGAAGTTACCGGTAGCCGAAGCGGAATCCTAAACCAATTTCATTAATATTTTCTTTAAGAGGCTTCGAGCTTAGGACTTCAAAACACCAATACACCAATATAATGTTTCACTGGGTCTATTTTTCATGTGGTATGGTCCTATACTAAGCCCGTATGAAAAAAAGGATTCAATAAAAATGATTTTGAAATTATTATTATTATTACTGCAGATCCAGCAAACTCGGCATTAGATGGTTTTCCTTTTCATATGAAGGTAAAAATGTTCACATATTCAATTTAAAGAATACCTTTACGGCTTCTCTTTGGCATGTATTAATTTCCAATAGCACTCGTCTCGCGTTTTGGGCCCATAATTAGACAAACTTCAGGAATTCTTTATTTCTTAGGTGGAATGCAGGTGACTGAAACAGCATAGAGCAAATCTGTTATTCAATGAATAAAGTTGGAGATCATCATTGTGCTTATTTTTTTTTCAGAAATCTATCTATCTCAATCTGTTCATATCTATCTATCTATATATCTATGTCGATTCATATCTCAGTCTATCTATCTATCTATCTATCTATCTATCTATCTATCTATCTATCTATCTATCTATCTATCTATCGCTGTCTCCTAATATCTCTCTCCCACACTCTCTCTATATATCTATCTATCTATATATCTTAAGATATACCTGTCTATTCAGGTTTCAAAAAATTCCAAACTGTCATTATTCTATCTATCTATCTATCGCAGTGTGTTCATATCTACCTATATGTCTATATTTCTATCACAGTATACTTATAGGTATTTATCTGTCCATCTATCACAATCTGTTTATATATATATATATATATATATATATATATATATATATATATATATATATATATATCAATCTCTATCCATATCTATCACAGTCTGTATATATCTATCTATTTATAAGTCTGTTAATACCTATCTCAGTCTGTTCATATCTATGTATCTATTATCTATCCACCTATCTCGGTGTGTTAATATCTATCTATCTATCTATCTATCTATCTATCTATCTATCTATCTATCTATCTATCTAACACAGTATGTTTATCGATCTCTATCGGTCTGTTTATATCTTATCTATATCAGTTTATCCATATCTGTCTATCTATGTCGCTTTTATTCTTCCCCTACCGAATGTTTCTTTTATTGAAATGGCTAATTTTACCATTGCTATCAATATTTTGTCATGTTTACTTTTAACACCAAAGAATGATGTTGGAGCTTAAATTAAAGGCCACATTTATTAAATGCTTATTTTCAAGTGTGTGTGGGGGGGTGAGAATATTAGCGCAACACAATCTAATCTCCAGTCCTTCAGTTTATGGGCCCATTACACTAAACATCAATCGCATTATCTTAATTTCTCAAATCCCCATCGTCTCGAGCCGAACCAATCCAGACGCGCACTGTAACTTTATATTCTTTACCAGCAAAGAAAACCACTTTGCGTTTAAAATACTTCCAAATCATTTATATTGAATAGCTCTCTTCTTGTTTTTGTTCCTCAGTTGCAAAGCTTCCACTTTCAAAAACGGATAGAGACGGTACTAAAATGGGCTCCATGAGAGCTCGCAATGACCACTGGCCTTTTTTTTTTTTTTTTTGGCATCTGAACTCACTGCACCGTATACGCGTTGAGGGAATAGAAAAAGAGCTATTTTCAATACATTCCGATCTCTTCACTTCTATGGCAATTCAGTGCTTGAGATTTTATGTGTAACTGTAAGGTAAAAATGTCCATTGATCAGTGTGAATTTCTAAAGCATACCCAAGGAATTTTCAGCTCTGTAGTGAAATAAGAACATCAGAGGAATGCCTAACATTATTACCGCGGAAAATATCTCTTCAAAAAAAAATTTAGAAAGCACTCAGAGAGTGCACAACTTCGCCAACGTCATCGTAACCTGATAATCAAGTTATAAATAACAGACTTGTAGCAAAAGTTGTTAATTATTGCCAATAAATTTCAAGACAGTCATTAACGTATTTTTTGGTCGATCGATTTTATTTTTATCAAGTATCGACCATCATAAAGACTGAAAAATAAAATTGACAAAGATTATTGTTTAAGGTTGACGGACACGCATGTAGTTTTTGCTGTTGTTTTTTACGAATTGGTCAAACCCAAAGTCAAACAAAAACATTGTTTTCAATCGTTATGAATCTCTACCGATTGAATAGAATTTTATTATAAACAATTGTCTTGTAAATGGAATTTTTAAAGAATTCTGAATGTAAAAATTAAGAAAAAAGTGTGCAAGACAATAAGAAACACTACCTGCCAAAAAAGTGAAGTTTTGTTGAAATCGGTTGAAAAATATAGGAAATCCGATCCCATATATAAACGAACACACACACACACACACACACACACACACACACACACACACACACACACACACACCAACCTGGGTTTTATAATAAGTATAACTCGATAACTCAATATTAATAAGTATAACTCGATATGAGTTGTCCTCCTTTCCTTAATGCCTCTTAATCGTGTTTCCAAATTGATTTCGTGCAAAAACAATTGTGCTTTTCCAATTTTTGGCGCTGTCAGAACCACCGCAAGGTAATTTTACGTAGTCTTGTGAAGTTTTGTTGAAATCGGTTGAAAAATGTAGGAAATCCGATCCAATATATAAACGTACAGACACACACACACACAATCTGCGTTTTATAATAAGTATGATTCTTGGCTGCCTTATAGAAAGATTGATATTACATAGCTGTTCCACACCGCTTTCTTTGTTTCTAACGAAAGTTTCTTATTTCTTATTACTTTGCTTAACTTTTTAGATACATCTTCCGCTATTCCAATGTGCTTTCTGATTTCAGTGTCGCCTTTTGTATGCTCTGCTATAACACTTCCCAGATACTTCTGTACATGTTTCATGTTGAAATTTCTATTTTGGAGTTTTTGTTTTCTATCTGTATGCAGGTGGCTAGTCAAAAGAGGAATTTGCAAACATTCTCCCTCATTCTAGTATCGTCGTGAGCACCAGAATATCTACCCTCTTATTATCAGGGTTTTTTAAAAAATCTTTATAGATATGCATGTAAGCGTAAGCGTCACTTTTACAAAACTTATGAAGGCTTACGTCTACATCACATTATTCTTTATTCTTGGCTGCTTTATAGAAAGATTGATATTGCATAGCAGTTTTGAACTCCTTTATTTGTTTCTAACGAAATTTTCCTGTTTCTTATTACTTTGCTTAGCTTTTGGGATGCATCTTTCTCTATTCGCATGTTCGGATTTCAGTGTCGCCTTTTGCACGCTCTGCTAAAACACTTCCCAGATATTTAAACTTCTGTACTTGTTTGATGTTGACATGTCTAATTTGGAGTTCGCTTCTTTGCTTTGTTTCTCTCTGCAACAGTCATATATTCTGTCTCTTCCCGTTGAAAGTTAGTCTGTTCTTCTTTCTTTCCTTTACTACCTTGTCTAGGGGGTTCTATAGTTTTGCTTCCGTGTCTGCCATCAACACATCTACGGGTTTTATGGCTGCGCCCACTGATAATTAAATCCTGGTTAGGTCTTCAGCACCTTTAGGATAGCCGCGCTGTAACCGTTGAATAAGACCAGTGAGAAGACACATCCTTGCCCTACGACCTTTTCTGCTTTTGTATAGCAGCTCATTTTTTTTCTATCTGTATGCAGGTGGCTTGTCGAAAGAGGAATTTGCAAATATTCTCCTGCATTCCAGTCTTAAGCACCAGAATATCTCCCCTCTTATCATCAGGGTTTTTAAAAACCTTTATAGATATGCATATAAACGTAAGCGTCACTTTTACAAAACTCATGAAGGCGTGTGGGTACATCACGTTGAAACATCAGTTCCGTACGATCATCATAGTTCAGCAACATTGAACCCGGTGAATAATGAGATGCAAACCCGCTATGGTAATCGAATCTCAAAACCGCCTGACCTTGAACAAAAATGTCTCTTAAAACACACATCACTGATGCCCTTCGTTATGGAGGCTTAGTGAACATAGGAGTTGCTTAAACATGTGTTAATGTTATTATGTTCAATGAGTCCAGTCGCTGGATCGAGTTGTAACACTAGTGCAGCAGAACGAACATGAACTGGCATCGCAGGCGATGAAATAACACAGTAATTATCAATGGGCATCTGAAGATGGCTAGGGGGTACTTAACAGTGGCAGGATATATTCATATCGTGAGCAGGCGCGAATGTTATGGACGCGAGGCTGCCCAGCCATATCAGATTGCGCTTCCAGACCGAGTCATCCAGGCTTTGCTGCTGTTTATCGTCGCGTTGCTGAGACAGGATCCGTGATACCACAAACTATGGATCGAGGATGACCGAGGTCCACTCGTACGCCTGAGCACGAAGAACATATTCTATAGGCTGTCGGGGATGATCCAGGTATTAACACGCGTCAAGTGGTCCTAGCATGTCGTACATCTCATAGTACCGTATGAAGGGTACTTCAAGAACAGCTCCTGTAGCCGTATCATTTGCACCGTTTACAGGGTTTTTCGATCTCTGATCACTCACCAAGGAAGAGCTTTTTGCTGATGTTTTATTGCACAAACTACCAATCCGTTGTTTGTCTCTTCAGTCTTGTTTACGGATGAGATGGAATAACAAATTTGCTCAACCAACATTTGTGATTGGTCCATATGTTCTCCCAGCATGTCTTACAGGAGCTGTCTATAGGGACTTTATTTCGGACAAATTTCCAGATCTGCTAGAGGATGCACCCCCAGATAATACGAAGACACATGTGGTTCATGCATGATGGGGCTTCAGCATATTTTTTTCAAATTATTCGTACTGCACTGGCTGACATCTGCCTTGAAAGATGGATAGTGAGAAAAGGACCGATTCCATGGCCAGCACGTTCCCCGACCTCAAACCTTTGGATTTTTATCTGTGGGGCTACCTAAAACAATTGTTGTTTTTTTTCATCAACATGTTATGGGGGCCTCTGAAGCCATTCGACACCGTGTGGGAGCCTGAAAGGGTCTGGTCTGTTAGTCCGACGGCTGCATACGTGTTTAGAAACAAGTGCAGGACATTTTGAACATTTGTAATGAGTTTTTTTTTTACTTGAGCTACAACAATTGAGGTTTTTGACGTGTTTATATGGACATTTTATACTGTTTTTGGTGTCAGGAACCCATATATATATATATATATTGAATGGTTAGAATGTTCGCTTTCTGACCATGAGACCCGGGTTCAAATCTCACCACGGTTGATTTGTCAGGAAGGAGACTTCCTGATGTTATCGGTCTGGAAAGCGGACGATCCCACATTTGGAAAGAGCCTGAAGATCATGCCACGGGTTGACCCAAACCTTGTGTATGAAATTGAATAGACGGAATACTTGGGGGACTGTCGACAGCTGTGCTAGCACGAAGTCACAAGTCATCGTGACCGAAGGTTTGAGTGTGCTTGATAACATGCTCTCTCCCAGAAACTGTAACTAAGATTTGCTCAGCATAGTTGCAGCATAAACCAAAGGTGGGCTCCGTAGGTGTTAAACAGAAATGTGCCTGGGCGAGCGTCTGAATTAGGGATTAGGCTAATTAGGATATCTATCTATCTATCGCAGTGTGTTCATATCTACCTATGTCTATATTTCTATCACAGTATTGTAACTAAGGTCTGCTCAGTGTAGTTGCAGTATAAACCACAGGTGTTGAACAAACACAAATGTGCCTGAGCGAGCCTCTGAATTAGGGATTGGCTAGCCTCCCTAGTAGACGAGTATCTTCGAATACGAGTGGCCAGCTATTATTATAGTGATTTTCCAAGCGTAGCTTAGATGTGGCACAAGGCCGAAAGAATGGGTTCCTAGTGAGAATCGAACTCACTACAGAGTCGTAATTGTTCCAGCGAGACAATCTTGTTAACCATTACACCACCCCGAGCTGCTCGGCCAGCTATTATTATATGTAAGATCAATTGATAGCAGTATATAAAGGTAATGTCAAATGGCGCCATCATACGTTGACCTCCTATAATACCCAGGCCTATATTATTTGTACCGACACCTGGTGAATCAGAATGAATTCCGGTAAGGCTGCTCATAGCAAAGCGTCCTGAATTATTGGTGTTGGAATGATAGAGAATGTCAGATAAATAGGACATTCCTTTTCTAATCTTGATTAAATCATGAATTACAATTTTAAAATTCTGCAAATTTTAATACACTTGATACGTGATGTCTAAAGAAAATTTGCTCGAGGCTGTAGCAAGAAAAAAGATTCTTGTGAAACGTAGATTTTCGCAAGATAGATCACGATTCCCATCACTGATCTCAGTCCGGTGTTCCTGTCTATTGTAGACACAGCTATTTCAATGCCAATTTTCTTGAGTGTTTCGCCGAAGTCCGCTTTTGATTCGACTTGTATACACTCGCTTCGAAACGACAGTAGATAGTTTGGCAGATAACCAAAAGCTGATGATAATTTCACATTAAACATCAAATGAGATGGACCTGAAACCAAAGAAGCCGGACTAATCACGTGGTACTCTCTTCTGTTTTTATGTGTAAATCACGACAGACAGTACTAAGTGCTTTACCCACCTTCCCACATTAAGCGCATTAAAGACTAGCCTAAAAACAACTAGATTATTCATGAAGAAAGAAAAAAGTTTAAAATGTGTAATGCGTCTATCTATCTATCTATCTATCTATCTATCTATCTATCTATCTATCTATCTATCTATGTACAGAACGATGCAGAAAATGTACAGGAGCTGGCATCGGAAATTTCCAAGACTAGGATCTCCTGGCTGATTTCATAACTAAAATGGTATTGGATAGATCCATAACTGTGAAGGCAGATTTCATAAACGAAGTGGTATCGGAAAAATCCATGACGAGGATCTCCTGGTAGACTCAAACGAAGCATCTACTTTATTAAACTATGGAATCAATAACAATCCGGTGGGACAATTGTCCTTTTACAGCATTTCTCAATTTAGGCCTGTTGTTATTAATTTTACTGTTTAATAAAAAAAAAAACAAGGATAGCAACTCAAACACGTGTAGCCACTAAAAAATAACGTTTATAGCAATGAGTTATAATGTCAGATAAAAAAAATCAATTTAAAAAAATGACTGTCGTTTACTCTTCAGCTACGAAACTGAAGCTGGTAGATGTAGATTCACAAGAGGACCGACAAGAAAACACGGTCTTTCGTTAATAGGTTTATTCAAACCTTGCTCTGTCAGGCTGGCTCTGTGGCTGAAGCACACTTTGGCTCAAAACTTCGCTCCCCTGATGCAAAAAAAAAAAGGGTTGGCGGCACAATTTTCTTTTAGTGTGAATTCTCAATTTATACCGCTTGTGATTAATTTCACTGTTTAATAAAATAAAAACAGAGATAGAAACTTAAACACGTGTAGCCACTAAAAATAACTTCTATAGTTATATATATATATATATATATATATATATATATATATATATATATATATATTAAATATTAAATGGAATTTTTAAATCCGTTATTTTTAGTGTTTGATTTGCTGTCCCTATTTGTTTTTATTTTTCTTAAACTGAAATTAATATCAACCGGACTAGATTAAGAAGTTCTACTAACGGAAAATATGCCCCCGCCACCAATAAGTTGTTTTTATTTGTTTCACTGTTTCTCAAAGTCTCAATCACCTTTGAGCCGCGAGGGAGGCGCGCTTCTGGCGAGGAGTGCGAGCGTCTCCGCCGCGCAGAATTGTCCACCAAAACCAAATTCACGCAAATGAACTTGTCAACCTATCTTTGCTTCACACCATCTCCGCCCCCAGGGTAGAGAAAGGCAAGCGAAAAACAGAACGACGATCCTGAAGCGAGCGGGTGCCAACAACAAGAGCAACTCAATAAAAAAAAGCCGTGATGGCAACTCAAATACATTTACCCACTAAAAATAATATTTACATTAATAATAATATATATATATATATTACTTTTGAACCTTAATTGTATTGGATACCCTTGTTCGAAATAGACGTCTATTATTTTTATTTTTAGACAGTGTGTATTATGTCTATTGACTGGCGCACAAAGAGAAAGCTTTATACAGAAAATTAGTTCTCCGGCAAGTTTCGAACCTGCAACCCCGTTTGTAGGAGAAACAACGGCTTAAATCCGGTGCACTTTAGTTATAGCACTCGGTCACAGAGATCATCAGAGGCCAGCGATGTTCTATTTTGCCCTTTTGAAAAAGGTCCTCGTTCAGTTATTCTCGAAAACCCATATCTGCTCAGTTTCATATTCGAAAGACTATACAAAGCAATGTCTGAAAAAAAAAAAAAAAAAAAAAAAAAAAAACACAAACAGAAGCGATGGGGCGTATGAATCTAAAATAATCAGTTCAGTTCCACCATATTTTCTTGTTTTTGTCTTTTTCAGCGTTTATTTTCGACCGACTTCATTATTAATAACCGGTTTTGTTTAATATTCTAATTTATACAGTTTTTTTTTTGTTTGGCGGTCATTGTTTCCCCCGTCACGCTATTTTTTTTCCCTTCTTACTTCTCTTCCTTAATTACAGCCCCTTCTCATATATTCCTGTTTTCCTCTTCCATTTCCATTCAGTCAATTTGCTATACACCCCTGCTACTTTTTCCCCTCACCGACCATCTTTCTTTTAATTTTCTTTTCGTGTGATTAACATAATTCTAATCGCCGGCAACCTCTGTAATAAATATATATTTGACGCACGTCTGGTCAGAAAAAAAAATGATTGCAAATTTGATTGTCGTTTCTTTATTTCTTGTGCAATTTTCTTTTCTTTTTGTTGTTGTTGTTATTGTTTGCAGTTCATTCCAAACAAGGCGATATTGCCACAAAGATGCAACGGGTTACTGAGAATGAAAGAGAATAAGACTTTAGTGTGAAAAAAAAGGACCTAAAAGAACAGATTCCGGAAGGCAGAAGATGGCGATTGATATTGCATTTAAATTTTTGAAGATCGCAATGGATAAGAACGTGTAGCGATATCAGTGTCAGCCAATATCTTGTCAAATGGAAACATCTGAAAAATGTGACAGAAATTGTTTCAGACAGTTATTGTCCCGGTGATTAACAGCTAAGGAAAGTAGACCTCACAAGGACATTATCAAACGATGACAAGGATGATCAATGAGTGGAAGAAAAGACTGGGTTCTTGATAAAGCGCTTTTGTAGGCAAAGATGACAAGACAGAGAAACGCTGTCCTCTATAAGACAGTGGTCACTAGCGTCGAAAACAGAGAGAAACACAGAGATTGAAAAAAAAGAACGAAGCGAAAAGTAAGACACGCCCGTTAGACAGTTCGCTTCCACTCACCTTCGCCTCATTCCAGCCTCACTCGTCTACAGCGGAAGGTTACAACCGAATAAAATTTGCTTACTGTTAGGTTCGGCTCATGGTTTTATTTCGTGTGTAACAATCTGGTTAAAGAGTTATTTTTTAAGCCACAGGCGCTTGGCTGGAAGAAGCTACATCCTGAGAAGGAACTCGGTGTCTGGTCGAAGCTTCAACGCTACAAAAGCAGGAAGAGGGTTCCACGATAGAGAATTGCAAGAAAAGAAATTATTAAAATAGAACTTACGGTTCCATCTAGCCATCGACAGTAAATCTATGCGAGCTAGTTGTCAATCTTGTAGTACGCTTAAATTCATTCGGTCGAGGTATCAAGGAGGAGAGCTCATTAGAACAATTACCATGAAAATATTTGTAAAAAAAGACAGAGGAAATACACGTCACGTGGGCGGGAAAGCGACCGAATTCAAGATGCCAGGACAGAACTGATAACACTAGAGATTTTTCCAAGAACCTTGAGGTTTATAGCAGGAAAACCATACTAGATATGGCAGCTATATTCAACACACGGACAAATGGTAGATTTATAAATGTGCAAGACGAACTCTGGCAAGAAAAATTGTCTGATAGCACATAGTAAGCACTCATTCTTAACAGCAGAGCGTGGAATTTAATTAGATATCATCTCCCCATTTCATTTTCTGTGGGAAACTCGAGCGCAAAGACGGTGTAATGAGTTGCTTTCCTGGGGTTTAGCCTTGGCCATGCTGATGTAAGACAAAAAACAGGCTCATTTCAATGCTGGTACCGACCAAGTTTATCATAGAATGACACAATGTGATGAACAATGTGCAGGATAGTTGTGTTGCGCCAAGTAGAGTTGAACATCGGCATCCGTTAAGGTTGGTAAATGATATACCGGGTATATAACTGTTTCCCGCCTAAGTTAAATCAAACATTTTTTTTCTATCTTCATATATTCATCGGTGTTTCCTTCTTTCTTTTCCTTCCTTCTTTCATTTTGTTCATTATTTATTTTGTTCATTCTTTTTATTGCTTCTTTTTTGTTTGTTTGAAAAAGAATTCTTCCTTCTTTCTTTTTTTCTTCTTTTGTTTTCTTTTTTTCTTACTTTTTCCTTCTTTCTTTTTCTTCCTTCTTTCTTTTTCTTCCTTCTTTTTCTTCCTTCTTTTTCTTCCTTCTTTCTTTTTCCTTCTTTTGTTTTCTTTTTTCTTACTTTTTCCTTCTTTCTTTTCCTTCCTTTTTTCTTTTTTCCTTCTTTCTTTTTCCTTCTTTTGTTTTCTTTTTTCTTACTTTTTCCTTCTTTCTTTTTCTTCCTTCTTTCTTTTTCTTCCTTCTTTTTCTTCCTTCTTTCTTTTTTCCTTCTTTCTTTTTCCTTCTTTTGTTTTCTTTTTTTACTTTTTTTTCTTCTTTTTTTTCTTCCTTTTTTCTTTTTTCCTTCTTTCTTTTTCCTTCTTTTGTTTTCTTTTTTCTTACTTTTTCCTTCTTTCTTTTTCTTCCTCCTTTCTTTTTCTACCTTCTTTTATTTTGTTCATTCATTTTATTCTTTCTTTTTTGTTCCTTCTTTCTTTTTATTCCTTTTTCATTTTGTTCAGTCTTTCTTTCTCTTCCTTCTTTTTTTCCTTCCTTATTTCTTTTTCTTACTTCGTTCTTTTTTCTTTCTTTCATTATGTGTCAGCTGTTCCTTTCTGATTCTGCGTATAAGTGTTCTTTTTATCACCATTTTCTTTCAGACTTCCTCGTTTTTGACTCGATCCGTCCATAGAATTCTCAGTATGCTTCTGTAGAACCACATTTCTGTTGCTTTCAGTTTTCTCTTCATCCGATGATCATTTGATTGATTCGTTTCGCACTGCTTATCAACCTATTGCAAGTTATTTAAAACCAGAAAAATTATATTGTAAGAATGTTTTGGGGAAAAATGATAATGATTTAGTGATACAAGTTTTACTAATTAACCCATAGCTGGGGAGGAGAAGTGGCGGATTCATACCTTCCCCAAGAATATTTGCGTGTAAATGAATATAAAGAACCCAACTGGAATTGGAACTCGTCTCTCCGATGGACAATTCCAAGCCATTATCCATAACACCAGCCTCACATCCACACTTAGTAGCCTTCCCAAGCGATCACCCATCTAGGTACTGACCTGGCACGACGCTGTTTAACTTCGGTGATCGTACAAGAACTGGTGTTTCAACGTGATATGGCCATGTCGGAGTTAGCTCCTCCTTTAGTTCCTTAACCCTTCACCAGGGGTCTCTCTCCCCTGGCTATAAATACTGGCTGACCCTTTGCCTCGATCTCTCTTTTTTTTCCTCAGGCCTTGGGCCTTATACCACCTCGCAAATGTGAGCTCTCACAGATACAGCGTTTCCCAAATTCTGGGAACACGCAAAGAACAATATACGTACGTACGAACACTCACCACAACACACACACACATAATATTCACCACACGCACTATGTCCATGTAAATGTTCATGTAACTTGTAACCTTTCTTGTTATTAATACATATATTTGTTTACATATATTTATCGGTCTTGTTTGTTTTCTTTGGACTTAATTAAAGTCCAACTTTCTCATGTAGTTGGATCGGCGAGCAGGAAATTTCTACCCACGTGTGTTCTTCTACATACTCATCACCGCCACGGTCCGCTACAGCCGTAAGTCATACAACTCTCACATCCACAAGCGCTACAATTTCCTAGTGTGTGTGTTTTGTTGGTAATTTGACTATAAATATTTATTGTTGATAAAACTTTGTTATATAAAATCATATTGCTGGTGTTTTTATACTTTCATTCTGTTTTATTTTGGTAGGTCCTTATTTGCTCATAACTGGGACCCTTACAGGTGCTACCACTCCGTGTCTAGTTGGACCTGGGAACAACAGCAATTAAGAAGTGGTTCCACGCTCCTCAAAACTTTCTTGCTGCCGGATGTACTTTATCATCATACCCAGAACTATACATTATATGAACTGAATAAACAATGCCTATTTTTAATAGTCAGTAACATTAGACCCTTTCTCATATATATATATATATATATATATATATATATATATATATATATATATATATATATATAAATATCACTGTAAAAAACAAACTCAAGAACCCAATCAAAACCGCCCACGCAGCATACGGAAGCTTTTCAAAAGAGTCTTCGGCAATCCTGGGCTAACACAAACCACCAAGTCCATGGCCTACCGAGCTGTTACCATCTCTCGACTCTCCTGTATGCCTGTGAGACCTGGGTACTCTACCGGAGAGACATCCCCAAACTTGAAAGATTCCATCAAATGAAACTTTGTCAAATCCTGCGGAACAAGTGTCAGGACCGAATCACGAACAACGAATTTCACCTCCGCGCAAATATGGAGTGCCTAAAAACCATCATGGCTCGCTACCTTCTTCTATGGACCGGACACCTTGCCCGAATACCAGATATCCGTCTACCCAAACAAATCCTCTTCTAGGAGCACGCAGCTGACAAGTGACCACATGTGACACCTTTCCCGAATGCCAGATATCCGTCTACCCAAACAAATCCTCTTCTAGAAGCACGCAGCTGACAAGTGACCACATGGGACACCTTTCCCGAATGCCAGATATCCGTCTACCCAAACAAATCCTCTTCTAGAAGGACGCAGCTGACAAGTGACCACATGGGTCACCATTCCCGAATGCCAGATGTCCGTCTACCCAAACAAATCCTCTTCTAGGAGCACGCAGCTGACAAGTGACCACATGGGACACCTTTCCCGAATGCCAGATATCCGTCTACCCAAACAAATCCTCTTCTAGGAGCACGCAGCTGACAAGTGACCACATGTGACACCTTTCCCGAATGCCAGATGTCCGTCTACCCAAACAAATCCTCTTCTAGAAGCACGCAGCTGACAAGTGACCACATGGGACACCTTTCCCGAATGCCAGATATCCGTCTACCCAAACAAATCCTCTTCTAGAAGCACGCAGCTGACAAGTACCACATGTGACACCTTTCCCGAATACCAGATATCCGTCTACCCAAACAAATCCTCTTCTAGAAGCACGCAGCTGACAAGTGACCACATGGGTCACCTTTCCCGAATGCCAGATGTCCGTCTACCCAAACAAATCCTCTTCTAGGAGCACGCAGCTGACAAGTGACCACATGGGACACCTTTCCCGAATGCCAGATATCCGTCTACCCAAACAAATCCTCTTCTAGAAGCACGCAGCTGACAAGTGACCACATGGGTCACCTTTCCCGAATGCCAGATGTCCGTCTACCCAAACAAATCCTCTTCTAGGAGCACGCAGCTGACAAGTGACCACATGGGACACCTTTCCCGAATGCCAGATATCCGTCTACCCAAACAAATCCTCTTCTAGGAGCACGCAGCTGACAAGTGACCACATGTGACACCTTTCCCGAATGCCAGATGTCCGTCTACCCAAACAAATCCTCTTCTAGAAGCACGCAGCTGACAAGTGACCACATGGGACACCTTTCCCGAATGCCAGATATCCGTCTACCCAAACAAATCCTCTTCTAGAAGCACGCAGCTGACAAGTGACCACATGTGACACCTTTCCCGAATGCCAGATATCCTTCTACCCAAACAAATCCTCTTCTAGAAGCACGCAGCTGACAAGTGACCACATGGGTCACCTTTCCCGAATGCCAGATGTCCGTCTACCCAAACAAATCCTCTTCTAGGAGCACGCAGCTGACAAGTGACCACATGGGACACCTTTCCCGAATGCCAGATATCCGTCTACCCAAACAAATCCTCTTCTAGGTGCACGCAGCTGACAAGTGACCACATGTGACACCTTTCCCGAATGCCAGATATCCGTCTACCCAAACAAATCCTCTTCTAGAAGCACGCAGCTGACAAGTGACCACATGTGTCACCTTTCCCGAATGCCAGATGTCCGTCTACCCAAACAAATCCTCTTCTAGGAGCACGCAGCTGACAAGTGACCACATGGGACACCTTTCCCGAATGCCAGATATCCGTCTACCCAAACAAATCCTCTTCTAGGAGCACGCAGCTGACAAGTGACCACATGTGACACCTTTCCCGAATGCCAGATGTCCGTCTACCCAAACAAATCCTCTTCTAGAAGCACGCAGCTGACAAGTGACCACATGGGACACCTTTCCCAATGCCAGATATCCGTCTACCCAAACAAATCCTCTTCTAGAAGCACGCAGCTGACAAGTGACCACATGTGACACCTTTCCCGAATGCCAGATATCCGTCTACCCAAACAAATCCTCTTCTAGAAGCACGCAGCTGACAAGGACCACATGGGACACCTTTCCCGAATGCCAGATATCCGTCTACCCAAACAAATCCTCTTCTAGAAGCACGCAGCTGACAAGTACCACATGTGACACCTTTCCCGAATACCAGATATCCGTCTACCCAAACAAATCCTCTTCTAGAAGCACGCAGCTGACAAGTTTGACCACATGGGTCACCTTTCCCGAATGCCAGATGTCCGTCTACCCAAACAAATCCTCTTCTAGGAGCACGCAGCTGACAAGTGACCACATGGGACACCTTTCCCGAATGCCAGATATCCGTCTACCCAAACAAATCCTCTTCTAGAAGCACGCAGCTGACAAGTGACCACATGGGTCACCTTTCCCGAATGCCAGATGTCCGTCTACCCAAACAAATCCTCTTCTAGGAGCACGCAGCTGACAAGGACCACATGGGACACCTTTCCCGAATGCCAGATATCCGTCTACCCAAACAAATCCTCTTCTAGGAGCACGCAGCTGACAAGTGACCACATGTGACACCTTTCCCGAATGCCAGATGTCCGTCTACCCAAACAAATCCTCTTCTAGAAGTACGCAGCTGACAAGAGACCACATGGGACACCTTTCCCGAATGCCAGATATCCGTCTACCCAAACAAATCCTCTTCTAGAAGCACGCAGCTGACAAGTGACCACATGTGACACCTTTCCCGAATGCCAGATATCCGTCTACCCAAACAAATCCTCTTCTAGAAGCACGCAGCTGACAAGTGACCACATGGGTCACCTTTCCCGAATGCCAGATGTCCGTCTACCCAAACAAATCCTCTTCTAGGAGCACGCAGCTGACAAGTGACCAGGTGGGACACCTTTCCCGAATGCCAGATATCCGTCTACCCAAACAAATCCTCTTCTAGGAGCACGCAGCTGACAAGAGGCCACATGTGACACCTTTCCCGAATGCCAGATGTCCGTCTACCCAAACAAATCCTCTTCTAGAAGCACGCAGCTGACAAGTGACCACATGGGACACCTTTCCCGAATGCCAGATATCCGTCTACCCAAACAAATCCTCTTCTAGAAGCACGCAGCTGACAAGTGACCACATGTGACACCTTTCCCGAATGCCAGATATCCGTCTACCCAAACAAATCCTCTTCTAGAAGCACGCAGCTGACAAGTGACCACATGGGTCACACCTTTCCCGAATGCCAGATGTCCGTCTACCCAAACAAATCCTCTTCTAGGAGCACGCAGCTGACAAGTGACCACATGGGACACCTTTCCCGAATGCCAGATATCCGTCTACCCAAACAAATCCTCTTCTAGGAGCACGCAGCTGACAAGTGACCACATGTGACACCTTTCCCGAATGCCAGATATCCGTCTACCCAAACAAATCCTCTTCTAGAAGCACGCAGCTGACAAGTGACCACATGGGACACCTTTCCCGAATGCCAGATGTCCGTCTACCCAAACAAATCCTCTTCTAGGAGCACGCAGCTGACAAGTGACCACATGGGACACCTTTCCCGAATGCCAGATATCCGTCTACCCAAACAAATCCTCTTCTAGGAGCACGCAGCTGACAAGTGACCACATGTGACACCTTTTCCCGAATGCCAGATGTCCGTCTACCCAAACAAATCCTCTTCTAGAAGCACGCAGCTGACAAGTGACCACATGGGACACCTTTCCCGAATGCCAGATATCCGTCTACCCAAACAAATCCTCTTCTAGGAGCACGCAGCTGACAAGTGACCACATGGGACACCTTTCCCGAATGCCAGATATCCGTCTACCCAAACACATCCTCTTCTAGGAGCACGCAGCTGACAAGTGACCACATGGGACACCTTTCCCGAATGCCAGATATCCGTCTACCCAAACAAATCCTCTTCTAGGAGCACGCAGCTGACAAGTGACCACATGTGACACCTTTCCCGAATGCCAGATATCCGTCTACCCAAACAAATCCTCTTCTCGGAGCAGCTAGCAAGAGACTACATTGGTTACCTTGCCCGAATGCCTACCCAAACAAATCCTCTTCTAGAAACTCGCATTTGGCAAGAAATCGCGTGGAGCTCCACATCTTCGACTCAGCTCAAAAACACCTTGCTGGGGACAGAAATCGATCCGCTCAACTGGGAGACGGGAGCTGTAGAAAAAGAAAATAGTTGGAAAGGAGAAGAATTCCAAAGTTGCACTGTTTTTTGTTTGGGGTCGTGTGGAATAGTGATTTTTCTAAGCGTAGCTCGGGTGTGGCACAGTGCCGAAAGTTTGGGGCCACCCAGTGAGGTTCGAACTCACTTTTCAGTTGTAATTGATCTAGCGTGACAAGCTTGCTAACCATTACAACACGCTGATGTATCCTGGGTGGGTAGTATGGAATGTTAGCTTCTTGATTATGTCATTATTCTCTCTTCGAGTTACATGTGACATCCATTTTAGTTGTTGCAACTGTTGATAGTTCTCAAGTAATACTGTTTCTCTTATCTCGTACAGTTTCGGATATCGTTGTCATTAGAAACAAAGAAACGTGTGCGGAACTTCTATGCAATACCAACCCTTCTTGTTGGCAGTGAATGCTGGACAATTTCTTCGCAAATGAAGAGGAGACTTGAGAAGGCATCTCATTCTACAGAAGAATACCACGGAAGGAACATTTGAGCAATGTGGAAGTTTGAGGAAAAATTATTCTATTGTAATAGACTCTCCCACACATAATAAGTAGTAGTAGTAGTAGTAGTAGCGGTTGCCAGTTGGGCTCAGTGGCGTTGAGTGAGTGAGTCGATGTCGGACATTAAAGTATCAACCATCACAACTAGATTGCTGCATCATTAACTCTTATTTCAAGTTCCTAACGTTTTGTACATCGAACCTAATTTAGGACGACTTATTGAAATACAAGCCTCCACTGTGAAAACTACTCTACAACAAATAGATGGCAAACAGAGACTCAGAGTGATAGGACTGGGGCAAAATTGCTTAGAGCTACGAAAATAAGAAGCTGTGGATACCCATGACCGCCCACGTCTTGAAGGAAGTGTGAGAATAAATACATAAAGGAAGATATTTCAAAGTCCGTCGCCATAACAACCACGGACCAACATCAATGTATTTGTCGATCAACATGGCAACCACCGGTCTCTCTTCAACTATTGCAACCATTGACCTGTCTCTTTTACGCTATTACAACCACCGAACCATTTTATCGCTTGCCATTACAGCCACTGACCGATCTGTCTTTTCCCACTGTAAACCATTAAGAATGCATCTGTTTACTGCTCGACGATAAAGCGAAAACATGTCTCGGGGAGTGTGAAACGAATAAAGAACAAACGAATTGTTTTCGTGCGAAAAACACACATGTTTCAACCGATAAAAACTATTTGGCGAAACCTCAACAGTCGCCAGCTTTCAATCGTATGTTACTCACACAATGAGCCTCAGTCACTTCTGATTACCGTTGAAGATGCAGAGTAGCGAACTGGAGGCCTTAAGATGCAAAGTTCAGTACCTATGATGAGATTCTTTTCAATTCAATAACGTCCATTGTGCTTTCAAAATCTAAATTCAAATCGCTGACACACACTCTTTGGCCACTTATTTTAAAACGCACTCTTTTTATGCAAATTTCTAATCAGCCAATCACGTAGAGATTTAACGGGTATATATTTTTAAACATAGTCACGACGATCGGCTCAATTTGATTTGATGCATTAGTTTAGGAAAAAAATATAATTTAACTGTGAACGCGACATGATCGTTGCTGCCAGACAAGACGGTGTTGAGCATTTCAAAAACTGCAAATCTGATAGGATTTTCACGCAAAACCATATCTAGGGTGAACTGATAATGGCCGACAAAAGAAAATAATTTCAGTGAACGGTAGTTCTGTGGGCGAAACTTGAAGAAAGAAAGGCGAAGCAGAATGGTTCAATCTGATAGAAAAGTAATAGTAGCTCAAGTAACCACTGTTGACAAATAGCAATCCTGGACGCACAACACACCGAGCCTTGAAGCAGATGAGATACAGAAGCGGAACTCGCTGCGAGTCGTTCCACTTAGATAAGAACAGGGAACTGGGCTTACAATTGCAAGAGGACAGAAGGCAAGGTTGCTAGCAAAAGGAACAACCCAACATGCAAATTACAAATTAGAGACAGCAAAGCCAAACAAATGCATTAATTTGAATATCGGGAAATTGGTTCAATACAGGACGGAAAGTGGGATACTAAAATGCGAAGGGGTCTTGGGATAGTGAAAGATGCCTTCCAAAAGCTAAGCAATGTATTAAGAAAAAAAAAAATCATCAATAAATATACAAAAATAGAAATTGGTGTAAGAAAAGGATATGTTTTCTCACCGGACTTATTCAATATATACATTGAGGAGATTCTCTGAGAATTGCAACAAAGAAAAGAGTACTGAATTGTTACGTAATATCAGTCCTTATTTCATAACAAAAGTGGGGAAAACCCAAAGAAAAAGAAACTAAATGAAATTGGCTGGACAATCTATCGAAAATATAGATTTAAAAATAAACTTTAATTTAGCTTTAAAATTTTCAACGACTCCTCTTCTTCAGTGCGCATGTGTGGTCGCTCACATCAACGTAAACATCACTTTAGACCGATGTCGTCCTAACGGATGAAACACATCATTTTGTCTTTTTCCATTTCTCCTATTTCCTTATATATATATATATATATATATATATATATATATATATATATATATATGTATGTATGTATTCTTAAAGTAAGAATGATCAATATGCTATTTAATGGCTGATTTGGCAATTTCCAATTTTTGTTCAAAATGCGTCGGAGGAATTATGGTTTTATATAAATTTGTATATTTGCTGTAATAGATAGATAGATAGATAGATAGATAGATAGATAGATAGATAGATAGATAGATGTGAATAAACTTAGATAGATAGCGATATAATGGAATATGCATACACCTGTGTTTCCCCTCACTAGAATGTGTTTGGCTGGTGTCCGTCATAAATACCGAATGACGTGTTTAGAAAAAAGAGAGCCTTAGTCTGAGAGCAAGTCTATAACGACGCCCAATTGGACTACGCCATTGATCTACACTTTTACCTGCGAATACGACGCGTACTAGTCGATTACTAAACCGTATCCTAAAAAATTTATAGTAGCCAAAATGCCACCTAATACTTCGTTCAAATTTCTATCCCTTTCCAGGACATATCAGATAGATAGATAGATAGATAGATAGATGGTTTCAATGATAGATGGTGTGAGGATATTCTGGGATGTCTATTCATCCACATAGTCACGAACGTTGACATCAACTGACAAGTCTGCTTCGTCGTGAATCGATTATGACCATGACGTCACAACGAGCCGATTCGAGTCGGCTATTCAGCTGGAAGAGGTAGCTTTTTTCAAACGTCTCATGCGATTCCCACGCGAAAATAGCCTCTCTGTATTTGACGTCATGCGGCCACAATAGCGCTGCCATCGTTAGTATGTTTCTTAACTGTGTTGGGGTGGTGAGGGTCGAAAGAGTAACTCACACGGACAGGACAGTACGAATGTCTCGTGCGATTCCTGCACATGTCAATATGGCCTCGTTTTTAAATGCGCATATTAAAAAGCCTTATTTTTTTCTCTCACGCGCGTTCTGAATATGTACACAAAGATAGTAAGAAAGAAAATTAAATATTCGTTTATCTGCACCTAATCTGAAATTTTGCGAATGTAATATCCGCGAAAGAGTGTGTGTTACCGCGACGAAACTAAAATTAGCAACAGATAAGTGATCATTTGATTTTAACTTGCACTTTGAATGCACTGAGACTTTCTGTTGGACACTCTAATTGCAAAGACTGCTTGCTTTAAAAACGTTTTCACCCAGATATATGCTGGTCGAATACTTTTCCTTTTTTTTTTTTTTTTGAAACACAGTCTTGTTGTACCAAGACAGATAGACCGATAGATATGAACACACTGCGATAGATAGATAGATAGATAGATAGATAGATAGATAGATAGATAGATAGATAGATAGATAGTGTTGTGGATTCCGAGACGAATTCGGTCTCCAATGAAGAACAAACGCAATAATTAAATATAAGAAATAAAATGTATTTACACAATCATACAAAGGGTAATACTGTTAGTAAATCCAGGAACACGGTTAGTAGCAAATACAGATAGATATATACAGTCTCGAAGTAGGAATTCCGTAGAGTCTACGTGCTTGTAACTGACTTCTACAAGAGGCTTACGACCTCACACTATCTCCGTTCGTATATTCTCTCTCAAATAAACTACCCTCACTTCTGTCTAACTCTGGGTATTTAACGGCAGCACATCCAGGTACACTGGTAGGAATCCACTTATATGAAAAAGGACAACCCCATAACCCACTAGATAGATAGATAGATAGATAGATAGGAACACAGTGAAAAAAAGATAGATAGGTATGGATGTAGATAGATAGATAGGTATTTTATAAAAGCAGAAATAAACAAATATATCTCAATGCGTAAGTAGAAAAATTCATTAAAAAAATATCCTTGTTTTCAAGGTTAAATGAATTTTTTCCATGAATTTTAAAATGGGAAAGTTATGAATCCGCTTCTTCTCCCCCAGCTATGGGTAAATAGCAGGACAGACTGGGTTCTATAGCCTTGGGTGTCAACCGGTCTAGGAAAAGGACAACTCTGAATTCAGAATCCGCGGAGAGTTGTTTGGGAACGTTGTGGCACATTGTGCAACAGGTTTCTGTATTCGGCCATTCCAAAAAGTGTCATTGGTTCTTCACAATCCTTCAACACTATAATCAAATGATTTGTGCGGGTATTCTAGCTGTCGATTCCTAGGAACTGAGCTGCTTGACCCTCATACGTCAAAATCGACGGGAGAGTCCAGTATATACCAATTATATAAACGTAAAGATCACAGTAATCCGATGAAATCCTAAAGGACGAAACACAAAAAAAATTGTCATTAATTTTCCTAGGAATCTTTTTATTAAAACAATTTTTCAGAAAATTAATACTGTTACAAATGCAGAAGGACGTGTATCTATGTTTTATAGACTTCGCAAAGGCTGGAGCTGCTCAGCAACATTGATATATTTGGGAAAGATATTAGAATAATCAAGAACCTATACTGGCAGAAAACAGCATGCATGCGCGTTGAGAATGAGTTCAGTGAATATACAAAAATAGAAAGAGGCGTAAGGCAAGGGTGTGTCTTCTCACCGGACTTATTCAACCTATACAGCGAGGCAATTCTGAGAGAATTGGAGATCCTACCGGGATTCAACATTGGCGGCCACAATCTTAACAACACAAGATGCGCAGACGACACATTACTAGACACGGAAAAAAATTACAAAACCTCCTACAGCAGGTAGTGAAGGAGAGCGAGAAGAAGGGACTAAGCATAAATTACAAGAAAACAGAATGCGTGGTCATCAGTAAAAGGATGAATCCGAAATGCGATTTGCAGGTCGGAGACACTAAAATCAAGCATATGTGGAAGTTTAGATATATGGGAATTGTTCTGACAGAGGACGGTAGGTGCTACGCTGAGATCCGAAGACGGATTGGGATGGCCAAGGATGCAATCCAAAAGCTGGGCAGAGTAACACGAGACAGGAGGATTTCTATAGTGACAAAGAAAAGAGTACTGAGCTGCTACGTAACATCTGTCCTCCTATACAACAGCGAATGTTGGACGGTCTCCTCAAAGACGAGGAAGAGACTCAAGGCAGCGGAGATGTGATTCTACAGAAGGATGCTAAGGATATCATGGACCGAGCGTGTGAGCAACGAAGAGGTCTTAGAGAGGTTGCAAACAAGGAGGAGACTTATACTTAACATAAGGAAGAGGCAGATGAAATTTCTGGGACACGTAATGAGAAAGGAGGGCCTGGAGAATCTGATACTCACAGGTCAAATAGAGGGAAAAAGAGACACGAGAAAGCAATGAATGACATACCTGGCGGGCTTAAGCAAGTGGATGGCAGAACGTAGTCTGGGGGAGTTGGCAGAGCTACAAGGGATAGAGGGAAGTGGAAAGCTTTGATCGCCTACGTCCTGAAAGGACACGGCACATAAAAAGAAAATAAATCCAGTAAATGTTACACCTCTTTCTAAGATAGATGGGTTTTTTCCACGGTTTTTTTTCTTTTTCGTTTCGGTAGTTTGGAAAGTTAACACGATTATATCATATATTTTTCTTCCACAGGTGATCAGTAAAAAAAGCGGCAAAGTTATTATCACTGTTTTATCTTTCAGGAATAATTGACCTTGAACAACCTTAAATAGATTTCTTGAAGATTCATGACCTTGAATAATCATTCGACTCTCACATAATTGCTTGAATGGTTCTTTTATGATTGATTAATTGTTGCTCGATCTCGTGATCTCGTCATTTAAAGGTTACTCGAAGACAATTTTCGTCTTTCGTTCTGCCTTTCGCTCTTGTGAGCGTCAAGTTATCGTACTTTTCAAAGAACATCCGACGCGGGGATAGACGAAATGTGCAGAAATTCTTCCTGAATTTTTCAGTCACATCAAAAGAAATAATTGTTTTCAACGGTTGCCTCATGTCTTCTGAATTTATATTCGCAATTTTTTTACAGGGTAAAGCCTCAGTTTGCAACATCTTTGTAAACGGCAAAATATTTGTTTTAACAAATTATCCATCGTTCATTTTTTTTTTTCAAAAATAAAAAAAACATTGGAAACGATGTAAATCAAATAAATTTAAAACTTTTATTTTCACATTCCCAACACGAATCGTATAGAAAGACACGCGTTGAAATTTCACTTTTCAGAATATTCATATCTATCATAAATTTCGGTCATTGTTAAAATGCCACCTAATGAAAAAAAAACAAAACAACGATCCTACCCTAAAAAAAACCAAAAAAACAACGATCCTACCCTATACTCAGGTCCGGTGCTTACTACCACACACCCACCGACTTTAAGCCTTATTGAGGCCCGCGGACAGTGCTTTGTGACCCTGCCTATCTTATCAAGATTTCTACCTACATTTATATGCATTACATATTAAACTAAGCTCAACTGACTATTAAATTTTCGCAGATTTTGACGTCAGTCAGGGTCTTTTATTTTTCGT
>CAHIKZ030001741.1:190000-257500 GCA_903632075.3 Acanthosepion pharaonis | reverse complement strand
AGTGCGAATGAGTGACAGACAAAAATTGAGTAAGTGATAGATAGATAGATAGATAGATAGATAGATAGATAGATAGATAGATAGTGAGTGAGTGAGTGAGTGAGTGAGTGAGTGAGTGATAGATAGAGTGAGATAGTGATTAACAGATAAGATAGAGTGAGATAAGTGATAGATAGATAGATAGATAGATAGATAGATAGATAGATAGATAGATAGATAGATAGATTTGTCTGTTTAATGAACTATCAACTACTTTATGGGTTATTTAATAACGAAATTTAATTATCTTAAGAGCTTTTAAGAATTAAAAATGTTATTCTGTTTTCACAGTTGAGTACATGGTACATGACACTCAGCTTTTGTGCATATACAGGTTTGTATGGACATAATTACTAGTGACGGTGATATGTGTGTCTTGTGTTGTAATTTTGCTGAAGTTATATTTTGAAATACAGCTTGATTTCTTTAAGAAATTATTGGATATTATATGTATTAATGTCATGAAAGAATTATTTAATATTGGCTGTTTGGTTGATTCGTTGTGTTTAGCGGCATATCAAAGGCTGGTAGATAGATAGGTAGATAGATAAGCTAGCTAGTTAGCTACCTAGCTAGCTAGATAGATAGATGATGAACACAAACACCTATATACAGTGCTGTTCCATAAAAGTGACTCACCTGATTATTTTTACTAAATGTTCTCTTCTCCGAGCATGTTGCTCAACTGCTTTCTCGAGAGCCTGTACTTTATAATGCTTCATAAGTTTTCTGTGGGGTTGAGGTCAGGAAATTAGGGCAGCCATGTAATAACACTCACCTTCTTCTCATCAAAGTATTCCTTCATCAATTTCGATTTGTGACAGGGAACATCATCCTACATAAAAATGAGCTTGGTGGGGTCGATTTGCACCCTTTCAGCAAAAGGGAGCAGACAAGACTCTAAAATTCTCTTGTACTGCTCGCTCCTGAGGGTCTTTTCAATAGGTTTTAAGAAACCAGTTCCATGAAAAGAAAAGCATCCCCAGAACATTATACTGAACGGATGCTTGACAGTACTTATTGCTAAATTCAAAGAGCTTTCAAAGCTTCTTCTTCAGATTTTAGATCGCTTATCGTTTGAATTTAACTCAACTTTCGTTTCATCGGAGACGAGAACATTTAGTAAAAAAATCAGTGGAGTCACTTTTATCGAACAGCACTCTCTCTCTCTCTCTCTCTCTGTGTGTGTGTGTGTGTGTACAGGGTGTGATGGGTTAATTGTCGACATTTTATATTTTTAATTCTTCAATTTCCCGCGGATTTTGTCAACTGCACGGTATAGTAGTGTCAATTGGGCACCGTCTGTGAGAAAAAAATGCACCATGATGGAATTCAGTCCGCAAGAAAATTGGAAATGGAATCTTGTACTGCTTGTCAGGAAGCTCTAATACGAACCTTTCACAATATTTTTGTGCCAATCTGAAGACAGTCAAGAGGATTCGAAAAGATTTGGATAATATATGCAGTCAACATCATGGAGTTTCGTGTGATCACTAGTGATGGGAACGTTATCCCTCCATTCATCTTCTCACAGAGTCTCAGACTCAACACGGAGACCTACACCAAGTGCCTTGGGGTGGTAGTGCTGCTCTGGGTCAAGAGGGTAGCTGCTAGAAGACCCTATCTCCGGAAATAAGACTGCACCTTGCCAAACAGGCAGGAGAACAAAGTTATGTCTCTAAGACAGTTTCTGCGACCACATCACCCCTTACATCTGGCCACCTAACTCCCCAGAGAGCAACCCCCTTGATTATTATGTGTGGGGCACAGTTAATCGAGAGACCAGCAAATCTTGTTGTAACACTAAAGGTGAACTGAAGACAAGGATTTTGGCAGCATTAACCAAATTAAACAAGGAGACCGTCAAGAAGAGATGGAGAGGAGATCAGGAAGTCGTCTGGAGTCCATGGTTGAAGCCAATGGCGATTTTATTGAATAAATGTACTCTTTAATATTTCAAGATATGTTTGTGTAATTTTGATAAATATATCTGTTAAAATGAGATGAAGGTGTTATTTTCATTTTTGTGTAATTTAGACAATTCGCACATCTGTATATGTGTAGATAGATAGATAGATAGATAGATAGATAGATAGATAGATAGATAGATCTAGATAGATATAAAAAGACTGTGATAGATAGATAGATAGATAGATAGATAGATATGAACATAAATATATAGCTACATAGATATAAATAGACTGTGATAGATAGATAGATAGATAGATAGATAGATAGATAGATAGATATGAACATAGATATATATCTAGATAGATATAAAAAGACTGTGATAGATAGATAGATAGATAGATAGATAGATAGATAGATAGATATGAACATAAATATATAGCTAGATAGATATAAACAGACTGTGATAGATAGATAGATAGATAGATAGATAGATAGATAGATAGATAGATATAAACAGACTGCGATAGATAGCTACCTAGCTAGATAGATAGATTGATATGAACATAAATATATATATATAGATAGTTATAAACAGACTGTGATAGATAGATAGATAGATAGATAGATAGATAGATAGATAGATAGATAGATAGATAGATCTGTTTCATTAACGTTAATTTCCTGTCTATCAGTAATCCCAATATATCGACAGATTCAAAAATTCACCGATTGATCAATTCTGCAAATAAGACTACACGTATCGACATATATCTGCATCGATCTCTCAAGATATTGATCCAAGTTTCGTACCAATTTCAACAGTATCTGCAAGCAGACGGTCGATTTTCTCTTTGGTAATTAACTGTATGGACGTTCGCCAAAAGTCGACGCCGGCATGAAGAAACACAGAGAAAAATATTCCTTCCTGCTATTATTTGTCAATTTCGGAATACAAATCAAATTTTCATAAAATAAACTGATTTGTATTCCAGTTTGCTTGTGTAGATAAGAACCAGAGATACAAATACGCCAAATTTCATTCACCTTATATGAATAATAGAATACTAATATCAATTTCTACATCCTACTCTGTCTGTTTTAACTATCTGTGAGATATATCAATGAGTTCATATCTATCTATCTATCTATCTATCTATCTATCTATCTATCTATCTATCTATCTATCTATCTACCGCAGTGTGTTCATATCTACCTATGTCTATATTTCTATCAGTATTCTTATAGCTCTTTATATCTGTTCATCCATCACAGTCTGTTTAAGAATATATATATATATATATATATATATATATATATATATATATATATATATATATATATATATAGACTGTGATGGATGGACAAATAAATAACTATAAGAATACTTTATATATATATATATATATATATATATATATATATATCAGTTTGTTCATATCTATCTATTAATCTCTGTCCATATCTATATATCACAGTCTTTATACATCTATCTATTTATAAGTCTGTTTATACCTATCTCAGTCTGTTCATATCTATCTATCTATCTATCTATCTATCTCAGTGCGTTCATATCTATGTATCTATTATCTATTCATCTATCTCGGTGTGTTAATATCTATCTATCTATCTATCTATCTATCTATCTATCTATCTATCTATCTATCTAACACAGTATGTTTATCGATCTCTGTCGGTTTGTTTATATCTATCTGTCTATCTATCTATCTATCTATCTATCTATCTCAGTTTATCCATATCTATCAATCTGTGTCCATTATCTATCTATCTATCACAGTCTGTTTATATGTATCTAGCTATATATGTTAATATCTATCTATCTATCTATCTATCTATCTATCTATCTATCTATCTATCACAGTCTGTTTATATCTATCTAGCTATATCTATCTATCTATCTATAAATCTATCTATCTATTTATCTATCTATCTCTCTATCTATCACAGTCTGTTTATATCTATCTATCTATCTATCTATCTATCACAGTCTGTTTATATCTATCTAGCTATATCTATCTATCTATCTATAAATCTATCTATCTATTTATCTATCTATCTCTCTATCTATCACAGTCTGTTTATATCTATCTATCTATCTATCTATCTATCTATCTATCTATCTATCTATCTATCTATCTATCTATCACAGTCTATTTATATCTGTTAATCAAGTGTAGGGTTCACCGTTATCTTCCCTTCTATCCGTAAAAAAATGCCTCTTTATGTAACCCTCTACTTCGCGTGACCCCCGGGCCTTGTACAGGGTGAAACTTGCTGTTAAAAAATAGAAATGCAAAGCTTCGACGTTACATGGAGTGACAAAGTTACCAACACTACTCTCGGGGCATGAATCACTTCCTCTGTCGATATCGTATTCGAAAGTTGGGTCATGAAAATCGAGTGAATGGCAGTCATAAACCAAAAGACGTTATATACAACTAGTGCTGGACACAGGATAGCGACTAACAAGCCGCCCTGGACTACGTTTCAAGAATCTCTGCATGAGATACCTGAAATTCACAGGCGTCCTCCCAGATATCTAGGAACCGCTAGCAGACGAACACAGCGATTGACCCCATGCTGTTCAGGAATGTCTCATGAAGGACAGGAGAAAGTGAGACCAACAGATGGAGGTCAGAAGACAAGGCACAAAGTGGAAGGATGACATTAAGACATTCGTTCTACATTTCAGCTTCGTCTGCCACACCTGCAGATGAGTCTACCATGCAAAGATCAGACTGAGAAGATAATCCAGACGCTATCCAAAAAAAGATTGAATTTTGTCCAAACAGAGACAAACGAGATATACTAAGAGTAAATACATATTTTACATCACCAAACAATACAACCCTGATTTTCATGAACTTATCAGTCATCCGACCCAAATTAAAAAGTCCGTTGTAATATATCAATATTTATTAAAAAGTCCGTTGTAATATATCAATATTTATAACCTCTTAGTAGGATAGTGATGCAGCACATTTACTTATGAGAAACCACCACTGTTTTGTTGACGTCTGTGGGTGGTTATTCACTCACATCATAGCAGCAGAAATTAGACTTGTGGTCACGAAGATAAAAGCATACTTGACAAGAAATAAAACGTACACAAATAACAAGAAAAACATGATAAATTTTACGTTAATTTCATACAATTTATTCATAATTTTGTGTGTGTATTGCTGTATGTATTTTTTAGGCTACAGTTGCTTTATGGTACATGTGATAAAAGGGAAAATTTGCTCCGTAGTATTACAAGGCATATCACAGAGAGAAGTCGGACACGTGTTGCCCGTACCAGGGTCCGTGGCGAAGAGAATGAATTTAACGTCTTTTGGCAGCATGTTTGTATTTCCGGAAAGAACAGGTTTTGTTTCATCCTGGGAGTATTTTTATTCTTTTTAATTTAATTTAATTTATTTTATTTTATACAACGTTTTATGTTATTGCTTTATTTTTTCATAATTTCCATTATTATTTATTTATTTATAATAATAATAATAATAATAATAATAATAATAATAATAATAATATCCCTACACGTCTCAACCTGTAAAGGTTGTTTTCACCAATAACAACCAAACCTTTGCTATAACCGTTTGGCACGTCGAGGGTGGTTCGTTGGTGAAAAAAAAACGATTGAGGATAACTTTTGTTCCGTGGCATGTCCATTCGATTATTATTATTACTATTATTATTATTATTATTATTATTATTATTATTAAGAAGAAGAAGAAGAAGAAGAAGAAGAAGAAAAGGATGAGGAGAAGAAGAAGGCGACGACGACAACGACTTCTAATTATTACTGTGTAACACGATTATTATCCTTGTTATTTTCCATTTGCTTACGCCTACAATTTATAAAAAAAATTGACTAATATTTCCTTCAAACTTTGCTTTTGTGACAAGGATATTTCTGAAGTGGTTTTCTAGCGGAGTTTTCTTTCCCTTAGACGACCATGTATATCCCAGGCTAACCTGTCCATTTAACTGAATTCAAAAGTACGGTGAAACTTGCTTATCATTTTTGTAATTTTTCAGTGTAATTTTAACTTTTCCAGATTCTGAAGTTATTAAATATTTTTCTTTAAACCCTCAATTTGCTTTACGACTAATTTTAAAACTGCAAAATCAAAACAATAATTGTTAATTTGAGATTTTAAAATTCTGGTCATTACATTTCTTTGCAGTTGTGCAGAACGAAACGATTTCCATCTTAACTGCGCGCGAATAGGCTCACCCTCATTTAGTAAAACAAATTTCAAATACTAATAAACATTTATTTTATATATCAATAAAAACATGAAGTAACTTATAATGTGTGTAAAACGCAATAAAATTTATTCCCGCCTCTGTCTCTCTGTCTCCCTCTCTCTCTCTCTCTCTCTCTCTATATATATATATATATATATATATATATATATATATATATATATATAATATATATATATATATATATATATATATATATATATATATATATATTTTTATGATTGTAAAATATGCTTATAAAACGCGTAAATTTCAAGAATTAGTTATTCAAAAAAAATTATGCTTGAAGATGGAACAGAGCTTAGTACTTTAATTCACTTTAATTCAAATAATTATATTGAAATTTTCGGCTCCTGTTTTGAAACATGAGAACTCTTATGTAGAGATGGAATCATATTTTTAAATAAATAATTATATTTATGCTCTACTTTTGTATCGAGCACTATTTTTTAAAAAATAATAACAAAAATACTTTGGATTATTTACCTAACAAGTTCTTTCCTATTTTCTATATATTTTCACACACACACACACACACACATATATATATATTGTTAATCACAAGACAGAAATAAAGCATGGAGATTAATGTTATTAGCCCGGAATCTTCGGTCCTGGTAAGAGTCATCTAAGATTTCCAAAACATAAAGTCGGACAAGACTCTTAGCAGTATCTTTAGGGATAAACCCCTACACGCGAGGCGACATCCCCCCACAACCTCTTCAGACTTTTAACATCATCCAAAAACTGCACCACACCATGGGAATGTCATCTGCAACAAACCCCGGTGCATGATCTGCAAACACATCAACACTCAAAACACCTACACACACCCCGGCACTCACGTAGTATTTAGACCACTTGCTCTAAGTTGTGACAGCTCCAATCTCGTATATCTACTCTTCTGCCACAAATGCGAGAAGGGGAATTACGTGGGAGAAACCGGAACTTAATTCCGAGTACGGTTGAATAACCACAAGAAGAGCATTAGGGACAACAACAGCAATTTTCCCCGGTATCCGTACACTTCAACCAACCTCAGCCACAGCATCGACGACGTCAGGTGCGTGCTTTTAGCGTTTAGGTTCGACAACCAGGAAAATAGACGCAAGTCACTGAAAATAAACTCCCACATACACGGTCTAACAGAGATCTGGGTTTACTCAAAGAGTATACCTTCCACAAGGAAACCCATTACCAGCAACACCAGTCAATGAATTAGTAGCCCCCCACCACCACCACCATTTATAATGAAAATTTTAACAGACATTTCCCCCACTATATTTTTCTGATCTGACATCTAGGATTTCGAAATTTTATAAGATAGTCAAGGTATATCCACACTTATCACACTTAATCACACAAAGCATATTTTTTTGCAGACACCTTTCCCCTCTTTCATATATATATAAAGCCTTTTTATTATATCCTTACTCTGTCCTAGACATTGAGTTCTACCTGGATTCTTCCTCTTGAAATTTTTTCTGAAAATATACATGTATGGGTATTTATATATTTTGCATATGTATGTATATTTTCCACTAATATTATATATATATATATATATATATATATATATATATATATATATATGTGTGTGTGTGTGTATATATGTGTGTGTGTGTGTATATTATATAACCTTATATTCATAGGTATGTGTCTATTCATGCATATAAATATATATATATATATATATATATATATATATATATATATATCATTCTATTCATAGCTATATATATGTATCTTTTATTCATAAGTGAACATATATGTTATTATGTATGTGTGTGTGTATATGTATCTCTTCATAAATAAATATGCACTACAGTTGAGCACACACTGGTATTTTTTTTAAATTGACCCGAAAATACTTGTTTTGAACATTAAATAAGAGAAAATTTTGCCCTCTTTTTCCCACTGTTATTACTACAATCATGTTTCTATCTGTTTAGTTTTTCTGTCCCTCCCCCCAGTTTCTGAATTTATTTTTCCAAAAGAATTTTTATCAAAATATTTTATCCTTTTTCTTACGGTTCCTATTCTGTGTTTGCCTTTCATTTTATCTTTATTACCGTCTTTCCTCCTCGATCTCTACCCATCTAGCCAAATCCATCAACAATGTTCCACATAAAATCATAAAGAAATTTATATATCCTAAAAAAAATTATTCCCCTAGTTCAACATAAAGGTTAAATTCTTTCACACTGAAACCGACAAATGCGTTTACCCCCGATCATTTTCAAGAAAAAGTTTCGCAAGCGAGGAATAAAGAAAGGGATCAGATGTATAATAATAATAATACTATCCACAACAAGTTCACACCAGCCCGGAAAAAAAAATTCAAGAATGATTTCTCATTTTTAAAATGTATCTTAAATAGGTACCTCCACTGATTCGCTAAAAATGAGCATATCAGCGTCACAGATAGTGAGGGTTGCAAAAATTTTCATTAGGTGGACAGCTTTCTCTAATATAATTTTTTAATCATTCCACCCCAAGCAAAGCGATAATGCCACTAAGACGTAAGAGATTACTGGGAGTAAAAGAGAATAAGAAGACTTCAGGAAGAGAGAAGATGGCGATTGATGTTGCAATTAAATTCTTGAAGATTATCGTTGATAGGGAAGTAAGAAACCGGAAGCGAGTTCCACAGGTGAGAAAATAAAAACTATTAGAATAGAACTTACGGTGACATCTAAATATTTCAGCAATAAAACGGTGAGACCTATCTGCCAATCTAGTAGTACGCTTAAATTCATGTGGTCGAGGTGCACAATGGAGGAGAGCTCATTAGAACAACTGCAACGAAAATATAGAGAGAAAAGATGGAGGGAAGCCACGTCAGGACCGCCGGAAACTGACTGAAGTCGAGATGCCAGGTCAGGAACTTTAGAGTCCGTTCTTTGTATTTCGTTGAGAAACTCGAGATAAATAGCAGGAGCATCGGACCAAATATGTCAGCGATATTCAAAACATGGACGAATAGTCGACCGTAGTCGGGTTCATCGAGTCAATACATAGCTGCATCGTATGTGCTTCACTAGGGCTACATAAGGTTTTGAATTCAAATTTTTCCTTCTCCTATATCGGTTGCCACCCAAGGCTATAGAACCTAGTCTGTTCTACTATTTATCCATAGCTGGCAGATTTATAAAAAGGCAATTATTTGAAAATTTTTAGGGATGGGAATATAAATTTCATCCATTTCCCAATTTTGGAACTAGAACCTGTAAAAACATTTCATATCCATTAAAAAACCAAAACATATTTGGCCTCATTCAAATTTGAAAAAAATTTTTTGTCTAAATATTAATAGTTCGAAAAATATGCATATTTGAAATCTCAAAATCAAATCCAAAAAAAAAGTGTATTTTTTGTTTATACATTTGAGCTGCTATTACACGAATTAATGCATCAAAGTACATTTAAATATGTTGAAAATCATCCTATGGGTGCTGCCATTGTGTTATGGAATATATTACTTTTTGCATATATATTAAATGATATTTCAAATCGTCTGTATTGTTTTTTAAATTTGTCTCTCATTTTACCCGTAATATGGAACCCCAAATCATAACTGGCTGTGAAAACTTTAAATCAGACTTCAATATAAATATAATTTTCTATGCGAAAATTCACTTCTTTCGAACTTGATTTTTGAATTCCAAATGAAATGCAACATTTGATTGCATCTGAAAAGAGGACATTGAAACACAAACCATCGGTCCAGTTTTTTCTTAGTTTTCTTCCCTTCGCCACTTCTGTACCAGAGACAACGTCAGAAGCGTCTTTACTTCTAGAGTTTGTCTCTGGTTCAGGAGTCGAGCTTGACACTAGAATTGCATTGGTGAAAAAGTGACTAAAGTCGTGATGCAAGGATCGATTTCATTGCATATCCTTCTTTGGATTTCTTCAAGAATCTCGAGATGTGTAGCAGGAACACCAGACCTGATATGGCAACAGTATTCAATGAATGGACGAATTTTAAATCAACACTAATAAAATATATTTCGTTTATGAATCTTAAATGGAATAATTCTTTTTTGGGTATTATCTATTCAATAATTTTCTTTTTTAATCTAACAATTTATAAATATTGAATATTTATGCCAAATATAACGCGGGTGGGGTACAGAAATTTAAAAGAGAATCAATAGAATTATTGAGGATTTAGGAGGAAAAAAAAACAAAAAAATAATAGGGTTCAAAAAAAGGAGTTTCTTTCATAACGGTGATCCAGTAAATTGAGAAAAGAAACCATTAGAAAAGTAATGGTGGTTAATTGGAGCTAGTTCAACAATAACACAGTGAGACCTAGTTGCCAACCTAGTAGCAATGCTTAGAAAAAGTGTATGGGCTTGGTTTGAAATTGCTCATCAGAACAGGATCGATTACATTACAGATCCTTCTTTGGATTTCAAGAATCTCGACATGCAAAGCAGGAGCACCAGAATAGCAGCAGTATTCAATGCATGCACGGACGAATGGTAGATTTTTAAATGTGCAAGATGGAACCATATGGGAGGTTATCTCCCTCAGTCAATCAATTATAATATATAAATAAAAATTCATATGAAAAAATTTACTTTTTCATGATGAATGATTTTAGTTTGATATTTTCTGAAATCAATAAAATAGAATTATTTAAATAAAGCAAATAAACATTTAAATTAAATTTCAGTAGATAACTGGTAATTTTAAAATGTTTACTCAGTTTTCTATGATACTTACTAATCACCTTTACAGCTTAAATTTTTAAAAGTTCAAATTAAAGAAGTCATTAATGGCCATTCCAGTACGCAAGGAAATAAATGAAATGTAAGTGATGGAAAAAACGGGCTATGGTTGGGGGGGGGTTTTTTTAAATTTAAAAAAGAACGGAGAAGGATAAAAGACGGGGATCAAGGCAAAAGAATATGTCAATTAAATATTTTTAAATTTTTGAAGATTTTTATTTAAAAAGGATGTCTAAGATGAAGGAAGTTTGGTTTTTTGATTGAAGAGCGAGAGAAGAAGCTGTTGGAGTAGAAGAGATTTAAAATATTTAAACAATGTTTCGACAATAAAAAAATAAAAAACCGAGATGCCACGTTAAAAATCAAAATAGTCAGGGCGTAAAATAATGAAAATATATCGTAAAAGCAGATGCCATGAAAATATTTATAAAAAAACAGAGGGAAGCCAAAGATACGTCGGTGAGAAAATGATTAGAAGTCTGAAGATAAGACTTCAATTTCTTTTTATGTTTTTATTTTTCATTTTCCGTTTTTTCGATTTTGTCGAGAAACTAAAGATGAACAGCAAAACAATACCAGACCATATATAGCAACAGTATTCCATGCATATATGAATGGTAAATATATATAAATGAAAAGATGGACTCGGACGATTTTCCTAACGATCATTATAAAATGGACACAGAGAACCAAATGAAAATTATATAATTATATATAAAAAAAAATCAAATTCAATCAATAGATTTCGAGTTATTTTAATGTTGTCTCAAGAATACATTTTCAATAGAGAAAAATTCCAAGTTTTTAAATTTTGCGAACGTTTTATTATTATATCGATAATCATATTAATTCTCCCATGTATGCAAATTTTATATATGTCTGATGCAAGATGAAAATATTATTTTAATACTTTTTCGGTCACATATAAGTAATGTTAACGTTATTTATTATTATTATTATTATTATTAATTCTTTGTCTACTTACCTATCGAGAACTACACTCTGTTGACCTTGATATAAGTTAAGTTACATAAGTTTACTAATATCAGTAGGTTTTATTATTGTTATTGTTATAGACAACCAAATAAAATTGTTGCTTTCAAAGTTAGACAATAACAACAACACTTCAAACAAAAATTTTGACAATAAATATACTTTATCGTAACTCGTTTTATTTTAAAAATTTTTTAAACAGGTTGGATGAATTTTGCTTTAAAAACGGGATTTTGAAAATGCTGAACAACTGCTGTTGAACAAACTAGAAATATCAAATTATAATTAAAAAAAATTGAAAAAGTAAAAAACATCTAATCTTATTATCAGAAACAACACCTCACTGACAAAGTCAAAACTTTTTTTGGACCAACATTATTTAAAATTTAGATTTGAAAATTTTGTGTGCCCCTGATATATATAACAAAGCCAAAAATAATTATGTTGGACACATAAAACCTAGGCAGAACAACATTCAATAAGGACACACTGAAATTTGATATAATCATATAAAAAATATAAATATACACTATACATTATATATATGTGTATATATATGATATATATATATATATATATATATATATATATATACTATATGTAACAGCAAAATTGTCCAAATCGTGTAACAGCATAATTGTCCATCCCACAAAATGTTTAATATCTAAAAAAACACTAAACTAATTAAGTTTCTTTTTTTCAGGTTTTCAAATAAGACTTTTAGCCATCTTGACACCATTCTGTCGTAAGAATCACTGAAAAACCCTTGAGTTATTCAGCTAGAAAGAGAACAGTTTAAAATCGCTTTGTGTCAGCCCCACTGTCTTTTAAAATGAGCAATGGTGAGATCAGTTCATGGCTTCAGTATTGGTACGAACATTCATACTCTGGCTTCCATCTTCAAAGTCCATTCAAGAACCATCAAGAGAACGGTGAATAAGTTTAAAAAAGAGGGAACAGTAGAGAGGAAAACTGGATCAGGAGGTCACAACAGGAAGAGGGATCATCATTTCAACTTAGATCCAGAGATCGTGTAGAAAAAGATCCAACTCAATCCATAAGACGTTTGGCACGTGAGAGAGGAGTTTCAGCTATGACAGTCCAAAGAGCAGTGAAAAAAGACTTGAAAATGAAATCGTACGTGAAACCTGCGAGGCAACTTGTTACTCCATGAGAGAAAATTAGAAGGTTAGAGAAAGCGAAGATCATCTTGAATAAGGTTGAAAATGAACCTGGAACAAAAAAATATATATTTGAACTTTATTTCAATATTTTGTGATCTTCTGAACCATAACTATGATTAATTAATGATGAACATATCATTTTCGTTTATGATCGATTTCATCACGATTCTTCTATTAAGCTGGGAGAGTAATTCTACATTCTTATTGCTCAGAGTCAAATAGTGTTATAAAAACCTCGCAGAATTCCAGTAAGATATATTTAATCATTTCTAAGATACAACAGTCCAAATCTTAATCCAACAATTTTGATTTTACACGATTTGTACAATTTTGCTGTTGCATCCGATATATATATATATATATATATATATATATATATATATATATATATATATATATATATATCATATATGTGTGGAATAAGTGAGAAGAATGTGTACTAGACATATTATTTTAATGTGTCTAATAATTGGGAAACTACACACTTTTTTTTTTGTGATTAAATTTTGTACCTACAAAAATATCTTTATATATATATATATATATATATATATATATATATATATATATATATATATATATATATATATAATTAAAAGGTTATAATTGTTCCAACGAGAGAAAAATGTATATTTTAAAAAAGAGAGAAAACATAAACGTTTTTAGGTATATTGTGGATTTGTTTGAATGTACAAATCCACATTATAACCAAAAAGGTTTCGCTCTTTTTAATATATATATATATATATATAGGGTGCTGTAGAAATATCACCCAGATACACCTCCCAGAAATACTTCTGACATAATAGTAAAACATTAGCTAGATGAAGGCACCATTGCCACTAATGACATACCATATATTTATTTGGGGGTACATGTGGGAGGTATTTCTGCCGCCCCTGTTGTTAATATTTAATCTAATTACTGAATGGTTGTGGTTTATGCAACTGTACTGAGCTGACTATAGTTACAGTTTCTGGGAAAGAGCGCATTATTTGGCGTGATCAACAGCCTGCACGCTCAAAACCTCGGTCAAGCCGAGCTCAAAGGCTTGGGTCAATCCGGGATATGGTTTTCAGGCACTTTCCAAATGTGCAGCATGCTGGGGATCGCCTACCCGATAACATCAAGAATTCACCGTCCTGACAAATCGACCATTTGATTTTGTTTTTATACATATATATATATATATATATATATATATATATATATATATATACTCCAGGACCGTTATCTCGACTCATGATAGACCCCCAAGGGTAAATTTACCGATAAAAATAACTTCTGAAAAGGTTAAATAAATCCCATTGTATAGGAAACTCTTCTCTTCAAAATGTCTACTGAAATAAAAATGATGTCATCAAATTGAAATTAATTCTATTCTTGGTTTGCATGCAATAGGTTATCGCGATATGCTAAGTATCATCGCAAACATTTCAAGATTAACAAATGCGAATGAAACCTGTGTGTCTTAGAGAGGACCATCCTTCTTCGAACCTCAAAGACTGGCATTATAGAATTGCAAAGAACTTTCAACGGCAGCAACAATTAAAATGGATAGCACATGTAACTCGAAGAGAGAATGATTAAGTAATGGCTGGCCGCTGGTATCCACAGATATAAAAATGTTGTTTATACAGCAACAATTTCTGAGAGAGAGAGAGCATTATTTGGCGTGGTCAATAGTCTGAATGAGGCTCCAGTACGCTGAAACCGTCGGTCACGACGACTTGCGACTACGTGTTAGCTCAACCACTGACGGCTCCCAAAAAGTTCCGTCTACTCAATTTCACACTCAAGACTTGGGTCATCTAGTGGTATGGTTTTTCCAGGCACTTTCCCAAGGTGCCGCACGATGGGATCGCCTCTCCCAGTCCGATAATATCAAGAAGTCACCTTCCTGACAAATCGACCATGGTGAAATTCGAACACGAGCCTCATGGTCGGAAAGCGAACAGTCTAACCACTCTGCCACGTACCCAACTATATCCACTTATTATCGAACACTTGTCTCGCTAGATCAATAACGACTAAGTAGTGAGTTCGATCCTCACCGGGTGTCTCATACTTCCGGCCTTATGCGACATCTAAGCTATGTTTAGTAAGGCGATATATCTACTTATTACGACCCATAAACCTAAGGATTTTTAAAATGATCTCCTATGGGTTAAAATGTGTATGTGCGGATAGTATAATGGATAACGAGAGCCGAGTTCGAATTGCAGTCGGGTGAGTTGCATTCACTTACGTGCAGTTACTCTTTGTAAAGGCAGGAATATATCTACCCCTTTCAGCTATGGGTTAAATAGTAGGTCTTGTATGCGGAAAAAGATCGTGGTTATTCTCAAAAACTATTAACGCAATATTCATTTGCAAAATATATATATATATATATATATATATATATATATTCTTACAATCAAAATATGTTTTGGGTTTAAATACCCAGAGAAAACCGCTCGCTGTATTGACTTATTTTGGTACCTCCCCAAGGTAAGAATTCGACAGAAATACCGAACCCCACATAATTATTCGACTTATTAGGCACGGGTGTGTAGGCGTTCGTTAGCAAACTGGACAATTTACACAGGGACGGGAGTATAGACCTTGGCAAACTGGACAATTTACGAGCTGAATTAGAAAATCAATTTACACAAGTCAGAAACTTCTCAGCAATGTCTGCGTTCCATGTATATTAGTTTTTTTTTTTTTATTACTTTAGTTCTCCCGATACAAGCCCGAGTATACTCAAGGTAGAGCATTACTTAATGAGAATGTTGCTATATAATAATTATTATTAAACCCTAACCCTATAACTGGAATAGTTCTTGTTCAGTGACTTTTTGTTTGTTTGTTTTTTTTTTAAAGGACCGCATTTTGACCTGTCTTTTATTCTAAAATTCCCTCGCTTGAAGATAAGGCATAAAAGTATTATTCAAGTATTATCATTATTAATATATTCATTCGCCGAGTATTCATGCTAGTTTTAACTGGTCACATATACCGGAGATTAAGTGACAGCAAGTCTCCACAGTAGTCCAAGACCATGCACAGTATCGTAGTTGCTCTATTACCAGTAATAGGTGTTGTAAAACATGACATTAAAACCTTTCACAAATTGAAAGCTATCTACTAATATACGCTCAGAATTTCTCAGCAGTTTTTGAAATATACAAACTTGCTCGTAATGCATGAAATGAAATTCAGCAGGTTGCTGTGACTACGTTTAAATGCTTATATCTATTAAATTGCGAACACGTCACTGCCTGATATTTTTAGATTGTAAGAATTTTTTTCTTAAGATATTTAAATTTAGTGATACAAATCTTACTAATTAAACCATAGCTTGGGGAGAAGTAGTGGATTCCCACCTTTGTCAAGAGTATTTGCGCCTGTGAATATAACGAACCCAACTGGAATTGGAACTCCGCTTTCCAATTCTGAGCTGTTATCATTACACCGCCCGTACATCCAGATTTTCAGCACTTGGTATTCCCAAGCGGTCAACCATCTATGTACTGACCAGGCTCGATGTTGCTTAACTTCGCTGATCATACGGTAACTGGTGTTTCAATGTGATATGGCTGTAAGTTTGAGAGAATAGGTCTATTATATGTATATTTTAAATACATTGCTAGGTTGCGATAGACTAAGTAAGACTTAATTAATTGAGTTAATATCGTAATGCCATTTTTTTCTTCTTAGATGCGTCAGCTGTGCTCAGTTTGGAATAAAAAAAAACATTAATTTTGGAAAAGATCTCCCGACAGAAGATTGTAAGTAATCTCTCTCTCTATCACTCTCTCTCTCACACACACACACACACACACACATTGGTTTAGAAAAAAATATCAGAGACTAGCGAACAAGTTCAAGGATTAACTTAAATTTACGTCAAACTGTTACAAAAAAAGAAAATGAAAAAAAGACTTCCAATTTTGCCTGTTCCGATTTATTTCTAAATTAATCTTCTTTCTCTGCCTACTCCAGTTTTTTTTTTTTTTTTTTTCACTTTCTTTTTTTTTTAGTTCATAATTCTACATCCGGTTGTGTGGTAACGGTTATTATTAGTGAATTTTTCTATCAGGCTTTAGATAAGAACGGCGAGGCTCGAACTGTGACTTTAAATATCCCGGAGGCGTTTGACAATGTGTAATGTTCTTCACAATCTGAAGGGCTGCATATTTGACTTGATCGAATCGTTCTTAACAAATCATCTAATGAAATCATAATGAATGGCCAGGCTTCTAGATCCTTTTACATTAACGCGGGAGTCTCCTAGGCTCTATCCTTGAACATACATTTTTTCTTATCTTCATTAACGACCTTCCGGATGTCATCAGTTCCCAACACGGTATTTATGCACAACTAGTTAATCCTGTAATCAGTTGATCACACCGCAGGAAAATCTGACATTGACTAAGGCAGATCCAGCTTGTTTCCTTCAATGTTTCCTAGCCCAATATGAGTGTTTTCAACACCACTCCTCACCTGTTCCGAAGAAGTCCACGGTCGTTTCATCTGCAGGGAAGGTGGTGACCTCAGTTTTATGGCATTGTGTTCATTGATTATCTACGAAAGGGCCACTCCATCAATAGAGAGTACTATGCCAAATTTCGGAGGCAGTTACGAAAGGCTATCAAGACCAAACGCTTAGCAAAAAATGAAGAAAGGAGTCTTGTTTCATCAGGATAATAATCCAGCACACAAATTCTTGGTTCCAATGGCTGCTGGGCGTACCTATGGCATTGAGTTAGTTGATTACCTTCCCTATTCTCCTGATTTGGCTTCATCTGATTATCATCTGTTCCCCAACATGCAAAAAACACTTGGCTGGGAACCAGTATCGCAGTATCATATCTTCTGTTGATGAATGTTTGACCAAAAGGATGAAAGCTTCTTCATCAATGTGATCCAAGATCTTCAACACCGATGAATGGTGGCGGACAATTTAGAAAAATAAACCTTATTTGGTCACATTTCATGAGAGTATTTTGGTCAGCCTATGAAATTTTCAGCAGATCCTCGTAATATAGTGATGACTTGTAAATGATTTTACTATAGGATTGCATTTTAAATTATTTTACTATAGGAATGCATTGGAAATGACTTTACTAAAGGAAAGCATTGTAAATGATTTTACTACAGGAATGTATTGTATATGATTTTACTGCAGGAAAGCATTGTAAATTACTTTAATATAGGAATGCATTGTTAATGATTTTTCTATCGAAATGTATGGTAATGATTTTATTATATGAATGTATTGTAAATGATTTTACTATAGAAATGATATTATTATAGGAATACTTTACAAATTATTTTATTATAGGAAGACATTGTAAAGGAGTTTACTATAAGAAACCATTATAAATGATTTTGCTATAGGAATTGTAAACGATTTTACATTAGGTACGCATTTCAAATGATTTTACTATAGGAATGCATTAGAAATGATTTTACTATAAAAATTATTTTATTATAGGAATGCATTGTAAATGATTTTACCATAGCAATGCATTGCAAATGATTTTAACATAAGAATGCATTGGAAATGATTTGACTGTAGAAATGCATTGGAAATTATTTTACTACAGAAATGCATTATAAATAATTTTTCTATAGGAACCCGTTGTAAATTATTTTACTATATGAAAAAAAGTTAAATCACCAGAACGACCCCTCTCTGCCTTCCATCGGCATGGCTGATGCTAAAAAAAAAGTGCTATCCTCCAAAAAATGTTCTCCTTTGGGGTGGAAGGGTCATTGAATCCATCTCAAGATCATCAAATCACTGTTCTTGGAGACAATGTTTCTCTCCGAATCTATTTATTATCTACTACCATTCGTCCATGCTTAGAAAATTTAAATATGGTCCTATGTCCCTCTATTTTCATTGATCCAAAGAAGAATCAATAATATTATTGATCCTGATCTGTGTCATAATGACCACCTTGAAGGTTGCTTCTTGTCTTTTTTGATATAAATATTTTTCATGATGATTGTGTTCACTTTTGTATTTTACCTAGACTTATTTCATTTAAGCAAATATTAGACTGGTCCAGGAGATTTAAGAATTTCAATGTAAACTCTATCTTCATAAAATTTGTAACAAATTTTCTCGCACTTCTCATACGGAACTTCAACTTGAATTTTCCATGCTTATTTCATTTAAGCCAACTTTAATCTGCAAAAATTTAAATGCAATGTCAATCAAATCTACTGTCCTCCTGATTACTCTTTTTTTTTTCTTTCATTATTAATGTTTCTTTTCTAATTTCTTCCACACCCTGTAACCCCTTGTGTTTAGTGGCTTTACTGCCTCCTTGAAAAAAAAATATTTTTTTTTATATGTTTTTAATTTTCTATAATGTTTAAATATTCCGATAATTTAAAATTTTGCATATATAAAAATAAATTATAAAATTTGTTTATATAGTCAAAATATTTTTTATTAATTTGAAAAATTTATCAAAATTAATAAAGAATCAAACAAAATTAAAAATTAAATTTTTATAAAAATATTTTTTATTAATTCATTTTTAAAATTTTTGATTACGGAACGTTACAGGTTTTACTTTCTGTCCTTTTTTCCTCGTTCTACCCTTGTTGAATATGGGCATTTTAAAAATTTTTATTTTAATTTTTCATAAATCAAGATAATAGACGTTTAAAAAAAAAAAAAAGATATAAATATTTTTCAAAAATTATTCCCATATTTTTTTATTCATTTACATTGTATTTCAGCGATATCCAAATAGATGTAATTTTTAAAAAATATTCTAATTTTTTTTTTATGAAATTTGAATTTCCCAATCAAATATCATTTTTAATCTAAAAAATTTTTCTAAAAAAAAATATATTATATATATATATTTTTATATTTAAAAATTTTGGATTTTATCTTTTTTTTTCGAGGGCCCCGCAAATTTTTAATTACAAAATGGAATTAATAATTATAAATGAAAAAATTCATGATAATAAAAAAAAATAAAATTTTAAAATAATTTATGATTTAAATATTTTATATAAAATTTATTTTTTTTAAACAAAAATTAATAAATAAATTTCTTCTGAGAAAAAAAAAATTTTTTATTAAAAAATTCAAAAACTTCAATACATCAAAAAATCTTTTTTAATTTTTTTTTTTATTATGATACATATTTAAGAACTGTCATTTTTTAATTTTAAATTTTTTAAAAAGAAAATTATTTAAAAAATTTTTTTTATATAAATATAATTTAAAACATTACTAAAAATATATAATGTTTCTTTTTCAAAAAAAAATTAAAAAAAATAGCGCTGAAAAAATTTTAATTTCTATTGAATGAAAAACGAAAAAAGGTACATTGGTGAAAAAAAAATAAAACTGGTAAATATTAACTGATTTCTTTTTAAAAAATAGTAAATGAAAATTTATAAAGAACAATCTACCTGAATAAATAAAAAAAAAAATATTCAAAGTTCCATGAAGGTTAATGGTAATTTTAAATACACGATATCGAAAAAAAATTTTTGGTAAAAAAAACCGAATACATTGTAAAAAAAAAACTTTAAATCCATGTGCATTTTTGGTTTTTTTTTTTATTTAATAAATCAACCACAAAGCGATTGAATTGAATTGTTTTTGATTCAAAATTCTAAGAATTCGTGTATTATCCCAATTTTTTCCCAAAAAAAAAACACTAAAAAAATAAAATTCAAGTTATATAAAAGTTATCCAAGATAATCTTTTTTCTAGCTTAAATTTTTATTTTTTTCATTTTTTAAAAATTATCGTTGAACAGTTGAAACATCTTTAAAAGTCTTCATAACATTCATTTTTTTTTTTTTTTTTTGATTGAATTCTTTCATGCAATATCTCATTAAACCACATTTATTTTAATCAGACTGTATATACAAATGTCTAATACTTATTTTACAAATTTTTAAAAAAAAAAAACAAAAATTCCAATAAAAATAAAATTCCTTTTCAGACTTGAAATTTCTCTTTTTTCAGATAATTCTTATATATATTATAAATTCCTTTTAAATTTACTATAGTTTTTGAATTCAATTAATATTTTAATATGCCGAATTTTTTAAAAAATAGTATCATTTAAAATTTTTTTTTTAAGTCAAAAAAAAAAATGCCGTGAGATTTTTTTTTTTTTTTACTTCAAACAAAAAAATAAAAAAACTTAAATGATTCCATCAAATAAACCTTTTAAATATGGACAAAAAAAAATAATCACAAACTGATTAAATTTTTTTTTTTTCTCAATACCAAGTCAATCTGTTTTTTGACCATTTTTAAATAGTTTTGCAAAACAACTGGTTAATGCTATCGGCCTGTTTCATTTAAAAATCTGGTTCAAAATTCCAGTTTCAAATAGAAATTTTCGATAAAAAAAGAAAAAATCTGAATTAAATTGCCAAAAAATTTGTTTTTATTAAAAATATTTTAGCAATTTTTATTAAACGATATTTGTTTAATTGAATTAGGAATTGATAATGAATATCGTCTGGTTTTTTGAATATATAGATGTAAATTTTGGGCTTTATTTAAAGATTCATTCTTCTATCGATTAAAATTTTGAAAAATGTTTTAAAAGAAAATAATGGATTTAAAGTTAAAAATGTTTTTCAATTCTTGTTTTGAACTTAACAATATTTTTGAATACTTATTCTTTTACTGTTGAGTTTTAGAATATCTTATTGAATTCCTTCAAATAACGATATCCTTTTTTGATAACATTTTTTTATTATTATTTTTTTCCCAAAAGTTCCCAAAAATTTATCTTGCAAAAAATTTTTTTTTTAAAAAAATAATAAAAAAAAAACAAAATTATTCCTCAAAATATTAAAAAATCAATTTTTCAAAACTTTTTCTGCCATCGATCTGCAATTATTTTTATCTCTGGTGAAAGTTTTTTAAATTTGCTTAAAATCAAAGAATTTTTTATGACAATTTCGAAATTCATGTTTTAACGAGTTATTTTAGGCGGCCCTTCAGAAAAAGAAATGCGGAAAATTTTGAAAAAAAATTTATGGAACACAGTCAAAGATCATGTAGGCTGGATGTTTGTTAAACCTTTATTTTTAAAAAATTAGTATGCTATTAAAATATTTTTATTATGTCTTTTTCGGGTTAATTCTATTTAAAGATAAAGGAAATCAGTATTACTTTTAATTCTTTTTTTTCTGAACCTTTTGTTATAAAGAAAATAAAGTAAAAAAAACACATTTAAATTTGAATTAAAAAATTTTTATGAAAAAAAAACAGGCGATCCCATTATCGAATTAAAATAGAAAAAATTTTTTGGTAATTTTAATTTTATTTTTATCAAATTTAATTGATCGCTATTTTTTTTTTAAATCCTCAATTAATCTTCGGATCGCTATTTTAAAATAAATTTGCTATACTATATCATTGGCTAATTTTAAAATTTTCAAAATACTATTTCTCTATTTTATCACTATATATTTGGTTAAAACAAAGCAGTAATTTTCGAACAAAACTATTAATGAGGAAATTCGAAAAAATTACACCAGCATTGTTCAAATGTCTAAGGTTTTGTATGGTCAAATTAAACTCTCTACTATAACGAGAATATGTTGAAAATTTTTACATTTGTTCGTTGATTCCATTTTTTTGATGAAAGACAAAAAAAAAAACAAATCATTTATATTTTAAAAAGGAATTTTTTTAAATTATTTCTTTTTAAGATTAAAAAATAATAAATTTTAATTTCTATATTTAAATGTAAGAAAAGATATTGTTCTAAAAAAAAAAATGCCTTTGATTCATTGATTTTTCATTGATTAAATTATTTATATCGCTTTTTTTCAATATTTTTATAAAATTATATTTTTAATATGATTTATTTGAAAATTGAGATACCTTTTTAGAAAATTTTTTTATTTTTAACTTTTATGACATTTTTTTTGATTTAAATTATTTTACTCCAAATTTTTTAATCAGTTTTGATTCAAAATAGTAGACAAATTTATCTGAATGCATTTTTAAAAAGAAAACAAAAAAAAATATAAAAAAAATATATAAAGTTTTAGTATCGCCAAAGAAACAAAATAATCCTCAAAAAAAAATTTTTTTTTAAAATGAAAAATTTTTTTGAAGCTTTTATTTTAGTTTTAATTTCAAGCTAATAGATTAAATTTAATATTTTTCAAATAAAAAAAATACTTTTTTATGTATTTTTCAAAAAATAATTTAAATTGATTGGAATGGAGTTTTTTTTTTTTTTTTTTTTTGCTGAATCGTTGATTTTTAGTTCCATTTTAGCCATCTTTCATCACAATGTAATTCTCTTTATTAAAAAAAAAAATTTCAAAAATAAAATATACTTTTCTGAAACTTTATTTGAGGAATATTAGCTGATTTAAAGTTTAATTAATCTGATTTGAAACAAATATTATTATTTTAAGTTTAAAATATCGCAGAAATGCATTTTTTTAACAATAATAGCTGTTTATTTTAAGTTTTGACATTTTTGACAAACAGATGAACATTATCTAATTTTTTTTTTTACGGTGGATATATCTGTAAAAAAATACTTGAAAATATAACATGAGCGTTTTTTTTTATAATTTTTTAACTACCTAGTAATCTTTAAAAATTTAGGAAAATATTCTTGGTAATCTAATGTTTTATTGAATTTTTTAGATATTTTTTTTTTAATTTACTATAATTATTAAATTTTATTTTCTGATAATGTCGTGTATGGACGTCCCGTATTTACAAAAATTGGCACGTTTATACACATAAAAAAAATTCAAAATTCTTTTAAAAATATTGGGGTCGATGAATTTGTAATAAGCTTTTCCATTTATGATTAGTAAATATAGTTTTTATTTAATAACAATATCATCTAAAAAAAAAAATTAATACAGAATTTTAAAAGATTTAAAACTTTATTAATTATTTTAATTAAAAAATTTTAAAAAATGAAAAAATTCTTGTAAAAAATTCATTATTCATCGAAAAAAATTTTTTAAGACAATAGTGTTCATAATATATTCCATAATATATCTTATTCATAAAAACAATTAAAAAGCTTTTCTAATTAAATAATGTCTTAGTTTTATTGCATTTTTTTTTTTATTTTATGATTCAGAGCAGATTTTCGATAACTGGAGTTTTGTTTTTACAAAAAAAAAAATTGATTTAAATTCTTGAAGGAGTTCTGCTTTTAACTAATATAAAAATTAAGCTTTACAAAAAAATAATTTCTCGAAATTTCATAAAAAATGAATTAAGATGGAAAGACAGATGTAAAAAAAAAAAAAAAAACCAAGATTTTCTAAAAAAAAACATTTCTAAAATAATTTCATTCATTTGTGAATAAGTCCTGAAAATTTCATTAAAATCCTGACAATTATTTGATTTTTTTCAAAATTTTTAAATAAATGTTATTTTTTACCAAAAATGCTAAAATTTCCTGTACTAATCTTTAGTCATCAACCACAATTGCTGACGCAAAAAAAAATTTCGAACGTTTTAAAAAAAATCTAAAAAATAATAATCCAAAAATCCTTTTTTTCCTTTCTTAATAATATAAAGATTTCGACGATAAAACTTTATTTTTATTATGTTTGAGGCATTTTTTCATCATAGTATGTTCATTTTTTAGCGGTTCGGTGGAGTTCCTTAGGCTACAGTCTAGAATAATGGGTTCACAGAGTAATTAATGTAGAAATAAAGGAATTGTCTAAACATTTAAGTTGTGAGTTCTGAAATTTTAATTTGAAATCTTTTAAAAAATGAATTGACGTTCTTTTTTCACTTCAGCAGAACTTTGGTATCAAAACTAAACAGAACCAAAGAAATCTTTTTTAAAAATGATTATGACAAGAAAAAATTAAATAAACATTTCCAATTGTTTTCATTGATTTATTTTCAATTTCCACTTAATGTTTGAACATAATGAAATACATAAAAAATTTTTATGTTTGTTATGTCATGAATGTAATATATGTTTTTATATTTTATATAAAAGTCACACAAATTTGTTCTTTCATCTCAACAGATGGACGCCAACTTAGAGGAAAAGTATAACCGATTTAGTATTGAAGACACAAAAAATGTTGACAAATGTAAAATCAAAAATTCTGATTTTGGGAAAATAAATTTGAACGATGGTGAAACGCGTAAATTGAAAAATTAAAACAGTTTCATTATTTGACAAATTTTTTTTTTTTGTCTGGATTTTATAATCCCTTTTAGATAGATAATGAGATAGATAGATAGATATTTGATAGAAAGATGATAATAGATGAATTGTACAAACGGAAATAGATAGATAGATAGATAGATATTTTAAAATAGATAGAGAAAAGTGAACAGACTTAAGAATAGATAGATTATAATAGATAGATTTTTTATAGATAATAGATAAATGAACAGACTGAAATAGATAGATAGATAGATAGATAGATAGATATTTAGATAGATAGATAGATAGATAGATAGATTTTTATTGAACAGACTTTTTTTAGATAAAATTAGAAAAATAGATAGATAAATATTTAGATAGATAGATAGATATTTTAGATGAACAAACGGAATAAATAGATAGATAGATAGAAATAGATAGATAGATAGATTTTTTTTTTAACTTTTATAGATAGATAATAGATAGATAGATAGATAGATTTCATAGAAAATAAACAGACTGAAATAAAATAGATAGATAATAGATAGATAGATAGATAGATAGATAGATAGATAGATTTTTTTTTTTAAAGAGGAATAGGAATCGACGAGCGAAAATGATAGAGGGAGAGAAAGGAAAGTTTATAGACAGACTGACAGAAAGATAGAAAAAACAGACGCAGAATGACAAACGGTTGGTGGGAGAAAATTTCTTGCCCAAGTATGATGATATAAAAATTCGGCTGAAAATAGAAACAACCATTTTTAACTCAGGGCAAATTTCAACGCAAATATCAAATCGTTAATTTCCGTACCTGCGTCATTTTTTTTAATTTTTTTTTTTTTTTTATTTATTTTTTCAACAAATAAAAACTTGAGCTCGAGAATATTTACCGAGATTTTCACGTGTAGAAAAACAAGTAAATTTTTTTAACGCATGCGCATGCGCGTTGACACACACACACACACACACAGAGGATACATTCTGGACAGACTCCAAAGAAGAACCTGTTATGCCATCGGTCCTGACCCGCCATCACGGTCTCAGTCACTTTCCTGTCGTTGTAACGTGGCTTTTCTGTGCCTTTTCTATAAATCCTTTCATAGTAAATGTTCTGATCAATACTCCTCTATGGTAAGTATTCATTGGAGTTTCATTTTTAAAAGCTGTTATTTTAATTCCCCACCTATCACAGACAAATTCTACATATAGGAACTAGTTAAGACTTCATAGAGACTTGAGGTATTATGTTGACTGTAGTAAGACTGATAAGTAAGAATGTGCCGTAAAGAATATCGTAATATAATTCGGTCAATTTGTGATGTAATGGATATCGGCTCGGAGAGCCGAGTTCGAATTATAGTCGATTTCGTTATATTCACTTACGTACAAATATCCTTGGGAAAGGTATGAATCCATCCCTTCTCCCATCTATGGGTTGAATAGCAGGACACACTGGGTTTTTTATCCTTGGTCGCCAACCAGTCTACCTTAGAAAGAAATGGCAACCTACTGCGGGAAAAAAATCTCCTGTCTCGTCAGTCATGTATCAAAAAGATACATGATCGCCTAAGTTATCACAATGTATTTAACTTTACTGAAGAGAAAATAAAATATTAGCTACGTTTAAGATAAGACCAGACATATCTCCGCTTTTGGTTTGTGATCTATCTATATATCTATCTCAGTCTGTTCATCTGTTTATTTTTCTCAGTTCGTTCATCTATCTATCTATCTATCTATCTCGGTCTATCTCATCTAAATCTATCTATCTATCTACCTAAGTTTTGTCATTTATCTATCTCAGTCTCTTCATCTATCTTATCTATCTATCTATTATCCTATAAATATATATATATATATATATATATTTATATATATATATATATATATATATATATAAATTTTTTCTTTCATTTGTCTATCTCAGTCCATCTATCTATCTGTCTATCTCATCTCTTCATCTATCTATCTCAGTCTCTTCGTTTATCTATCTTTCTATCTCAGTTTGTTCATTTATCTATATATCTCAGTTTCTTCATCTATCTATCTATCTCAGTCCATCTATCTATCTATCTATTTATCTATCTTAGTCTCTTCATCTATTTGTCTCAGTTTCTTCATTTATCTATTTCAATCTGTTTATCTATCTATCTCAGTATCTTCGTTTATCTTTCTATCTCTGTTCATCTATCTATCTATCTATCTATCTATCTATCTATCTATATATATATATATATATATATATATATATATATATATCAAACAGTTTTTATTTTTTATCTATCAAAGATTTTTTTTTGATCCAATAACATTGATGCTTTTGTTTATAAAACTCACAAAATAAAATCCTTTTATTTGCCATAATTTATTTTGATAAAAAAATATTCAGAGGACGTAACAAATTCAATACAAGATAAAATTTTTTTTTTTTTTTATATATATATGTGTGTGTTGTGTGTGTTCGTGTGTATGTATGTGTGTGAGAGAGAAAAGAAAACAGACTGACAGACCGAGTGAGAGAGAGGTTGTTGGTGATTATTTGGAAACAGGTGGTACGATATCCATTTTCCAACCATTGAAACCTTTCCAATCTTGTTCAGTCCGCGTAGGATTATCATATAGCTAACATTGCATTTGTCACTGAGTTCCATGACCGTGGGGACAGGATTTACCGTAACAGCAGTTTTTAAAATACTCTGTATCGAGTTCTTTTGAACGGCCAACCCTCTCGAGTAAAATTCACAGTTTTGAAACGGGGGGAAAAACAACCTCCTGCAACTAATTTCATTCAATGCATCAGCCTCATAACCGCGCTTGAAAGTGACTGAAGCCGAGATGCCGGGTCAGAATTGATAACCTCGCTGATTCTTCTTTGGATTTTGACAAGAAAATCTGACAATAAGACAGAAGCACCAGGCCATATATAGCAGCAATATTCGATGCACGGACGAATGGTCGACTTTTAATTGTGCAAGAAAGATTCTGACGAGAAAAGAATTGTCTCGCACGACAGAGTGAACAGACCTATCTAGCTGCTTGTTTAATATAGATCTATCGGCAAACATGGCCCTTCGCGCCTGCAAAAAAAAATGGTATGTCAAAAGAACGCTTTTCCCCATGACACTGCTTTTCTTTTAACCACCTTCACTCTTCGGTAATGTTTATTGTTTAAAAAAAAATTAATGATTAAAATTGGAATAAAAAACTAAACATATGATCAAAGTGAATTTTTATATGATTTTGTTCTTGAGAATTGACAAGAATGTTAAACACTATTTTTTACATTGTTTATTTACCAGAATAATTATTATATTTCCAACATTCTAGAAACTAACACAGCTATATTAATACTAATGCTGTTATGATGATCAACCTTAGTAGCCGTAGATATTCTACGTACACGGTATTTAACCAAGCTGAGCGGGACGTGGCACAAGGCCGGTTTAACGTGGAATTTTCCGAAACCGTAGGCTCAGGCAAAAATTACCCATAGACCCCGTAATAATGGGGTCGGGTTTGTCTATCCCCCAGACAAGACTCCGTCGTTCGGCATAGCCTCATCTGAGTTCCTCCCTGCCTTCAGGCAGGGAAGTCGACAAGCAGTCCAATCCAAACTCAAGGGTGTGGCTTAGATATTCTACGTACACTGACTCAGAGTTGCCCATGAGCTATAGTTATAGCTCTCTTTATGCTAATTACCTATTAGTTAAACTAATTCCATTACAAATGCAATTCAATATCTATCATTTACCAGTTTATAAAGAAATAAATATGAAAACAATTTTTATTCATAAATTTATAAACATTTACTAAATTAAAATATGTGAACCAACTATAAGGAAATCCTTATTATTTACCATTTTATAAAGTTTGTTTCAATTAACAATTAGCAAAAGTTTATTTTATTTGAGTTAACTTAATTTAGCCAACCATTCCAATAAACAGTCTAATAAATAAATAGCATTTATTATTTTTGTTGTCAATTCTCAAGAACAAAAAAAAATTATATAAATTCACATCGTAAATTTAGGTTTTATTAAAATTCTAATCCTCGCTTTTTAAAACAGTAAACATTGCCGAAAAATGAATGTAGTTAAAATAAAAGCGGTGTCATGAGAAAAAACCGTCCCTTTCACACTGTTTTTTTTTTTTCGGGGGTGAGGAGTGGGTACGAAGGTCCATGTCTGCCAATCGATGTATCTCAGTCTGTTCATATATACAAGGTGCGATGGGGAAATTGTCGCCATTTTATATTTTTCATTTCACGCATGCGCGTTGTTTGTTTTCAGTTTTGTCGACTGCACAGTATAGCAGGGTCAGTTGGTCCCCGTCAGTCAGAAAAAAAAGAGAACCATGACGAAATTCAGTCCGCCAGAAATTTGGAAACGGCATGGTGTACTGCTTGGCATTCGCACCGGAAGTTCCAATATGAACATTTCCCAGTGCTTGGGTGTCCATCTGAATACAGTGCGGAGGTTTCGGATAGAGTTGGATGATATATCCAGTGAACGTCGCGGTGTCTGGATTGATTACTAGTGATGACGACGTTATGTCTTCATTCATCTTCCCACAGGGTCGCACACATAACAAAGAGGCCTTACATCAAATGCCTTGAAGAGGTAGTGCTTTATATTGTGTACGTCAAAAGTGAAAATTATGCGCATTTTCATCATATGACGCTCTTTAATTTCTAAAAAGGAAAAAATCTCTGTACGAGTAGCAAAAAGGTATGTGTCGTTTATGGAGACAGTGCCATAGCTGAGAGTGTTGATCGTAAGTGGTTCGATAAGTTGAAAAGTGGAGAACGTTGCAGGACAACCCTCAGTCGTTGATGACATGTAAATCAAAACGCTGATTAAAAATAATTAAGACGATAAATGAATGTAGTTAAAACTACATCGCTGAGATACTCCATCTATCTCATGTAAGCGTTATAAGGCATTTGAAAACACTTGGATTCGCGAATCGCTTTGATATCTGAGTATTTAAAGATTGAACGGAAAAAATGTTTCATGTAACACATTTCCAGCTGTGGTTCTCTCGGCAAACGCAACAAAAATAAACCATCCCGTTTTTGAAAGGAACACTTACTGGCAATAAAAATGGATTGTCTACAACAGTGTTGAGAGGAAAACTAAATACGACTCCGTTGATCCCTCCAAATGCTGGCCTACATCTGAAGAAGACGATGCTGTGTATCAGGCGGGATTGAAAGTGTATTTGCGAAAATCAAGCAAGGCAATAATGCCACTAAGACGCAGGGGGGTTACTGACCGTTAGAGTATATGAGAAAAAAGAAAACATTATTAAAGAGTCAAAACAATAAAAGAACAGGAATTAAGACGAAGGAAGATGACAATTGACATTGTATTTAAATTTTTGAAGATCAATGTTGATGGGGACGCAAGATACCGGAAGAGAGTTCCACAAGCGAGAAGTACGATAGCATAGAACTTACGGTTACGTCTATAGCTATTTCAACAGTAAAATGACGGAACCTTACTGCCAGTCTAGTACAGTGATTAAATTCAAATTCATATGGTCTAGGTATCATAGAGGAAAGTAATCTTTATTTTGAAAATACAGAAATGTGGCGCAAAGCCAAAAGGAGGGTAGGGGAAGGCTGATTTTCAATCTGTCTTATCTTAAACTTAGCTTGCTACAATTACTGACCGAAGGCTAAAAGGGAGATAGTGGTAGGCTGGTTTGGATGCTCATGTCGCTTTCGATTCATGACTGACTAGGCAGACATTCCCGCAGTAGGCTGCCGTTTCTTTCTGAAACCAAGTCTATAGGGCATAGTCTGTCGCAGGAGAGGGTTAATTGCGCGTAAGTGAATGCAACGAACCCGATGAAAGGCAGTGGAACGAAATGGCACATATGTGGTTTAATAAATTCATATGCAAATAATATATTTTCTTTGAAATTTATTTTAAATATTACACGGGTACTTGTTCCAAAAAATATAATTAATGTTTACAAGAAAATTATAAATAAAACCATTTCTTTTCTGTATTTTTTTTTCTTTTGACAGGGAAGGTAATTCTAACTGTGTGCCGTAATGAGCAAAGCTTTGTAAACATCAAACGTCAAAGGTCGACTGATACACGAGATCGATTTGTACACGCCTGTAAATTATATGTTACACATACTTAACTCATCCTTATAATGCAATGTAAACGCAACCAGTTGTTTGTGAAAAGATTGCATCCTTTACGAAGGAATGAAGAAAAAAAAAGACAGTCTTCTGAAGCCACTTATACAAACCTGTTTCCATCGAAATAGTAGTTCGCCTATTGGAAAGAAAATACGTTTTGGCCTTATTATTGAGACTGTTTGCCTTAAAAGACTATAATTATATAATTTAAAATAAAAATAAAAGATCTGTTTTAAAACTCAATGACTATGGCACAGGTACTGAGATAGTATACAATTAAAGTCATTTGTTTCCTATTATGTGGGCAATAGATAGAAAGATAAATAGATAAAAGAAAAAAAAAGTAAAAAAAAAAAAAGATAGAAATTGAGATGATAGATATTAAGATAGATAGATGATGAACAGAAAAAAAAAGAACTGTGATAGTAAAATACTGAAACAGATCGAAAGAAACATAGATAGATAGATCGAGAATAACAGATAGATAGATAGATAGATAGATAGATAGATAGATAGATAGATAGATAGATAGATAAGAATAAAACAAAGGTTGACCGATATTAAGATAGATCGATTGATGAATTGATAGATATTGACATACATACATATATATAGATAGAGAGATAGTAGAAAGAAATAAAGAATAAAACAAAGGTTCACAGATATAAAGATAGACAGTCTGATATATATATATATATATAGAAAGAGATAATCGAAAGAAATAAAGAATAAAACAATGGTGACAGACAGATAGATAGATAGATAGATAGATAGATAGATAGATAGATAGATAAGAGAATGAAATAAAGAATAGAACGAAGGTCGACTGATATTAAGATAGATCGATTGATAGATAGATATGGACATAGATATATATAGATAGATAATAGAAAGAAATAAAGAATAAAACAATGGTGACAGATAGATATGGGCATATATATATATATATATATATATATATATATATATATATATATATAAAATGAAATGAAATAAATAAAAAAAATTTTGGTTGACACATATTAAGATAGATCGATTGATAGATAGGTATGGACATAGATATATATATAGAGAGAGAGATAATAGAAAGAAGTAAAGAATAAAACAATGGTGACAGATAGATAGATAGATAGATAGATAGATAGATAAAAGAATGAAATGAAAAAAAATTAAAGGTTGACAGATATTAAGATAGTGAAATAAATCATTTTTCTTTTTACAAATGAATCTCATCATCGTCAAATCCCGTCTAAGCCATTTCAGATTCACACCTACGACATGATATTCTGTTTAAAAAAAAAGGCAGATTTTTATTTAAAGCCACAAACAAGATTTATTTCAGTTTTGCATTTCTCGAAATTGTCAAAATAAATGAGTAGGCGTCTTTGACGCACCTTACAAAGAGAAGCGAATCACAGACGACATTCGAAATCAAGGTGTGCGCCTCTGGAGTATAAAACCCGCCTTTGGCCAGGTAATTATCTCAGCCGACCATAGAAAAAGGTCGAAATAAAAAAAAAATGTCTGTACACCTACGCATGTTGCCATGTTTCTCTGATTATTCCTGACGAAATTATTCCTTTTTATTCTGTATTTAAAAAAGAAAGAAAGAAAAAACGATCTGATCTTGAAAATGTTCCGTCGGAAATTTAATCAAATACAACCTCGCGAAAAAATATACGTATTATCTACGAGAAGCGTGATCTTTCTTTTCTATTGTAATTCAGCATGGTTTTTGGTAGATCGATGTTAGACTAACTGAAAGAAATGTACGGAGCATTAACACTGATATCATCTTGAACAATAATTATATCTATATTGTGCAAGTAATGCACTCTGGTTCTTAGACTTTATGAATTTAAGCTCAGTGCTAGATTGGCGCCAAAGTCTCATCAATTTACATTTGAAATGGTTAGATGTAACGGCATGTTCTATGCTAACTATTTCTTTTCTCGCACTTCTCGCTCGTGGAACTTTCTTCCAGTTCCATGTTTTCCAGCTAAATTTGATCTTCAAAAATTGAAATGCAATGACGATCGTTAATTACTGACTTCCTGGTCACTCTCCTATTGCTCTACTTCCTTAATAATGTTTTTGTTTTCTAATGCTCTCGCAGTAACACCTTGTGCCTTAGTGGCTTTACTACCTTACATGAGGTGAATTCGATTTAAAAAAAAAAAAAAAAGAAGGAAAACACGATATTAGATAATGATTGACGTTACGGTTAAGCTTTTTGGACATGAAAGCGAGAAGTGCCAGAGAAGAAACTATTAGCCTCGTTTACAGTTGAAGTGGATAGATATAACCGTAAGTTCCATGCTAACAGTTTCCTCTACTGAAACTGTCTTCCGGCTTCTGGCTACAAGTCAACTTTGATCTTCAAAAATTTAAATGCAATGTCAATCGTTATCAACAGTCTCCTTGATTCCTCTTCTTTTATTGTCCTTTTTCCTTAATATTAGTTTTTTTTTTTCTAATATTCTCTAACACTCAGTAACCCCTTGAATCCTAGTGTCTTGGGGTGAAATGATTATGTATTATAATCTGATTGTGTTTGTATTGTCTTTCGAAAGATGTCATAATCCAATGTATACACTTGTATCCTTGTTGTCATTAAGTTAAGGGCAGTCGATTTTAACGTTTATTCCAACGTAATTTCAATAGAAACAAAATGAATAAAATAACATATGTATTTTTTTTCTTTTTTCCTCAATAATTTAAAAATTTTAAACTTAATATAGATTAAATTTACATTTTTGAAATGGGTAGTTTTTAATTTTAATTTCAAATTTATCGTACAATTTAATACTTATTAGTTAGAATAAATTCTATTTTAGTATAAACCCAACTTTAAATCATTTAATAGTTATTATAACCTTCGTTGTCAAGTTTTTTGAATTCTCGTATACTTGTATTTTGATTGGTCATTTCAGCTCATGTAACAGCGTTTCCCCTTACAAGGGGTGGTTAATTAATTTGAACCTTTTAAAACCTTTATTCTACAATCTACACTCAACATCATCACTTGATAAGACACCAAATGTGTTCAAACAAAATGGTTATTTTTGTAGTGATTTTATAACATATTTATGTTATAATTTTTAAATAAATATTTATATTCGCTCTACTCTGTACTGAGCACACTTTTAAGAATAGTAATTGTTGGTGATTGGAATTTATTCCGTATACACCAATCATACACTTGGTTATATATATATATATATATATATATATATATATATATATATATAATACGTTTTAAACTACACATATTTGTAAAATTTTAGGCCTATAGTTAGAGTTGCATGATAAATATAACGTGCGAAATTCAGATTATAATAATACCTGTTTTTATTAAATGTTCTGTTTTATGAGAAAATATTTGCGATAAATGTGTGACATTTGAACATTACACTTGAAAGTTGTTCATCATATTATAGAAATATATTCTTTATATATATATATATATATATATATATATATATATATATATATATATATATATAAATTTTATAATTTAAATATGTAGATACACAAATACTTGCACATATGTATACATATATTTCTTCCTCGGGCGTTATAAATGCAGTGCTCAATGTTATGAAACAGAGCTATGAGGAAATATTATTGAATATACATAATATCCAATGTCGGTAACACAACTGGGATCTTCATGTAGTTTATGCAATCATAAGGTGTGGAGAATCTCCATACCTGAAAATTGCATAAACCGCATGTTACCGACGTTGGATATTATATTGCGTCTAGCATGAAACAGCCTGTCGCCTCTGTGTTGACTTCAATGTTCACTTTTATATTTATTTATATATATATATTAATGGTATATCAACTCCTTCTTCATTTAATGCCGAAATTTAATTTTCTTGGGGGCTTTGAAGTTATAAAAATATGATATATGTTATTCTGCTTTCACAATTGAATACATGGTAGATAATACTCAGCTTTTGTGCATATGCATGTGTGTGTGGACATGATTACTACAGGTGGTGATATGTGTGTTTCATGTTGTAGTTTTGTTAAAGTCATATTTTTTAATACACTTTCATTTCTTTAAGAAATTGTAGGTTATTGTATAGATTAATGTCATAAAAGCGTTCTTACATGGTGGTTTATTGGTTGACCCTTCTGCTATAAATATGTATTGCCGGTCATTCTGCTATAAATATGTATTGCATACTTTCATAGTGTTTTGTTTTTGTTGGTGGTTCACTCTTTGCCTATAGATGAGACCCTAACAGATGCTACCACCCCGGGTCAGGATATACCTGGGAACAACAGTAATTTAATGGTTGCTTTCTCATGTTGTTTTTTTTGGGGGTGGGTCTGGAGTGGGGGTTGTTTGGCTGATCTTGTTTAGCGGCATATGAACATAGCTTATTTAATGCAGAAAATGAGATATTTTGAACGCCATTGTATGCCTTCATATACTGATAAAATGTATTGTTGATCATTTTGCTTTAAAATTGTATTGTTGGTAATTTTACTATAAATAGGTATTGCTGGTAATTTTTATATATAAAAATGTATTGCTGGTATTTTTACTATAAAAAAATGTATTTTTCATACTTTCATAATGTTTTATTTTTGTTTAGGGCTTCACTTTTTGCCCATAGCTGGGACCCTAACAGATGCTACCACCCCGGGTAAGTGTGGACCTGGGAACAATAGCAATTAAAAGGGTGATTACACGCTCCTCCAATCTCCCGGGCAGAGGCCTTTATCGTTATACCCAGAACTATATATATATATATATATATATATATATATATATATAATTAGGAAACCTGCCGATTCCGCTACATTGGTTTAAACTTGTCAGTATCTTCAGGCGATTTCGGTCAATTAATTTCCTAACACATTGGTTTCTTTGGGGTTTTTTTTTTTTGGTGGGGAGGGGTTAAGCTAAATAAATGAATAAGCTCATGGCGTGAGGGGTGATAGAAGGTCATTAGGAGGAGGGGTAAAACAAGTATATTGGAAATGTTTCGGTGTGGGATTAAATGAAATTGTTATGGTCCGGTTCCTTGTACCACGGTGATAGTCCAAGGTAGAACCAATAAAGAAGAAATCGAACACTGATATGAAATAACACAGATATATTTACAAACAGGAATATATACAGAGAAGTAGAAAGTGTTAGTACGAACAATTAGGTTTAGTAGTAATTGTCTGAACACGACTCTGTTTCGGACTGCCTCTGACTCGACTGACTGACTCGCTCTGATTGACTGACAGACAGACTCCTGACGGACTTCATTCCAGACTTCAGACTTCACTCCAGACTTCAGACGGTACTCTAGACTTCAGACTGAACTCCCTGCTTCCTCTTGAGGCGCAGTATTTATTACGTATGGAATAGTTCATTATGTTATTATGGGTAAGGTCCCCTAACAGAAATATACATACTTTCTTTTCGTCCCACTTCAAATGAACTACAAAGGAACTTTTTAGTATGTATGCAACGGGACATAATTTCCGATCTCTGATTAAAAAAGATTTTTAGTCTGGAAATATAGCTCATTTCTCTTGTTGACAAAGATTGCAGATATTGCTATGATTGTTGTAAGGTTTTGTTCTTTTTTAAATATTCAAGTTTACAATCGGATCTTTTTTTATCCTTTTCCTTTAATTTCCACACATAGTTGGCTAATTTAGTAGAATTTCTAAGTCTTTCTATCATAAAGGATGACATGATTGTACCATCGCTTTTTAAAGTTACCCTCAGTACACCCTATGTATATTTTTCTGGCCATTTGTATCTATTATTTCTGCTTTGTAAATTACTGCTTCTTGTTTTGCAAACTCTATCTAATAGACATCTGCTTTTATTTCTACAATTGCATATATTACAGTTAACAATGTTTTGCTGCACGTTAATTTTGAAATTTTTGGTGTTTTGTCTTTTTATTTTGGTTTCTAAATTACTGATACAACCGTAGCTTAATTTAATTGTATTTTTATTAAATATTTTATGTAATTCGGATTTTAGGGGGGAAGTGTTTATTAAGTGATTTGAAAAATATTTTCCCTATTTTACACTTGGCCCCTAAGTTAAAGGAAGTGGGGATTAAACCAAATATTTTTTTTCTTTTCTTCGAATTTTTCTTCATTTGTTTTATTCCAGTTTGGTTTTAGACCCCTCTTTTTTAAAGGCTTTCATATTCTTTCTTTTTATTTTCGAAAATTATTTTGAGGGATTTCTAGATAACCTGGACTCTGTTCTTTTGGGGATTTGCTTTCTTATACTCGCATGGTGGTGGGATCTAACATTCACATATTTTAATTTTGTGTTAGGTTTCATGTACGAGGAGACATTGCCAATTTGTAGATGTAATTCTACATCCAAATATTTGACGATTTTCTTATTCATGTCGATATGAAGAAGAAAATCGTCAAATATTTCACTGAGTCGAAGTTTTCACTACCCTGTACAGGGACTAAACTCACAATTACTACGTCAAACAAAATTCACAGTCCGTGTATTTGATGACATATTTTTAGTTTTATCACCGTGTTCGGCTTTTGAGTGGGAACAGGCCAAAGAAATAACCGAGAAGTACTAAATACGAACAATTGACGAGATATCCCGAGACATGATTAACAGAACGAGAACAATCTACCGTCGTTGAACACATGAAGGATTCAGTTCGAAAATCTATGTCGGCACCTTAGATCAACCTGCCGTTGATTTAATTCCGAAACGTTGTTATAAAAACAAAGATGAAGTCGATTGTAAATAAAGTAAATAATGATATCCGCCATCCCAGAAATTCAGATAGATAGTAATCAAATATTAGTTTTTCTTAATTAAAAACCGCTAAATACTAAGAAATCATGGAGTACATTTATAAACTTAATTGGGCTGAAAAGCGGATATCTTAGACATCAGTTTATCTGCTGCTCGTGGGATTTGTATAAGCATGTTTATTATTCTCAGCGCAGGAAGACGTAAATGGTCGGCTAGAAATGGCAACGGAAGTAAATAGTGAGCATGCGTGGGCAACTTTACATCCTTGTGTCAATGGTCGATTTGGAAGTCGCCTCGCTTATATCCTCTTTAAAAGTCAATGCACGGTTGAAAAGAAGGTAAGAGCGGACTTCGTCCACAGCACTTGTTACGTTTTTATTCTTTATCTCTCTCGGCTCAGTCGAAAAGGCGATTATCTTTCGTAGCCCTACTTGTCGGTCCATTCGCCTGCCTTCAAAGGTGATTGATCATCAGGGGAAATTTTAAATAAACAACCTCTCCCCCTCTCTCTCTCTCTCTCTCTCTCTATATATATATATATATATATATATATATATATATATATAAATATCATTCTTCCAGGATAAATGGCGTCCTTAGACGAAATCCTTGTTTATGTAAATCTTACGTCAATAATGAATCAATTTTAAATCTGACAGACGAGTAGACAAACTGACAAGCGAAGAGGGAGCGAAAATTAATCTTTCTCTTTCTTTCTCTCTTTCTCTCTCTCTCTCTCTCTGTCACACACACACACACACACACACACACACACTCAATCACACTTTCACTCTGTATATATATATATATATATATATATATATATATATATATATATATATATATAATAGGAATAAAAAATCGTTTACGTCCAACACATCAACGAGTAACGCGTCCAAGGCGAGATCTTTACATATAAGCTAATGTCTAGGAATTTATCGCTTTTCGGGTTCACGCTATCATCTAATAAACTCAGTCTTCCTTTTCTCTAGTCCTTGTCCTTTCAAGACGTTGGCGATCATAGCCCTCCACAATTTCCTGTCCTTTGTAGCACTTAGTAAATTTTGTCTTTCCGCTGACTCTACTATTCCTTGTTGTAACAACCATTTACACAAGCCCATTTTCTTCTATGTGCTGTGTCCCTTCATGACGTTGATGACCAAGGCCCTCCACAATTTCCTGTCCTTTCCTTTGTAGCTCTTAGTAAATGTTGCCCTTCTCTTATCTCTCCCTCTCCTTGTTCTACGAACCATTTACACAAACTCATTCTTCTTCTACTATGCACCGTGTCTCTTCAATGTGTTTACGTTGATGGTTCTCCATAATTTCTTGTCATTTGTAGCTCTTAGTAAATTTTGTTTTCTCGCTAATTCTTCTAAACCCTGTTCTGCCAACCATTTACACAAGCACATTCTTCTTGTTGGATGTGCCGTCTCCTCTCCACAATTCCCTCTCCTTTTTAGCTCTTTCCATACCATATATATATATATATATATATATATATATATATACGAGGTTAATTCTGGGGGAGCTTCGTCAAAACGAGTCATCTTTCCTTGAGTTCAGAAGGTTTAATAAAATAAGTTTCGATACAGCTCTCCTCTCTTGAACAATACACGCACGAGTCTCAGAGATCTTACACGCCGATTACAACTGCAACATACTCCAGAATTCAGCGGACAACTTCCGCAGAGCGTACACGTGCTATAGACTCACTCATGGTCCTGCTACAACCCCGATCGGGGCTTCAGCCACCACCAGGAATCAAAATCACTATCAACGGACTGGACCTGGAGAATGTTGAACAATTTCCATACCTTAACAGCGTACTAACACCAAATGCATTCACTGAAAATGGCGTCAATAATCGAAACAAAGGCCGCCCACGCAGCATACGTGAAGCTTTTCAAAACAGTATTCGGAAATCCTGGGCTAAGACAAACCACAATGCTCATGATCTACGGAGCTGTTATTAATCTTGACTCTCCTGTGTGCCTGTGAGGCTTGGGTAATTTACGGAAAAGACATCCGCAAACTTGAATAAATCCATCAAATGAAACTTCTACAAATCCTGCGGAACACTTGTCAGGACCGAATCACAAACAACGAAGTTCATCTCCGCGCAAAGATCAAGAGCCTAGAAACTATTTTGACTCGCCACCGACTTCTATAGACCGGACACCTTGCCTGAATACCAGATATCCGTCTACCCAAACAAATCCTCTTCTCGGAGCACGCGGCTGGCAAGAGACCAGGTGGAGTTCCAAGTCGTCGATTCATGGATCAGCTCAAAATCACCTTACTGAGGACAGAAATCGATTCAGTCAATTGGGAAACGAAATCATGAGAAAGAACCAATTGGAGAAGAGCAGTCCATGAATAAACAACATCCTTTGAAAACACCAGAAGACAAATAGAAGAGACGAAGAAAACCCAAAAGAAAAGCCAGCGCTTTCCATCCCCTAAATCTTTCTACTCTTTCATGCGGTGGCTGTGGACGTCTTTTCAATTCCAACATAGGAACACAAAAGGAAAACGTCAATGAACACCTCCATACTCAGCAACGACTTTCACCAACGAAGACGACGACGACGATATACGAGGCCTGATTAAGAAATATTGGAACTCTTGCTATGGTTACGTAATTAAAGAGTGAAGCCATTTGGCACAGATTGACCTTGAACTCTGTCGCGCATTAACACCAAGTTTTAACGTTGTCGCTCGCTTCCGCTTTTATAGCAGTACTTGGACGGAAAGTGTGTAGAGTGTGGTCATCTCACTTCACCACAGTGGTTCCATCAGTGACCATGGCTTGTGCAGCAGATTTGGGCCAAGCACAACATTTCACAGGTGTCAGACCATATATTTCCCAGATCTCGCCACTTGCGACTTTTTCCTCTTCGAGAATCAAATCCCGCTTAAAAGGATCAAGATTTCAAGACGTCGAGGAAATCCAAGAGAATGCAACAAGGCTGCTCGCTATCCCAAAAAAGGAGTTCCAGGAATTTGAAACGAAGCAGAATAAAGTGTGTGGCTTCAGAAAAGGACTACTTCGAAGGAGATTAAATACCGAATTGATACATGTTGTAGTATCCTTTTTATAGCACCAGTTTCGATATATAAGTATATGTATGTGTAGAGGGGGGTGTAAATAATGGAATCTCAGTTACAGTAGTTCTGTACTAGAGACTCTTCCCCCAAAACCCCTGTCTACCCCACCTATCACAGAGCCTTCCACTCCTCTATCCCCCCCTGCCTTCCCCTCAACTCAATGTCTCCACGATGAGACTTCGTCCTAAAATACAAAGGCTTAAGTATTACTATATTAATACCGACCTCTATTTAGATTAAGATCCCTTTAATTAAATTAATTTGAATCGACCTGATTTATTAAGCATTTCACCCCAAGCAAAGCTTGGATATATATTAAAAAAAGTTATTGCAAAAGTATTTAATATAGAACGCTCTCATATACATAAGAAAAAGAATGTACAAATCATGTATATATGTATTTTTGTTTTTCTTTCTTTTTTTATGCAAGCAAATTCTTGTCGATGGAACTAAATGTCTTCGTGATTACCGCCCACATCTTAATATCTATTTTTGTACATACACACACACATACATACACATACACACACATATTCGATTTTCTTTTTAATTTTTTTTTACATGGTGTTTTTTTGGAGAGAACGTGATATATTTTATTTGAAAAATAACGAGCTATATATTTCTGTCATTGTTAAGCTTTAGTTGGCTCCAGGTCTCGCCATAACGTGTGAAGAGGGCCGTTTGGTCGTTGTGTGGCGATAATACATGTCTCGTAATGAATCGATTTCTGCCGTAGAAAGGAAGCAAACCGATATTGTTTGTTCCATCACCTGTTGGCAAGAGAACCGATTCCAATGTAAACATTCCGAGTGTCTTTTATTTGCGTTACCATTCCGCCATCATTTTTCTCTCTTTTTTTATGTTTGATTTTCTTTCTTTTCTTTTCTTTTTTTCTTTGTCTTCTTTTCCTCTCCCATTTCTTTCGCTTATTATTTTCTTTATTTTTTATACTTTCTCGCTTTTTCTTTTTTTTTCTTTAATTCTTTCTTTCCCTTTCTCTCTTTTTCTCCTCCTTTCTTTCTCTTTCTTTCTCATATTTTTCTCCTTTATTTCTTTTTATATCACTTTCTTCCTTACTCTTTTCTTTCTGTGTTCCTTTTCTTTTTTCTTTTAATGTCTTCTCTCATTCCCTGTTTTTTTTTTCAGTTTCTTATTTCTTTGACTTATTTCTCTTTCTTCCTTCCTTTCTTTCTTTCTTTCTTTTCCTTTTTATTCCTCATTGACTTTTTGACATTTCTTTCTTTCACTTTCCGCTTTTCTTTTTTCTATTTTTATTTACTTTCTTTTCCTCTTTCTTTTCTTTTTTAATCTATTTCTTTCTCATATTTATCTTTCTCTCTTTCTCTTACTTGTCATTCCTCATTGGTCTTTTATATTTCTTTCTTTCTATCGCTTTCCTTTCCCTTTCGTTTTTCTATCTATATTCACTTTCTTTTTTTCTTTTTCTTTTCTTTTTTAATCTATTTCTTTTTCATATTTCTTTTTCTTTCTTTCTTTCTTTCTTTCTTTCCCTTTTCATTCCCCATTGGCTTTTTCACATTTCTTTCTTTCACTTTCTTCCTCCTTTCTTTTTTCTATCTATATTCACTTTCTTTTCCTTTCCATTCTTAATCTATTTCTCTCTCATACCTTCTTTCTTTCTTTCTTTCTTTCTTGTCTTTTTGTCTCTTTCCTCCATGTTGTCTTTGCCAAATTTGTTTCTTTCTCTTTTCTATTTCATTCTTTTTTATATGTATCTATTTTCATTTCCATTCTTTCCCTTTTTCTTTCCATTCTTTATTTCTTTTTTGATATTCGTCTTTCGTTCTTTTTTTCCATCTGTTTCTTTTCTATTCATTTCTTCCCTTTTCGTTTTCAATCCTTCTTTATTTCTTTTGTTCATTTTCCATTCTTTTTTTCTGTCTGTTTTTCTTTCTTTCTTTCTTTCTTTTTTCTTTTCTATTCCTTATTAATTTCATTTTCATGTTTATCTTTCTTGCTTTTTTAATGCCTGTTTGGAGACGAGGCTTTGTAAATCACAGATACAATAATAGTAGCACCTTTGAACAATAATCGGCCAGACGCCGCTAATTCCCATATCTCACAGACGTGTTGTGGCTTCCCTCTGTGTTTTCTACAAGTACTTTCATGGAAACTGCTCTGACGACTTACTTTCACTGGTTCTCAAACTGCATGAATTTAAGCATGCTACTAGGTTGGCATCTTTGTCCCACCCTTTCACTGTCGAAACAACTAAATGTAGCCATCTCTTCTACTCCAACAGCTTCTTATCTCGCACCTCCCGTCAGTGGAACACCTTTCCTATCACTTGTTTCCCTGGTAGCTTTAATCTTCAAATATTCAAATGTTGACCTTGATCCCCTTCATTCTCTTTATCCTTTTCCCTAAAACTCCTCTTTACTCTTACTCTCACTCCCTGTAACCCCTTACGTGCTAGTAGCACTCTCGCCTTGTTTTGGGCGATTTGCTTAATATATATATATATATATATATATATATATATATATATATATAATTATTTATTTTTATTTAAAATATGATTCCAAATCGCGACATGTCCCATGTTTCAAAACAAGAGCCGAAAACTTCAATATAATTATTTAAATAAAATTGAGCTAAAATAAGCTCTGTTCCATCTTCAAGCGAAATTTTTTTTGGAATAACGTGTTTCTGAAATTCTATTTTCTCTTCTCTCTTAGAATTAGCATTAACTCCGCTAACAAGGAAATATTCCAACAACACAATGGCTTCTATAACACTGCCCTAAAAATAGTGGTTATAAAAATGCTAACATTAACTATAGAGACAATTGCACTGGCCATAGGAAAAAAAACAGGAAAAGGAAAATCATTTGGTACATCCCTCCGTTCAACCAAATGGTTAATATTAAACTAGGACAAAAATTCTTAAACCTAATTGATAAACATTTCCCCACCAATAGTAAGCTTAGTAATATATTCAATAAGAACACCCTAAAATTGAGCTACAGCTGCTCTGAAATCTTGAACGTATAATAAAAAAAAAACCAATAATAAGATCTTGAACAAACCCCCATGCCTAAACAGTATTAATAAAAACCCTGCACTTAAATCAGACAATAAAAGGGAAAAATTATGTAACTGTAGAAACCTAGAAGACTGCCCATTAGAAAATAAATGCTGCATTAAATCTGTGGTATACCAATGTACTATATCCACTGAGAGCCCTAGCACAAATAAGATATACATTGGGTCCACGAAGAATGATTTTAAAGATAGATGGAGGCAGCATAAGTGTTCTTTCAATAATATAAACAAAAGAAATCAGACTTCCCTATCTAAATATTTTTGGCATCTGAAGGAAACAAATAGGACACCTAAAGGCTAGAACATGTAAAAGTTGGGATGACCCATGCCCTTTATGCCTCCATGAGAAATTGCACATAATTAAGCTTCTAAATAATAATAATCTATTAAACAATAGACACGAGTTAACGGTTTTTTGTAGGCATCATCAGATTTTTGATTTGAACTATTAGCTAAAAAAAACAATATAATAACTTGTTTAATCCATAGCCCACTCATCAGATTCATTGTTTGAATAATTAACTAAAACATGCATACAATATAACACCCTTCATAATCCATAGCCGAAATAAATAGTTTAAATACCCTAAAAAAGATAACCCTTTATGAAGTCGTCAAAAAAACAAACGTTACGACATTTTTTTTATATGCACAAATCCCTTTCATAAAAAAAAAAAAAAAAGAAAATAAATAAATCTCCATAGACATGCAAACTAGACGAGGGTTAATACATCTTCCGTTTCAAATTTAGACACCCCCACCTTTCCCTGACTTGACATCTACGAAAGTAACTCTATACTGATACTTATTATTAACACCCAACACCCGCCTACCCAATTTAAACAATTCGCCCTAGCTGTTACCATGGAAATTTTGATTTCAATTTTTAAAACACGTAAATTTCAGAAACACGTTATTCCAAAAAAATTTCGCTTGAAGATGGAACAGAGCTTATTTTAACTCAATTTAATTTAAATAATTATATTGAAGTTTTCGGCTCTTGTTTTGAAACATGGAACTTCTTATGTCGCGATTTGGAATCATATTTTTAAATAAATAATTATATTTATGCTCTACTTTTGTATCGAGCACTATTTTTTAAAAATAATAACTAAAATACTAAGGGACTTTGGATTATTTACCTAACCAGTTCCTTCCTATTTTCTATATATTTTCACATATATATATATATATATATATATATATATTCCCTTACCGGTCACGTGACTTATTTATTTCAAGATGAGGTCGACAGTGCTTGCTCTCTGGCGATCCAATTTCAAACCCAAATGTCAGCAGTGGCACTTTATTCCTATATGACGCTTTCTTTCTTTCTTTCTTTCTTTCTTTCTTTGATCTTCTTTTTCCTTTTTCAAAACCCCAGATTCAATTTTTTTTTTTTTTTGCTTTTTTCCGCCTTTGATTTTCCTTTCTTTGTTTTTTTTTCTTTTGTAATTTTTCGATTACCCATAATTTACTTATATTTTCATCTCTCTTTCTTTTTTCATTCATTCGAATGAAAAAGGCTTTTTCTTAATGCTTTATATTTCTACTTATTTTTCTTTATTTTTCAGTCCATGTTAGAGTTACAGTGGCAGAAAATGTGACTCCGAAATCCAAGTTGCTTGGGGATAGCGAAAGCTACCTTCCAAAAGCTAAGCAAAGTATTAAGAAACAGGAACATTACAAGACTGTTATGCAATATCGATCCACCTCTATCACAGTGAATGCTGGACAATCTCATAACAAATGAAGAAGAGACTTGAGGCAATAGAAATATGGTTCTACAGAAGCATACTGAAAATACCATGACCTGAACATGTGAGCAATGACGAAATTTTAAAGTACATGGGAACATAAGGGAAACTTATATTTAGAATCAGAACGACAACTGAAATTTCTATGGTACATAATGAGGAAAGTGGGCTTGGAAAATTTGACACTCACAGGACATGCTGAAGTCAAGAGAGACAGGGGAAAACAGTGAGTAACTAACCTAACGAGCTTATGTTAATGGTTAGCGCAACAAGAATTAGAAGAGGTAGAAAAAAAGACAAACATTGCTAAGGGCTATAAAGGACAGGAAATTGTGGAGAGCCATGATCGTTGACATCCTGAAGCGAACACAACACACAGAAGAACTTCATGCACGCGGATCTAGTTTTCTCGTTTTGTTTTTGTTTTTTTTAAAGAAGTGAAAATCATTTTTATTTTTAATTGCCGCATTTTTTAAATTTTATTCTTTAAAAACTTGTTTTCTTGAGATTTTCTCGTTCCTATTTCATATTTAAATCATCGAATTTTAAATTGTAAATTTAACCAGATTTTAAATTTAACGTAATTCAATATCCCTTTCAATTTATTTAAATATTTTATTTTCAATATTAAATTGAATCGATTTAAAAAAGATTAATTTTAAGAAAGAGAAATTCAAGATGTTACGGAAACGAAACGAAAAAGTCTCGCACATTGATCAAACTTCCACATTTGCAATAATTCTTTACGGAGGAAAAAATAATAGTTTAACGTCTGCTGTTATGCAGATATTTGGTCAGTTTTACTCACAGATGTGGAGGCAGGTGAGAAGGAATTCTTTGTTCTATTTTAAATCCAACCTTACAAAAAGCTGAACTTTTTTTTATTTTTCTCCACATGTATTCATACATAAAAATAGAAAAGAACATAATTCTTTACGTCGAAAGTACTTCTATAAATACAGATAAATATTTTATCTATGGTGAGTACGAAGTAGTAATAACTTCACCCCTTTCCTTCAAATTCGGGTAGAATGAGGAAAAAGACGGAAAGAAATTTTCTTTGGAACAAGGAAAACCTTGCCTTCACAGAAATTGGCCGGCGTGCTGAAAGAAAAGGAACTAAATTCGCGAACTTATGTGAAATTGCTTTTGAACCAATGAAAATCTTGCCTTCAGAGAAATTAGCCGTTCAGTCAAGAAAAAAAAAGAAAATAGCGTGCGTATGCGAAATCCTTTTTGATATAAAATGAAGAGAAAAAATATATTAATAACAGAAAAGTGTTTGAAGTCATATAAAAGGTTTCGTTTTTGTTCACCCGTTCACCGTCGAAGTTTTCACCAGTGTTAAATTACTCGCCTATTATCGGCTTTTATCTAAGCACGCGACAGTTCTAAGAATTTTCTTTCAACAATCCAAGAAAGCTAATTATTTCAAATTATCTGTCTTCTACTTTTGAATGTATGCAACTGTTTATATCTTCTATGAACAACGAACTCTATTACCTTTGTTTTAAACATTTTTTAATATTATTTTGTTTCAGATCATTTAATCTGTTGTATGAACATTTCCTCTTTATGACAATACGTTAAAACTACGGACTTTAAATATTTCTGGTTTATTTTTCCTGAAACGAGCTACTGGCATTACTTCAAGCGTGTAAATTTATGAATAAACTCCTTATCTTGTTTTGTTATTATCCTCCTCCGTTAATATTCTTGGCGTGAGTAAATCAATTGTTCATTTTAACCTCTAAGCCCCACGCCACTATATACCAACTATAAACACTGGTCGAAAACATTATATTACATCACCAATCTTTATTGAACCCATTCTTAAAGAATCAAACGTATGCTTATATAAAGCAAACGTTATGGACACAAAAACGTTAACAAATCAACATGAGGATAAACACTAAAAATAATGTCTAGTAGTCACACGCACACACACGAATATACATTATCATCTTAATCCCACATACACAAATAAGAATTATGATACACATATATACATAAAGTTCAGTTAGTCTTGAAATCCGTTAATTTCTTGGGGCTTCGGAAGGACGCTTCGTCTTCCCTAGAATTCGGAACTCCATAAATTATACTAACGTTTTTTAACAAGTCAAATGCACGTGAAGCCTGATTAACCAATGAAAATCAAACAACACAAAATAAAAATAACAGAATGTTTTTCTTCTTTTTTCTTCGTATCTCATTCTCTGGTGAAGCTTTAATAAAATTGAAACATGTTACATTGATAAAGTCTGTTAGACAATCGCGATGAATGGTGTGTATTTTGGGATCCTACGACTAAGCCTTCATTAATTTTATCTAATAATTGTTTGTTTTTTTTTGTTTTTATACAATAATTAAAATACTATTTTGCATATTTAATAAACAACTGAAATATCGTATTTTTTTACTATTTTCATACAGTTCCGTATTTTCAGAATTTTATAGATATTATTTGTCTCAGAAATGTGTAAATATTCGAACTATGAAGCTAATTAAAATTATTTATCTATATTTGTCTTCAACAATTCCATCGACAAAAATAGGGGTGTAAAAGGTAAATATATATATATATATATATATATATATATATATATAATGGGATGACAGGGTCAAGAATAGTGCAATACTGAAGAAATGTAACAACATCACAGACATTGAAACCATTCTAGCAAAGATACAACTTAGGTGGGATGGCCATGTTGTGAGAATGGATGAGCATAGGCTTCCAAAGAAGGTTCTGTATGGACAACTACCAAACTCCAAGCGTTCAGTTAGACGTTCACTCTTATGCTACAAAGACAAATTGAAAGACAACTTGAAATGTTTCAACTTTGATCTGAAAACCTGGGAAACCGAAGCATCAAACCGAAGGGATTGGCCTTAGACATGTTTCATTAAGTTAAATGGTTTTGAAGACAGTAGACTGAAGCACTGTGATCAGCTTCGTGAAGCTCTGAAGCAGAGAAACCATCAAAATCCTGCTTTAAAAAATTTCATCTGTTAGTGTGGCTTTGTCACCTGCAGCAAGACTCGGCTAGTATCGCACTTAAGAAAGCACAAATGAAGTATGTATTTCCTTTACCTGATTTTCTCCACAATAGCCCCTGCTAGCATGCATAAGTGTGAAAAAAAGGCGCCATCCAATGCTGACCTTCGTTTATCTTTAACAATAGGAGAGTCTACCATATATAATTATATATATATATATATATATATATATATATATATATATATAAAAGTTATGAAAAACTTTGTAATCCGTATGGGTAGTCCCAATTAAATAGGTCAAGATCTGGTCCCCTCCTCCCCCAATACTAAGTATGATTGAAAGAAATATTAAAATAAATCCTCTCTAAACTCGACCATATCTCTCACACTACTCCTCGCTACCCTCTCTGTTAAATTGCATAAATTTGATACTACTACTTCATTTTTTTTTTGTTATCTGATGATCCAGCGTCATTTAAAAAAGCTCTGGTGAAATAAATTATTATAATGGAACCTTAAAGTGGTCTGTTTTTTTTTAATATATATATATATATATATATATATATATATATATATATATATATATATATAAAAATGTTTGACAAAGTTGAAAAAGTTTTTTTTCGTGTGACGCGTTTCGCCCTTTAGGACTTCATCGGACTAAATTTTCACTAAATTGTTTTTTCTTTTGATCAGAGTAGCATGTCAAAATTGTGGTCAGTCTCATTACGGTGGACATTAGGACGAAGAATGTTTAGAGAGTGCTTTGATCGCAAGATCATCCGACGTGGTTCTTACGACATTTTCACCATTCTTGGAAGATCTTCTGTTATTATTGTGTGGAATATCTAATAATAAAAGTGATGGAAACAAAAAAAAAAAAAAGAAAGAAGAAAAAGAAATCTAAATAAAATCGCCTGGATTATATATATAAAAAAAATGTCTTGTTTTTTTAACTAAAATTCCCAGTATTCGTCATGCGCATGCGTATTCGCACCGACATAACAAATTTAGTCCGATGAAGAACGAAACGCGTCACACGAAAACATTTTGTATTTTGACATACATTTTCCCCTTATATTGTTCTTGATATATAAAAATTCATATATCATTACCTCATATATATATTTCACATATTTATTTATTGCCATCATTGTTTACAAATGCATATACATGCCTGAGGTATTAAAGTGGTTTGTAGAGGAGATGGGTGCTGGTGCTATCGTATTTTCCTTGAAATGGGATTAAGGAATTTCAGTCGAAGTATCTAAAGCCCCGGGGACAGTTACAATATCATTCACATAGTCGGAACTTATATAGCTTCCAGCGAGTGGACAGCCAGGAATGTAGCGGTACAAATGGCCCAATATTTTGGAGCGGAAGTAGAGATGTAATGATGCACTAGGCATGCGCTGCCGGAAGCGTACTTCTCTTTGACATGACTCGCCTGCTGGCGTTGACAAGCACAGACAAAAACCGTGACATGGAATGTAGATGGCGTCGGAAGTAATACGTCTGGTTTGTTGAAGAGTTTCATGATTATGATAATCGGTGTAATTATTGTTGTTGTTTAATACCCTCATACGATTTATGTTTTGATATTCATCGGGTTTTTACATTAGTTATATATGGCGGCTTTCAATAGAGCTACAGAAGCAGCAAGCCTCTTCAAATCTCCAGGATCTTCTAAAGTATTCTCAGAGAACCCAAACATCGCTGCGATCTTTTACCCTAATGTTCACCCAACAAAAGGCTCAAAAGCCACTCATGGTAGAGCAGAGGTGGCCAACCTTTTGATTCCAATATTTTGTACGATTAATTTAAATGCGTCACACAAACAATCACTTCCTTTCAGTACGTATTGTAATATGGACATATTTTAAAGGTATAATAAAATCTATTTATTTGAAAAATATATGCTTATGACCAGGGGTGTATCCAGGAGTTTTGAAAGGGGGTGGACATCAATCAATGCTTTGACTTTTTTTTTCTCTTCAGATTTTGCAGAGGGGGGCGGGCATGGCAGAGTTTATAATGTTTACATAGGCAAAATAAACATAAATAACTTTAATGTGTGATTCTGCTTTGTTTTCGCCAAACCAGCAATATTAGGAGTTAAATTTGTAACTGAAAGCAGCAAACAATTCTTCAAGTTGGAATCGGACAGTCGCGACCTTTTCATCAAAAAGATGCAATGCGCCACTTGTAAGCATCCAATGCGCCACTTATGGCGCATGCGCCACAGGTTGGCCATCCTTGTGGTAGAGGGTTACTGAATGAGGTGCGTTATATCACTGTGAGGGAGTAGAAGGAAGTGAAGATTATTAGGATAAGGAGGATAAAGTTTTTTTTTAATCGCTATCACCCCATGCAAGGCAGTAAAGCCACTAAGACACAAGAGGTTACATTGTGCGGAAGAATTAGTAGCAGAAACATTAATAATGAGCGGGAAGAGAAAAGAGTAATCAGGAGGACAGTAGATAGCGATTGACATTAGATTTCAATTTTTGAAGATTAAAGTTGACTAGAAAGCAAGAAGCTGGAAGAGAGTTCTACTAGCAAGTTCAAGTGAAGAAACTGTTAGCATAGAAATTACGGTTACATCTAGCCATTTCAACTGTAAAATGATGAGACCTTGCCGCCAATCTAATACTTTGCTTAAATTCTAGGTACCTAAGAAGAAAATTCCTCAGGACAATTACCATGAAAGTCTTTATAGAAAGACACAGGCAAGCTATGTTATGGCGGTGGGAAAAGGACTGAATCCGAGATGCCAGGTCAGAACCAATAACAGTTCAGATTCTTCTTTGAATTTTATCAAGATAATACATAGCAGGAGCACCAGATCAAGCATATGTGTGGCTCTGAACGGGATATTTATCTTAGATAGTCTTAATTCACGAAGACAAGAAAACATTTTAAGAATCTCCAATCAACTAAGATCAAGGAAATTGTCATTTCAGATAAATCAGAATTGAAGCTTTCTCAGGTCAAGTTTAAATGACTGCGTCTATTGGGTTTATTTCGTACTACAGAATGCATGATTGTTAGCAAAAGGGGACATCCCAAAATGCAAATTACAAATTGGGAATACCAAAATCAAACCAGTAAAAAAAATGAATTATCCGTGAAGTGCTTTAACAGAGGAAGAAAAGTGCGACACTGAAATCCTAAGGCGCATTGGGATAGACAAAGATGCCTTCCAAACGCTAAGCAGCGTATTAAGAAACAGTCCTCCTCTGTGGCAGTGAATACTGGAGAATCTCAGAAATATGGAAGAGACTTAAGGCAACAGGAATATTCTTCTACGGAAGGATGTAACATATTGATTTACGAGGAGGTAACATATTGAGTTACAAGAAAGTTTTAAGGATAATTTTTGTAATGCCCGTTTGTGGGAGAGCCTTTGTAAATCACAGATACAATAACAGTAACGCCTTCGAACAATACTCGGTCAGACGCTGCTAATTCTCTGTTGACTATGTTTGCCGTAGCCTCGGAATATGGAATCCAGTGAAGTCCGTAAATCTCTTCAATATCAGAGGTTGGCAGTGTAGATTCGGAGAAAGTAGCGGCTGTTAATTCTTTAAGTCTTCCATATCAGGTTAGTAGTGAAGATATTTTTGGGAGAAAAAAACAAAATGTCTGCCTTTATACACGTCGGATTGAATATTTTGAGCTTTCTGATTGGTTAACCCTTCTATTGGTGAACTATAAAAAGAGTCAGCTCATTTTGACTGGCTCACTAGTACATAATACCCAAAAAACTGCAACATTCACATATATATATTTTCCTTTACCCGTCCCGTTATCTAATTATTTCAAGATGAGGTCGACTGTGCTTGCTCTCTGGCGATCCGTGTTCAAACCCAAGTATCGGCAGCAACACTTTATTCTCATATGACAATAATGGAAACGAAAAAGATGTTTATAGTTAGAATCAGAAAGGGACTTTTGAAATTTCTCGAGCACTTTTTTCCAGAAAGAGAGCTTGGAGAATTTAATACTCACAAAACTTATTGAAGGCAAGAGGGACAGAGGAAAGCAATTCATAATCTACCAAATAAGCTTGTGGAAATGAATATCAGAACAGACTGGGAATGATAACGATAAACAAAATTTACTAAGAGCTACAGAAGACAGGAAATTGGATGAGGTAGTGAAGAGCCCATAGAAGTTAAAGGAAATATTCAACACTTTTAACCCTTTCACTGCTACATCTAGTCATTTCTACTGTAAAATGATAAGACAGTGCTACCAATCTAGCACTGTGTAAAGTAGCAGAACAGACTGAGTATTCCAGCTGTGGTTTTAACCCAGTCAGATGCTACTAATTCCCATATATATATATTTATGTTACCTGTCACGTGATCTAATTATTTCAAGATGAGCTCGTTTGTGCTTACTCTCTGGTGATCTGTGTTCAAACCCAAGTATTGGCAGTGATACTTTATTCTCATATAACAATAATAGAAACGAAAAAGATGTTTATAGTTAGAATCAGAAAGGGACTTTTGAAATTTCTCGAGCACTTTTTCTCAGAAATAGAGCTTGGAGAATGTAACACTTACACAACTTACTGAAAGCAAGAGGGATAGAGGAAAGCAGTTCATAATCTACCGAATGAACTTGTGGAAATGAATGGCAGAATAGAGATTGAGAATGATAATGATAAACAAACCTTGCTAAGAGCTACAGAGGATAGGAAATTGTGGAGAGCCATGACTGACGAGGTATTGAAGGGACATAGCACATAGAAGTCAAAGGAAATATTCAACACTTTCGCTGCTACATCTAGCCATTTCTACTATAAAATAAGAGAGTGCTGCCAATCTAGCACTGTGTAAAATAGAACAGACTGGGCATTCTAGCTGTGGTTGTCACCCAGTCAACAAAAACATCTCTGAATCCAAAACCATATGTAGCACACAGTATACAGCTATGGAAGGTAGTATTCACACTAAGTCTATGATCTTGAGTGCAGTTGATGGCTGGGAGTGGGTTGTCAGTGAGGGATATTTATTATTCAGTTTTGCAATATTTCAGTTTTAATTTTTTAGGCAATGCTGAAAGAAGGAATAGTTCAATGAGGATATATAATTTTGGCAGACACAATCTTAACTCAAAAGAAGATAAACAGATGACAGTGTTGGTAGCAAAGAAAGGAAATTGCAGGAACTCCTATAGAAGGTAGTAAAGAAAAGCGAGAAGAAAGGATTAAGCATCAATTGTAATAAGATAGAATGGATGGTTGTCAGCAAAAGGGACAACTCAAGATAGGAAGTACAAATTGGAGATGTCAAAAACATGCAAGTTCGAAATATATAGGAAGTATTTTAACAAAGGATGGAAAATGTCACACCAAAATCCGAAGGTGCATTGGAATAGCAAAAGATGGCTTCCAAAAACCAAGCAAAGTATTAAGAAACAGAAAAAGAGGACTAAACTCTTATGTAATATTAGTCCTCCTATAAGGCTTGGAGAATTTAATATTTAAATCGTTAGAAACCAAGAAAAGAGCACTGTACTGTTACATGATATCTATCCTTCTGCATGGCAGTGAATGCTGGACAATCTCATCAAAGATGAAGAAGATACATGAAGCAACAGAAATGTGGTTCTACAGAATTATGCTGAGGATACAATGGACATAACATGTGAGCAACGACGAAGTTTTAGAAATAAAGGAAACAAAAAGGAAATATACTTGATAACAGGAAGAGGCGGCTGAAATTTCTACGACATATAATGAGGAAAGAGGGCTTGGAAAATCAGATACTCTCAGAGCAGATTGAAAGCAAAAGGGACAGACGAAAGTAACGCATTAACATACTTAATGTGCTTGAGTAAATGAATGATGGAACAGTTTATCACTTTAATTTCGCCTTCCAAGCGGGTTCTTTTTGTCTGTTGCTTGATTTTGCATTGCTGTTGCATTATTATTATACACAGGACTTATTTTTTTAGCTATTTCTTACTTTTCATATATATATATATATATATATATATATATATATATATATATACGCAAGTATGCAGAAAAATAGGAAGGAACACGTCAGGTAAATAATCCGGAGTTCCTTAGTATTTTTGTTTTTATTTTCAAGAAGACAGTGCTCCATAAAAGTTATTAAACCATAGGCAGGAGTTAACGGTTTTTTACCGACATCAACAAATTTTTGCATGAAATAATTAGCATAAAAAATAGATAAATAAATAAATTCCATAGTTTAATAAAAGTCTTAAAAGCTTAGCCAAATCATTAAATAGAAAAAAAAAACCTTTGTGAAGTCGTCAAAAAACAAATTGTAGTTCAGTGCAACAAGTTTGTATACGGAACAGCCATTTGAATAAAATAAATAAAGATATTAACAGATAGATAATAATAAAACAAAATCCTCTCAACACTTAACGACTTGACGTCGCGCCATGAAACATTCCTTCGCTGTGAACTAACTAGACGGTGACCGCCACTATTAGCTTTAAAATAGATACCCCACTCTACCTTGGCATAACCTTTCCGAAGGTGACGAACCTGTAGATAAGAATTAACTGTCTGACCACCTAACCAAGATGGGCGGCCCAGCCGTTTCCATAGCAATTAATGTTGCAATGGACCATACTTATAAACACGCGCAAACCAAAAGATAGATTATTCCTAAATTTTCGCTTGAGGATGAAACGGGACCCAACACCTTGATTAAACCTAATTTTAATAACTATATTGATGGTTTCGGCTCTCGTTTTTGAAACATGAGAACTCTTATGTAGCGAAGGAATCATATTTTTTTTAAAATATTATAATATATATATATATATATATATATATATATATATATATATATATATATAGTGTTGGGTATGACGATGAAATACATCCGGCAGCAAGGCCTCTGATCGGAAAATTGCAGGTTTTGAAGAGCATAGAACCACCTTTTAATTGCTGCTATTCCCAGGTTCACCCCTAACCCGTAGCACCTGTTAGGAACCCAGCTATGGATAAATAGTGAACCCCTGATCAAACGCAAAACACGATGAAAGTATAAAAATTCAATTTTGATGGTAAAAATACCAGCAATACATGTTTTATATAAAACATTTCCAACATCACACATTTATAGTAAAATAACCAACAGTACATATATATAGTAAAATGACCAGCAAGAGAATTTATAGTACAATTACCAACAATAGATTTTATAGAAAAATGATAAAAATACATTTTATCTGTAGCTGAAGCCATAAAATTAGGTTCAAAATATTTAGATTTCGGCATTAAATAACCCATAGAGGTTGATCTGCCCCTAAACAAAGTCAGCCGTCTGAAGAGACGTTATTAAAAAGAACATGAAGATATGTTGTTAAAAAAATGAAGAGATGTTTAGAAAAATGAAGAGAATTTGTTTTAAAAAATGAATAGATGTTGTTAAAAAAATGAAAAAATGTTGTTAAAAAATGAAGAGATGTTTTAAAATGTTGTTAGAAAATGAAGAGATGTTGCTTTAAAATGAAAAAATGTTAAAAAAACGAAGGGATGTGGCTTAAAAAATGAAAAAATGTTGTTAAAAAATGAGATGTTGTTCAAAGCAATGAAGAGATGTTTAAGAAGATGAATAGATGTTTTAAAAAAATGTTGTTAAAAAATGAAAGAATGTTGTTAAAAATGAAGAAATATTGCTTAAAACATGAAAAAAGGTTCTTGAAAAATGAAGAGATGTTTTAAAAAAAATGAAAAAATGTTAAAAATGAAGAAATGTTGTTTAAAAAGATGAAGAATGGTTAAAAAATGAATAGCTGTTGTTTAAAAAAAATGAAAAATGTTGTTTAAAAAATGTTAAAAATGAAGAGATGTTTAAAAAAATGAAAACATGTTGTTAAAAAATGAAAAATTGTTGTTTAAAAAAATAGATTTAAACCGTTTTCTTCTGGCATCCAGCCGAACGATATAACTCCTAAGATTACATCACGGACAGAAATGATGAAAATATGGAGGCTACTTGATGACTCTTCAGAAGTGGAAGAAAGGAATGTTTTTCTGTTCGAATTTGTATCCAATGGCGATTTTGTTTTTGAATAAATGGCTTCTAATAAGAACCATAAAACAATGCTTAAGGACATTACCCTTTTTCTTAAGACCTGGTTTGCTCTGGCTAATATCATGCATTCCTCTCATAGAGTCACGTAATTTATGACTCATGCACATATAAAAGGGATAGAATAAAAAAAAACAAGTGAAAAAATGGTGAATTAAAAAATATATGAAAGTGTAAAGGAGAGGAAAGTGGAAACAGTTTAGAAAGAAAACGAAACTCGGAAAAGAAGCGAGAAAATCATTAAAGGAAATAAAATTTACTCAGTGGTTGACTAAGTTGTTCCACCTCAGACTGAACATACCACAATTTACTTCCTTGTGGCTCTGTATTGAATTAAGCACAGCTTAGAAAATATTAACAAAAAAAAAAGAAAGTTTGGCTGACTGAAAAAATGACGACTGGAAAAAATAAACGAAAAATGAAAATAAATAGAAACGAGAAGGGAAGAAGGAATGGACGAACGAATGAACTAAAAAATGAAAGAAAGAAAGAAAGAAAGAAAGAAAGAAAGAAAGAAAGAAAGAAAGAAACAAACAAACAAACAAACAAACAAACAAACAAACGACTGAATGAAAAATATTAGCTGGAGGCTACTTGATGACTCTTCAGAAGTCATGAAGTATTTTAAACATCAAATATCAGCTGGAGAAAATGAATGAAAAGTGAAAATATATAAAAAGAAAGAGTGAACGAACGAACCAACGAATGAACGAAGAAAGAAAGAAAGAAAGAAAGAAAGATCGAAAGATCGCCTGAATGAAAAAATATCAGCTAGAGAAAATGAATGAAAAGTGAAAATATATATAAAAAAAAGAATGAACGAACGAAAGAATGAACGAACGAAAGAATGAACGAAGAAAGAAAGAAAGAAAGAAAGAAAAAGAAAGAATAACTCGATAAAAAGAAATAATCGGAACAAACACATCAAAAGAGTGAAAGAATGAAAGAAAGTAAAAAGGAAAGAAATAAACTGGAAAATATAAGAGAAATCGATTGAATGAATAAACAAATGAAGATAAATGAATGAACGAATAACGACGTGAAAATGTTTTATGTCAACATGTTTCATTATTAATTCGGTGAGAAAAATACGTCACGCTTCATTGGTTATTTTCTTTACTTTTCTAACAAAAGCCATGTTAAATGATCACATCTTTGGGCGCTTTAAACTTTAAATTACTCATAAAATAACTGTCAGCATTAAATTTTTAAAAAAGCTGCAATTAATTCGTGCGTACGTGTGTGTGTGTGTGTGGCTTATTTACAATATTGAAAAGCGCTTGTGGGTTTCAGCGTGATTATAAGAAGCGCTATTCTACAGAGGGCGGGAATCTGAGGATGTTTTCTTTTGGTTGGTGGATGGAGACAGCGATGAAGTTGGATTCATATTCCAAATTCAGTCTGCGAAATAGAGGTTGACTGGTTTTAAGAAAAGAAAACATAATTTCCTTAATTCTTTACGTTGGGAGACATTTGAAATCGGAAATCCAATACAGATTTTTTTATCTTTCTTCTTAGAACGACTTCCATCTTCATTGAAACTAAAAGACAAATTTTCGCATTGTAGTTTAAAATGTTATTATTATTATTATTAATATTATTATTATTATTATTATTGTTGTTCTTGTTGTTGTTCTTGTTGTTGTTTTATTTCTTTTGATTTCAGTTGTGTACTCATTTCATTCCGGGTCCCGCCTAAGGTCAGAAATGGCACCATGACATTTTCCACCGAGCAGTTTTGAAAAAGAAATTACACATATTTTACATAGATAAAGGTAGGCTTATCAACCCTTTGCAGATTATTAAGGTGTGGGCTGTACTTATGAGCACAATTTCTTGTATTTCTTTAAGTCATGGTCTACCAGGGATTCCTTCAATGAGTCTATTGGAATTTTTTCCAATCAATCCAAGAGCTCCAACGACAACTGGAATTGTTAATGTTCTCATGTGCCATATTTATTATTATTATTATTATTATTATTATTATTATGTTTGTCCCTCCTTTCGTTGGCGCACACGAATGATAGCCCCTACCAATACCTGGGAAATATTGGACAACTTCGTTTTGATCGCGTGGAAAGAGGGGAAAAACGCTACTTGGTTTCAGTGAGAAAATGAAAGAAAGGAAAAGAACAAATGGAAGATAGAATCAGATTAAGCGCATAATAACAGATACTACGCTTTGATCTCAGCAAAAAGACCGAGAAGCGGGTATTTTTCAATGCCTCCACGTCGCTACTGAATGTGACACAAGGTCAGTTTAAAATAGGTTTAACGACAATACCGTGGAAAAATTGCACAAATCCCACTTGGCACTTCTCCTTTTGGGGAAGCCTCAGGCGCCGAGCAATAAACCCAGCCCCATTCTGAAGGAGAGATACTACCTGGGGCCGTAGTTATCAAAACAATTTGTTGTATTTTTCTTAAGCTGGGTTTTCTAGGGCTTTTTTTCAATGTGTTGTTGCGTTCCTTTTTTATCATTCCAAGCGCACCTACTATGACTGGTACTATTCTTGTTTTCAATTTCCACGTTTTTGTTATTATTATTATTATTATTATTATTACACATAAAAAAGAGCGTGATTCAAGAAAATACAGTGTTTAACAATGTTTAACAATATTTTGACAGCATGTCTATCTTCTTCAAGTTAGGTGTAATAATTTTGTACATGTATCTTGACTGAATGATGCATTCATTTTTTACAGCTTATCAACACTTTTCAGATTATTTAAAACCATAAAATATTTTTAGATTGTGGGAGTTTATTTTTTGGAGATATTTTTTTAGTGATACACGTTTTACTAATTAACCCACACCAGGGGTAGGAGAAAAGAAGCAAGCATTCTTTTCCCAAAGGTATTTGCGCATAAATAAATATAACGAACCCAAAGGTTATTGGAACTTGGCTCTCCGATTAACAATCCCGAGCCATTGTCCATGATTCCACCAGTACATCCAAGCTTTTCAGCACCTGGTATTCCCGAGCGGTTACTCATCTAAGTAATGATCAGACTCGACGTTGCTTAATTTTGGTGATCGTACGGGAACAACGTTTCAACGTGATATGCCTGTAAAATACAAGTATAAGAAATATTCTTTTAAGTACAAGTCTTTTAACAAACATCATTTTGTTTTGAGAAAAACGTCACTCTTTTTACAGACGTCACTTGTCTTTTACTGGTAATCAACGCAACGAAACAAATGAAGCGTAGCCAGCGTGAATAGAATGCAACTTAAACGAGAGTAACATGATGGGGATGTGCTCGTTTTGAAATGTTCCATCGGTTGACTCAAATAGCTTTGTGCAAATCTTGTGGATCTCTCCTGGCATTTTATTTGTTCCACATGGGTGGGGCGTTAGTAATTTGTATATGTAATTATCTTCATGCGTTTTAAGGGTTTATTATTATTTTCTTAACCATTTCCCCCTAAGCAGGAATGCCACTAGTACGCAGGAGGTTACAGGGAATGAAATTGAAAGAAAAGACTGAGAATAGGGAGGATTGGGGAAAGGACAAAAGATGAGGGGGGATTTAAGATGACAGAAGATAGCAATTGATGTTGCACTTAAATTTTTGAACATTGTAGTTATCAGGGAAGAATAAAGCGGAAAGGAGTTCCACAGGCGGGAAGTGCGCAAAATGAAATTGTTGTGGTAGACGTAGCGGTTTTATTTAGCTATTTCAACAGTAAAAGTGTGGTCGGGGCACCAGGGTAGGGAGCTCGTCAGTGCAGTTGCCATGAAAATATTTGCATAAAAGACAAAGAGAAGCCACATTACATCGATGTGAAGGCGAGATGCTGGGTCAGGATCGATTACGTTACAGATCCTTCTTTGTAATTTGTCAAGAATCTCGAGATGCACAGCAGGAGCAACACACCAAATATGGTAACAGTATTAAATACACAGACGAATGGAACACTTATAAATGTGCAACATGGATTCTGACGAGAAAAATCTTCTAGTACTACACAGAGACCCAACTTTCCTTGCAGTAGATGCAGCTATTGATTCGATATAGTCACTCTTCTTCATGTCAGAGGAAAACATGAGGCCAAGAAGGAACAGTTTGTTGCTCTCCTGGCATCTAGCATCAGCCATGCTGATAGGATTATTATTAGTTATTACTAGACTACCCGTGGACGGTTGGGTCACTGACGTTTCAGGTTAGAAAACATTGAAGTTCATTTTAACGTTCCATTGAAATGAAAGTTAATTTTATTATGATTCAGTTAAATATTTCAATTCGTTCTTGTCATCATTGGTTTGGTTTACAAGTTCATGTTTAATGTTTTACTGATTGTTTACAGCATTTAATAGGAATAGAAAATCCGAGAAAAACTTTAACTTTAAATCAGATTAACTTAAATATTATTAACTAAATATTTTTAAATCATATTCACTTGAAAATGTCAAAACATATTTTTTAAGTATTTAAAATATTGTTTACTTAAAGAAAGCTGAAATATAAATAATTACTCTACAAATAACCGGCAACCTTAGGTATCATGCAATTTTTCCTCTGACTTTGAAAGTTCATCACTTTCCTTATTACTCTTGACGTTCCCAAGACGGTTCCTATCTGTAACAGTTTCACTAGGCAATTATTTTCAATTTTCTTTATTCATGTCTCAATTTTGCATGTCAAAGTATCAAATGTGCCACTGGCAACCGAAATGATTGTGCTTTTCTTCAACTCTAAAGCCTTGCGTGTTCAAACCACAATGGATCATAGTTGATTACTTTCTCTTCTTTTTGCTCAGAATTATTATTCTTGTTGTTGTTGTTGTTGTTTTATTTCCTTCGATTTTTGGTGTGTAAACATTTCTTACCGGGTCAGAAATGGCATCATGACATTTTCCACTGACCATTTAAAAAAACACACACACACATATTTTATATAGATAACACCCTTCGTAAGGTGTGAGCTGTACTCATGAGAACACATTTTGTATTTCTTTAAGGTATGGGCTTCCAGGAATCCCTTCAATGAGTCTACTGGAATCTTTTCCAACCAATTCAAGGGTTCCAACTACAACAGGGATTTTTTATGTTCCCATGTGCTACATTTTTGAGATTTCGATTTCAACGACCTTGTATTTTGATAGTTTTGTGAAGATCTTCAAAGATGTATTGCAGTCTACAGGGACTGCCATATCAATAAGGAGGTATTTTTTGTGTTTGTGGTCTCTAATAACATTGTCTGAGTGGTTACCTTTGATTGTTCTCTCGGTGTATATTGTGTAGTCCTATAAAATTGTTACAGGTCCTATCTCCGTAACCGGGCCTGGATGATGTTCATACCGATTTCTTTTAATTTCCTCCCCTTAGAAATTGCAGATTTTCCAGTACAGATATTGGACCACTCTGTCAATCCGGGTTTTATATTCAGAGGGTGCCAATACCTTGCAACCTGATACAAGATGATCAATTATTCCTGGATGTTTATCACGGAATCTTCATTTTGGGCTAACACAATATTTTAGTATGTGTGTTTGATAATTTCTAGTTAGCAAGCATTGGTTTTGTGCAGCAAGGATGAAACCTTCGGTCTCAGCTTTTAACCCTGCACTACGTTGCCACTGATGGGTACGGGGTTTGTCTACATCAGCTTCTTTGGTACGGGCAGAGTATTGACCATTGCAATCGTATCTAGTCGGTTGCATTTGCTTTTGCTTTCTTTTTTATGTATTTTTCAGCTTCAGTCGATGTATTGTACTTTACTTGTATTTCTGCACCCATTTGAAATTCCATTTTGAACTTGTTGGCTTCCTTTATTACGGAATAAAGACGCTTACTACTTTCATGTTCTTTGACACATATCATCATCTAGTCTTCTGTAGTTTTCAGGTATCTTTGAAGCCCAATTGTTTTAGTTTTGTAGGATTATTATTATTATTATTATTTTACTTGCATTTTATTCATTTTAATTTTAAACTGTCATACAGTCGTTATTAAAAAAAAAAGTTGATCGGAAATTGAAAATAAATGAGATTTCGCATTCGTTTTTCTTCAAAAAGCCTGTCTTAACGTAACAACTGCTTTATTGATTAAGCTATGGTAACCGCCTGTTTTAAAAGGCCATATGTAACCATGTAACATTCCTTCTATATTTTCCATGAACTCGCTGCATCGCCATCATTAATATTTGCTTAAATATCGCATTTATTATTAAACGAAGAACTGTCCGTTTTGCGTTTTGGAGATTTTTCTTTGTTACTCGTATTTCTTCCATCTTTATTTCAGTTGCTTATCATCGCAACTTTTCAGATCGTCCATCTACGAACCTTAATGAACAGATAAAGAGAAAGGAATATTAAATTTGTTATTCAGAAATGAAACAGAAGGAAAGTATCCATTGTTCCACTTTCTAGGCCCATTAACAACTGTGAATGAAACTTTAAATTTTCATTTGCGTTCTTTTTTACGCCAGATAGGAGATTCTATTGAAAGAAGAAATCATGACATCGTGTTTAATAAGCCTCAGTTTATTAGGTTCATGACAAAATCAATCACGATTTCTCCGTCAGCAGCTCAGCGTCCATATTGAATGGTGCTTAACGGATGAAAATGATCGATCATTTCTGATCATTCAAGTGACACAAAATACGGGAGCTTTAGAGAGAAAAGCGAACGGAAGTATTGTCTATTTTTCTTACGTAATATATATATATATATATATATATATATATATATATATATATATATATATTATTTATTTAAAAAATATGATTCCAAATCGCTACATAAGAGGTCTCATGTTTCAAAACAAGAGCCGAAAACTTCAATATAATCCTTTAAATTAAATTGAGTTGAAATTAAAAAGGGCTCCGTTCCATCTTCAAGCGAAACTTTTGTTGGAATAACGTATATCAGTTCCTTCCTATTTTCTATATATTTTCACATACTATATATATATATATATATATATATATATATATATATATATAATTTTTCCACGTCAAAATTTCGTGATTTTATCGACTGCACATAGTATGATCAGTTAGGCACCGTCTGTGAGAAAAAGAGCACTATGACACAATTGACTCGGCCACAAATTTGGAAAGGACATGCTCTACTTCTTGGCATTTCTCCCGGAGCCTCCAATACGAACATTTCCCAGTGTTTAGGTGTCAATCTGAGGATAGCGCAGAGGATTCGGAAAGAGTTGGATGATATATCCAGTCAACATCATTGTGTTTTGAGTGATCCCTAGTGATGGTGACGTTATGCCTCCATTCGTCTTCCTACAGGGCCTCAGACTCAGCTCGGAGGCCTACAGCAAGTATCTTCAGGATGTATTGCTGCTCCGGGTCAATTGGGTGGCTGCTGGAAGACCCTATATCTGGCGACAGAACTCTGCACCATGCCACACAAGCAGGTAAAACCAGTCATGGTTTGTTAGACAATTTCTGCGACCACATCATCATTTACATCTGTCTAACGCCCCAGACTGTAACCTTGTTCTCTACCCTCTGTAACAACTTCCATGCTACTGGCACACCCGCCTTACTTGGAGTGAAATACTTAAAAAAAATCGTCTGGAGGCCATGTTTGAAGCCAATGGTAATTTTATTGAACAAATTTACTCTTTAGTATTTCAAGACATTTTTGTATATTTTGGTAAATATATCTGTTAAAATGAGATGTCAGTGTTATTTTCATTTTTGCGTAATTTAGATGACAATTTATTCATCACACACTGCATATGCATATGCAAGACAGAGTGTATATATAAAGGGAGAAAATGAATGAAAAAACAAGAAGAAAAACTATACTTGACCAAAGAATCTTTCGCTAAGAATAGTTTTTCTTCTCGTCTTCTGTCTATTCCTTTAACAGACAAAAGACGAGAAGAAAAACTATCATCCACTGAGAGTCCTAGTACTAATATGATATACATTGGGTCCACGAAGAATGATTTTAAAGCTAGATGGATGCAGCATAAGTGCTCTTTCAATAATATAAACAAAAGATAATAAAGGACATGCTCTACTTCTTGGTATTTATAAATAAAAGATAAATAAAAGAAATCAGACTTCCTTATCTAAATATTATAAACAAGGCTAGAACATGTAAAACTTGGGATGACCCATGCCCTTTGTGCCTCCATGAGAAACTGCATATTATTAAGTTTCTAAATAATAATAATCTATTAAACAATAGACATGAATTAACGGTTTTTTGTCGACATCATCAAATTCATGGTTTGAATAATTAGCTAAAAACTAGCATACAATATAACTTTTATAATCCATAGCCCAAATAAATAGTTTAAATACCCTACAAAAAAGATAACCCTTTATGAAGTCGTCAAAAAACAAATGTTACGGCAGCTTTTTTGTTTTTTAGTTTTTTTTATATGCACAAATACCTTTCATAAAGAAATAAAATAAAAAAATAAATAAATCTCCATAGACACGTAAACCAGACTAGGCTAAAACATAATCCGGTTCAAATTTAGACACCCCCACCTTACCCTGACTTGACATCTATGAAAGTAACTCTATACTGATACTTATTATTAACACCCAACACACGCCTAACCAATTTAAACAATTCGCCCTAGCTGTTACCATGGAAATTTTGATTTCAATTATTAAAACCCGTAAATTTCAGAAATACGTTATTCCAAAAAAATTTCGCTTGAAAATGGAACAGAACTTACTTTAACTCAATTTAATTCAAATAATTATATTGAAGTTTTCGGCTCTTGTTTTGAAACATGAGACCTCTTATGTCACGAGTTGGAATCATATTTTTAAATAAATAATTATATATATATATATATATATATATATATATATATATATATATATATATATATAAATAAATATATATATTAAAAATTAAAAGAAATTTTTTTAAAATCGTAGTTAAATAAAACGTATTCTAACCTAAACACCCACCAAAAATCTTTAAGTATACAAATAGAAAAAAATGCCATAAGAATTTTTGCTGTTAACAATAAAATTTTTAAAAAATCCAGACGACATGCATTTAACGGATGTCAGAATTCATTGAAAAATACATCCTTACCCCTACCAAAACGTAGCTAATAACTGATACATCAAAATACAGCGATAATGAACACCAAACACCCCTTGTCTCGTTAAATAGATTTCTCTGTATCCTTGAAAACATGAATTATGATTTTTGCCGTGCCTTTAAACGCCAGTAAATTTAAAAATAAGTTACTCCAAAATTCGCTTGAGGATGAAATGGAACTAATATCATTAATTTAATTACCAAATTAAATTCGAAGCTTTTAGCTTCCATTTTTGAAACATGGTTAGAAGTGTGTAGCGAAAAAAAACATATTTTAAATCAATTAATCTATAATATTAATGGTCTGTAAATTTACATTGAGCACTATTTTGTAAAAATAAAAATATCTATAAGAACACCGGATTATATATCTTACCGTTTTTTCTTTATTTATATATATATATATATATATATATATATATATATATATATATATATACGAGGTTAAGTAAAAAATTATCCGGTCTTTCACCCTAACATATCTTTAGGTTTGTCTCACTGCCTTCTGCTCATGCGTGCTTATAGTTGGTACTATTGTGGTCACGTGATTGAAGGTTGAGTTTGATCACGCCAGTTTTCTTGCTGCTGTTACAGTGTAAACATGGCCGCTCCACTAGCAGTGTGCACAAAGAGGAACAAAGAGCATTGATCCGGTTTCTCTGGTCGGAAGGTGTGTCAGCGGCTAGAATTCCTCGGAGACATTTAACAGAATAGAGCGAAAATGCACTACCACGGAGAAGTGTGCATGAGTGGATCGAGAAGTTTAAAAGTAACCGGACAAGCGTGACGCAAGAAGAAGGAGCAGGATATCCCGTTAACCTCCACCACTGACGAGTATGTTCAGCAAGCAAGGTAATGGCGAACCGGCGAGTTAGTTATCATCAATGAATTAGCATGTTCTCTGCAGATTCGGTTCACCGCTCTTTGTTCCTCCTTGGTGCACACTGCTAGCTAGGCGGCCATGTGTACACTGTAACAACAAAACCTGGCGCGATCAAGCTCAAACATTCACTATAATACAATCTATATGCACGCATAGGCAGAAAGCAGTGTGACAAATGTAAATCCTAAGTAACGTGTTTCGTACCCAGAATTCACCTTCTTCAGACTTAATATGGTTTTATCGATGGAATCAGTTTTATATATATGGCGTGAAGGGATTAAAAAGAGCAAACGCCGACTACAAT
>CAHIKZ030001741.1:167500-187500 GCA_903632075.3 Acanthosepion pharaonis | reverse complement strand
TTTTCCTTTTTTTTCTATAATTTTGAAAAAATGTTGTATCAGTAAATTTTTATTTTACATTTTTTTTAAAAATTTTGAAAAAATTTAGGTTGATGGTTTTTTTTTTTTCAAGTGCCGTGTTAAGAAAAGAATCACGTGATATTTTTTTCAATTATTTTTTTTTTAAAAAATTTTCAAAAATTTTTTTTTTTTTTTTTTTGAATGAACTAATATGGAAGTTAAATACACAAACACAAACACAAATTATTTAAGTGTGTTTTTATTATGACGTATGTAACAATGCTTCAAGCCATGTTGCCTGTTCTCATTAATGGCGATAGCATTTATTCTGTTTTTTATGCATAATGCGATAAAAACCCATCAATGCAGATACAAACGTTTCTCTTTCTTAACCTTTAAATCTTCCTCACTCTTTTTCTTTTTTTTCTTTTTTTTTTTTTTGAAAGTCAGTTTGTTTATGTTAACTTGAGTGGCGCCCACTCTCTGTATGTGATCGGCCTCCTTGCTCTCACGTTCATTCTCGTGGGAGGTGGGAGAAGTCACTTCCGTTTTCATCAATTTTCCTATTTTTATTTATTTATTTTTTTTCTTTTTTTTTACCGACCCACTTAATTATTGACTTAATCTTTTTTTATTCAAAATAGCTACATTAGAGGGATTATTAGAACTTCATAGAACTGACAAGATATGTAGACCAAACTGTAAAATCTGACAATTATCCAAATACCTTTTTAAATTTAGATACGAGAATTTGGCACCAAAGCTACTCGAACGCAAACATTAGCTACTGAATGAGATCTCAATATGTACATATAGGTATTTCATCATCACCATTCTTCGACCTACCTATGGTTGGTCGAAACCCTTTTTGAATCATTTTAAAAGATGTTCAGTCCTATACCGCTCTCCCCAATAGTTTATACAATGTCCAACCCTGTGTTCTAAATATGGTTTTTTATTAAAGCTAACCATGATAAAAAACAATTTTAAAAATCTAGAAAAAAATTTAAAACAGAATTTACTATTGAACGATCATGCAGCCATATTTTCTTTAATCTGATTTTTTACGGTTTATCAACCTTTGGCGGGTTATTTAAAGTCTGAAAACAATTTTAAATTTTAAGAATGTTTTTTGTAGATAATAAGGATTTTTACTGATTCTTACTTTGGGGAGAAAACTTGCATTCCTACCTTTCCCAAGGGTAATCTGCGCGTTAGTGATTATAAAAAACCCAAAATTAAATTACTTTAAAATCTCTGATTAAAATTTTAAAATTAAAAATTACACCAATCTTTATAAAAATCCAAGTTTACAGTAACTGGTATTCCCAAAAAATGAAATCTATCGATTAAAACCTTTAGTTTGGTTTACGGTTTTTTATTTCTGATCGGTGTTTTTTTTAAAAATATGGCCATTAAAAATAATGCAGCGTAAATGCAACTGGATAATTCATCGTTCTGAAATGAGATTAAACTGTTGATATTTTTCAAAAAATAATTTAATCTTTACAGAGTCACAAAGATTTGATTGATTGATTTTGCATGTCAAACCTTTGTAGGCTATTCCATGTCAAAATTATTATTATTATTATTATTATTATTATTATTATTATTTTTTATTGTTAATGAATTTGACACTGTTTACCAAGAGACCTAAAGTCAGAAATGATATCATGATATTTTCCACTGAGCATTTTTGTAAAAAAAAAAAAAAAAAGACAAGCTAAGATCACACACTATAAAACACAGATAAAAGATCTTTTTAGGGTTAAGATTTGTAATTGTTTAAACAATTTCTTGTATTTCTTTAAAGCATTGTTAACCAGGAATCCCTTCAATGTGTCTATCGGAACATTTTCCAATCAAACTGAAGCGTCCAACTACAACTGGAATTATTGATACCATATTTTTTTTTTAGATTTTCACTTCAAGATCTTTGCATTTTGATAATGTTTTGAAGATCTAAGATATATTACAATCTGCCGGTATTGCTATGTCACTAAGAAAGCCTATTCTGTTTTCATGTTCTTTGACTACGATTTCTAGTCGATTAGTTTTGATTTTTCTGTCTGTGTGTATTTAAAGTCCCATAAAATTGTTATTTTCCTATCCCTTGAACAATTGTCTGATGATGATTACACCCTTTCTTTCAGTTTTATTCCCGTAAAAGTTTTTTATTTTTTTATGCATTGGATTGGCCTTTATCATTTTGAATTTTAAGGTGCTAACACCATCCAACCTGATGCAAGATGGTCAATTGTTTCTGGATATTTATCACAGAATATGCATGTCTGCTTGATAATTTCTAGTTAACAGGCATTGGTTCTTGTGCAATAAAATAAAATTTTTTTTTATTATTCCCTTATTGATTTTTGATGTAAACATTTTGGGTATTTCCCAACCAGAGACCTTAAATTTAGAAATGGCATCATTATTATTTCCTTTTTTCTGTTGTATATTTTTCCTTCCGGTCCCAACCAGAGAAAGGTCAAAATGGCATCATGTCATTTTCACTGAATTTTTTAAAAACAAAAAAGATCAAATTTTTTCATAATAAACAATTTTTGTGGGCTGTACTTGTGAGTATAATTTTTTGATTTTCATTAAGGCATGGGCTACCAGGAATCTCTTCAATGAGTCTATCGGGACCTTTTCCAATCATTCCGAAGGCTCCGACTACAACTGGAATTATTGATGTCCTCATGTGCCATTTTTTTGAGATTTCCACTTCAAGATCCTTGTATTTTGATAATTTTTTGAAGATCCTCAAATATACATTACAATCTGCAGAGATTGCCATGTCAATAAGAAACCACATTTTGTTTTTGTGGTCTTTGATCACTATGTCTGGGCGATTAGTTTGATTGTTCTGTCTGTGTGTTTTGTAAAGTCCCATAAAATTGTTACAGGTCCTATCTCTGTAACCGGGTCTGGGTGATGTTCATACCAATTTCTTGCAGTTTCCTTCCCGTAAAAGTTGCATATTTTCCAGTGCAGATATTGGCCCACTCTATCATGCCGAGTTTTATATTCAGTAGGTGCTAACACCGTGCAACCTGATACAAGATGGTCAATTGTTTCTGGATATTTATCACAGAATCTGCATTTTGGGCTAACACAATTTTTTTGAGTATGTGTGCTTGATAATTTCTAGTTAGCAAAGCATTGGTCCTGTGCAGCAAGAATAAAACCTTCGGTTTCAGCTTTTAACCCTGCACTACGTAACCACTGATGGGTACGGGGGTTTCTTTATCAGCTTGTTTGGTACGGGCAGAGTATTGACCATGAAGAGTTTATCTTGCCATCGTTTCTGTATTTGGTTCATTTGCATTTGTTTTTTTTTTTTTTTTTTTTTTTTTTTGCAGCTTTTGATGCAGTAGTGTGGTGTATTATGGTTTATTTGCATTTTTTCACCCATTTTAAATTCCATTTTGAATTTGTTGGCTTCCTTTTTTATTACTGAATAAAGTTTCTTATTTCTTTCATGTTCTTTGACACAGATCATCATCCAGTCTTCTGTAGTTTCCAGGTATCTTTGAAGACCGATTGTTGTGGTTTTGTAAGACAGTTCTAGTTGAACTAATCCTCTGCCTCCTTCGGATCTGGGCACATACAGACGATCAACATCAGCCTTAGGATGGTGCATGCGGTGGCAAGTGAGAAGCTTTCTCGTTTTGACATCCATTCGCTTAATGCCAGCTATGGTCCATTTAAGGATGTTGAAACTGTATTGCACCACAGGGACAGCCAAGGTGTTTATGGCTGATATTCTGTTTTTTTTTCAACTCAGTATTTATTCAGACGCACACGCACACTGTAGTATTCTTTTTTACTTTCTTCCTTCATTTTGGGTCTGCTGGATTCTATCTCCATCGCTGACTCCTATGTATTTATAGACTTCGTCTTGCTCCACTTCCCTAATCTTTGTAACAAAATCTAGATCCATTGATTGCGTTTCTGTAATTCTTCCTTTCTTCAGTGTTACTTTTGCACATTTACCTAATCCGAAATCCATAGCGATGCCATCCCTGAAATATTTTACAGTATTGAGGAGACCCTTCAACTCATTGTCGTCTTTGGCAAAAATTTGAGATCATCCATATAGGGTGGGTGATTAAATACTTTGTAGCCATAGCTATTAGTGTTTAGTTCATGCGAAAGGGGTATTAAGGACAGACAGAACAGAAGAGGCGACAGGTAGTCTCCTTGAAAGATTTCTCGTCGGATATTCAGGCTAGTGGAACTGGCAGTGTCTTTGGTGTGATTTAGGCATAATGTGATTTCCCCATCTCTATGCTGTGTTTAAGGAAATTTACTATCACCGAGCAGACCTTGTACATTTCCAAAGCCTCAAGGATCCAAGATGGTGGCAAACTATCAAAAAATTTTTATTTTATAATCAATCTATTCATGCTGTTGCTTTTAATTTCTAAAATTTTTTTTGTAATTTTCCAGGATTATTTTTTTTTTTAATAGTTGATCTTTGCAAACCATATGAACCTCTCCGATATCTTCTTCTGTTTCAGTGAGAAAGAATGTTGTTTTCATCGAAAAAAAGCTAAGTACAGTTCGTCAGGACAGACGTTTTCAATTTATATATGGTGGACAGACATGTTATTGGCCTATAATTTTTTGGATCATCTATTTCAAAAGTTTTTTGGTAGGAGATATGTAATACCTTCAGTGATCATTCTATAATTTCATTGGGATTTTTAATATTATTTGATATAATTAACCATTTCAGAATTTTTATGGATTTTTTTAGGATTAAAAAAAATTTAATTGGAAAATTTGTTTTTTCCTGTATTTTTGATTTTTTTGTTGATTTTGTTAATTTTTTTATCCTCAAAATTATTATTATCCATATTTTTTTTAATTTTTTTTTTTTTTATTTCTTCATTTTTTCTTTTTATCTTTTTATTTTTTATAATTTCTTATTATTAATTATTTATTTTTTTTTTTTTCAAACATTTGATCCCAAAAAATTTTTTTTTTTTTTTCTATAATATAATTATCCCAATTTTTTTTCCAAAAATTTTTAAAAATTTTTTTGAATAACTTATTTTTTGATTTTTGAAATTATTAAAAAAAAAACTAATTCTTTTTTTTTTTAAATTTTCTCTGTGCATTTATGAATGAAAAAGAATTGTTTTTTTTTTTTAAAATGGATTTTCCCTCTTGATTTATTTTTTTTATCTTTTTTTTTTTTTTATTTTGATATTCAATAATAATTTATGAAAAAAATTTTTTAAAATTTCATTTTTCAAAATTAAATATTAAAAATTAATTCTTTAACAAACATTTTTCATTTTCTCAGTTTTGAAAAAGCAGGCTTTTTTTTTTGTCCTTTTTTAAAAACTTTTCATTTCAAATTTATTTTTTTCTATATATCTTTATTTTAAATTTGTCTTTATTTTTTTTTATAAATGGAAGCTGTTTAAAACATTTCAATTTTTTTATTAATTGGTTTCTTTGGATGTGATTTATGAAATCTTTTTTTCGTTATATGATATTTTCACTATTTATAATTTTTTAATTCTTTGATTAATCTATGAATTTATTATATTATGTATTCTATTTTTCCGGCATGATGTCTATCTTTCAATTTTTTATTTTATTTTAATCCTTTAAAAATTTTCATTGATTCCTAATATTCTGTTTGTTTGCAATGATCTTCTCCAGTGATTTTTCTAATTTTGTTTTTAATGAGAAGGTTTTATATTTTGATGCTTTAAATTTTGATATTCTTTGTCATATTTTTTTCGCTCTGATGTGATTCATTTTTATGAATTTTTGCTTAATTTTTTTTCAAAACATTTAAATCAGTTTTTTGATGATTATTTTAAAATTCACCTTTTTTATTTGATTTTTTATCATTTATTTAATCCTCTTTTTTTAAAAGTTTAAAATCTGAATTCTAATATTTTCGTTTGATTATTTTTCAAATTTCGATTTCGAATTTTCCTCATCTTTTTCTGTTCAAAATTGTTTTTTTTGTTTTCATTTTTTGTTTTTCTTTTTTTTTGGAAATTATTTTTTTATTTTTTTTTTTTTTTTTTTTTTTCATTCTCATCATTCTTTTTAATATCTATTTATATCAATGAATCTTTAAATTAAATTTTTTTTGTTTGGATTTTAAATAATTAAAAATTTTTTCAAAAATTATATAATATTTTTTTTTTATCGTTTTTCTAAAATTTTTTTTTTGAAATTCTTTTAATTACTATGATGTTCCATCGGACATTTATTTAAATTTATTTTTTTTCGAATAAATTCTGTTTAAAACCATTTCCAATTAAATATTATTTTTAAATCATTATCATTTTAATATTAAATAATTTTTTTTTTTTTGTTGTTTTTTTCTTTTTTTTATCTTTTAATTTTTTACATAAATATTTTCAATTCAAAACTTTGCTTAATAAAACTGTTACTGCATTTTTTTTAATTATTTTCATTGATGTATGTTGTTTTTTTTCTTATTGAAACTTAAAAATGTTTACAATTTTTTTTTTTTTTTTAACAATGATTTTTGACACTTTACTTTTATAATTTTTTTTATTTGTTTTTTTTTTTTTTTTTTTTTTTTTTTTTTTTTTTTTTTACAACATTTTGATTAACCTGAAAAAAAACCTTTTTTTTTTTTTTTTATTCCCTTTTTTAAAAAAATGTTTGATTTTAATTTCATTGAAATAATTCAATTAATGTTTTTTGATTCATCTTAATATCTAACCAAATTAGAATTAAAAATTTTTAATTCTTTATTTTTTCTTTTTCTTTTTATTTTTTTTTTTTTTTTTCATTTTTAAAATCTGTCTTGATATTTTCGTTTTTTATTTTATTTTTATTTATTTTTTTTTTTCTTTAATCCATTCTATAATGTTAAAATTAATTTTTATATTTATGTTATTTTTTTTTTATTTGGATTATATTATATTGTTTATTTTTTTATTATTAATTTTTTTATTTAAATTTTATATTTTTTGTTATTTTATTTTATTTTTATGGCATATATTATTGTGGGATTTGACCATTTTTTTTTATTTTGTCTTCTTTATTATTATTTATTTTCTTATTTATTTATTATGATATCCCAATATTGGTAAAGCAAATGATTATTTTGTTTTTTTCGATAAAAATTTGAATATTTATTTTTTTATTTCTTTTTTTATTTATTCTTCACGATTTTTTTTTTTTTTTCATTTTTTTTCTATTTTTTTAACCAAAAAATTTTATTAAAAAAAAATTTTCCAAAAAAATTTAAAAAAAAAGTTTTTTCTTGATAAAAAAAAAAAAAAATTAACATTTTTTTTTTAAATACAGTCTTTTTTTTTTGGTAAATTTTTGGATTGTAATTTTTTGATTATATGACGATTAAAATCTTTTTATATCAAAAAAGTTTTTCATTTTTTTTTTTTTAGTTTTTTTTTTTTTATTTATTATTTTCAGAATATATTTATATTATTTCGGTATTTTTTTTGTTTTTATAGAATTTTTCATTTTTATTTTTGTATTGAAATTTTTTTATTTTGAAATTCTAAATCCAATTAAATTAATCAATGGATTTAAATTTCTTAAACTTAAGAAAAATAAAAAAAAAAAACAAAAGTTTCCGATTCAAATATTTATATTAATTTAAATATTATATTGGATTAATAATATTTTTTATTTTATTTTTTACAAATTTTTTTTTTTTATAAATATTATTCAAAAAAAAAAATTTAATCAATTGTTTATTATGTTTTTTATTTGCATTTTTTATAGTTATGTTATTGTGTTTGTGTTTGGCAATTTTTATGTTAAATCAGCATTGTGCTTTTTATTTAAAACTTTTTTTTGCATTTATTCCTTTTAAATTTTTTTAATTTTCAATTAGGACGTTTCATTTTTTTGATAATGGTAAAAAGATAGTATTTGATTTTAAAATAAATTAAAATTTTTTTTTTTAATATTTTATTTTTTCTTTTTTTTTTTTTTTTGCTATTTATAGTTTTTAATTATGATTTTTTCATTTTTTCTCCGACAAATTATAATTTTGTTTTTTTTTTTTCATTTAAGATACTAATTATAGAAATGACGTCCACTATCGAATATAAACAAATATTAAGTATCCATTATCATGAAGACTATTAAATAAATTTTCTTTTTTCATATTGTTATTGCTTTTATTTAATTTTTTTTTTGAATCAAAAGTTATTTATTTTTTAAATTTTTAATTTTTAAGTTTTTTTTTAGGAATTTTCTATAAAGTTTTTATCAATTTCTTGTAGATTAAATTTTTTGAATGTTTAAAGATTTTTTTTTTTTATTAAAAATTTTTTTAAAAAAAATTTTTTTATAAAATAATTTGGAAAATAAAAATTTTAAATATCATTTAAAAATTTTGTTCCATTATACACATTCACACAATATTTCTTAATTATTTTTACAAATTTATAAAAGAATAAATAATTGAATTGTCTGACTTTCGTTTCTGAACTAATAATGCCTTTAATCAAATTCATTTTTGACGCCAATTCAATTGATTTTTAATTAATTTTTAATTTTTTTATTCCTTCCTTTTTATTATTTGAATTTATTGTTGTTATTATTGTTGTTTTTGTTTTAATATTATTATTATTATTTTATTATTATTATTATTATTATTATTATTATTTTATTTTCTTTGATTTCTGGCGTTTACACATTTTTTTCGGGTCCCGCCCAGGGACCTAAGGTTAGAAATGGCATCATGACACTTTCCACTGACAAAAAAAAAAAAAAAAAACATAGATAAAGCCCTTCGTAAAAGTGTGGGCTGTACTTGTCAGAACAATATTTTGTATTTCTTTGAGGCATAGACTTCCAGGAATCCCTTCAATTATTCTACTGGAATCTTTTCCAACCATTCCTAGGGCTCCAACTACAACAGGGATTGTTGATGTTCCCATGTGCCACATTTTTTCGAGATTTCTATTTCAAGGTCGTTGTATTTTGATAGCTTTTTGAATATCTTCAAAGATACATTGCAGTCAGCAGGGACTACCATATCCATAAAGGGGCACCGTTTTTGTTTGTGGTCTTTAATAACAATGTCTGGGCGGTTGGCTCTGATTGTTCTGTCAGTGTGTATTGTGTAGTCCCATAGAATTGTAACAGGTCCTATCTCCGTAACCGGGTCTGGGTGGTGTTCATACCAGTTTTTTTCAGTTTCCTTCCCGTAGAAGTTGCAGATTGTCCAGTGCAGATACTGGCACACACTGTCATGTCGGGTTTTATATTCAGTGGGTGCCAACATCGTGCAACCTGATACAAGATGATCAATCGTTTCTGGATATTTATCACAGAATCTGCATTTTGGGCTGACACAATATTTTAGTATATGTGCTTGATAATTCCTAGTTAGCAAGCATTGGTCCTGCGCAGCAAGGATAAAACCTTCAGTTTCCGCTTTCAACCCTGCACTACGTAGCCACTGATGGGTACGGGTTTTGTCTACATCAGCTTGTTTGGTACGGGCAGAGTATTGGCCATGAAGTGGTTTATCTTGCCATCGCTTCTGTATCTGGTCGGTTGCATTCGTCTTTGCTGTCTTTTTTTAATTTTTGCAGTTTCAGCCGGTGTATTGTGCTGTAGTTCTTGCCCATTTGAAACTCCATTTTGAATTTGAAACTTCATTTATTTTAAATTTGACGCATTCTGGGACCATCATCCAGTCTTCTGTAGTTTCTAAGTATCTTTGGAGGCCAATTGTTGTAGTTTTGTAGGACAGTTCTAGTTGAACTAATCCTCTGCCTCCTTCGGATCTGGGCACATACAGACGATCAACATCAGCTTTGGGATGATGCATGCGATAGCAAGTGAGAAGCTTTCTCGTTTTGGCGTCCATTCGCTTAATTTCAGCTATGGTCCAGTTAAGGACATTAAAGCTGTATTGCACCACAGGGACAGCCAATGTGTTTATAGCTATTATTATTATTGTTATTGTTATTATTATTCTTGTTATTATTATTGTTACTGTTATTATTATTATTATTGTTCTTATTATTGTAGATATTATTATTATTGTTATTGTTATTATTATTGTTATTGTTATTATTCTTGTTATTATTCTAGTTGATATTATTATTGTTATTATTATTGTTCTTATTATCGTTGATATTATTATTGTTATTTTTATTATTATTGCTATTATTATTGTTATTATTCTTGTTGATATTATTGTTATGAATAATCAAGCGTGGTCCTTCTTGTTTTGTTACTCTCCGCTTTGAGAGAGATATTTCTGTTTACTGGGACTATAAAAGGACACTACACGCGAACCGAGTATTCTCAGTTGAATAAAGCTTTCTTAAAGCTTACACCTGCGTACTTTTGTTATTACAATTATTATTTTTGTTATTAGTGCTATTATTATCAATATTATTTTATCATTATTATTGTTGTTGTTATTGTTCTTCTTATTGTTGTTGTTGTTATTATTGTTTCCTTTGATTTCTGTTGTATACATATTTCCTAGCGGGTCCCAATCAGAGACTTAAGGTCAGAAATGGCTTCATGGCATCTTCTACTGAACATTTTTTGAAAAAACAAATTAAGATCTCACGAATATATTGCATAGGCAAAGTACTTAGTAAGGTGTGAGCTGCACTTATGAGAAGAATTTGGTTCTATTTCTTTAAGGTATGGTCTTAAGTCAGTCTACAGGAAACTTTTCCAATCAATCCGAGGTTTCCAACTGCAACTGGTATTATTGATGCCCTTAAGTAACACATTTTTGAGATTTCCACTCCAAGGTCCTTGTATCTTGATAGCTTTTTGACGATTTTCCAAGATACATTACAATCTGCGGGGACTCCCATATCAATAAGAAAGCACATTCTGTTATTGTGGTCTTTGATCACGATGTCTGAGCGATTACCTTTGACTTATTATTCTATTGTTATTATTATCATTATTATTATTATTGTTATTATTCTTCTTCTTCTTATTGTTATTATTATTATTGTTATGGTTATCGCTGTTATTTTTATTATTATTGTTGTTATTATTATTGTTATTATTGTTCTTCTTGTTATTATTGTTATTTTTATTATTATTGTTGTTAATATTATTATTGTTATTATTGTTCTTATTATTATTGTTATTATTGTTTCTTCTCATTATTGTTATTATTATTGTTGTTGTTATCGTTACTGTTGTTATTGTTATTATTATTGTTATTGTAATAATCCCCTGATTAGATATTCAAACAACTGTTTATCTACTGGGGAGCGTATTACCATCATCCAGTCTTCTGTAGTTTCTAAGTATCTTTGGAGGCCAATTGTTGTAGTTTTGTAGGACAGTTCTAGTTGAACTAATCCTCTGCCTCCTTCGGATCTGGGCACATACAGACGATCAACATCAGCTTTGGGATGATGCATGCGATAGCAAGTGAGAAGCTTTCTCGTTTTGGCGTCCATTCGCTTAATTTCAGCTAAGTGAATGCAAAGTGAATGCAAATGCTGTATATATTGATAATGATTTTATCATAAGAATTTGTGCAAAGAAAATATATTTTTTATCTCCCTTGCCTTAATCTAGGCCTCAGGTAATGATCCAAGAAGGGATTATAATTTTTTAAAAAATTTCCACTTCAATGTCCTTGTACTTTGATAGTTTATTATTATTATTATTATTATTATTTGGTATGTTATGTTTCCTGATTTGAATCCTGGAGAGCCGTGTCCATTCTATGTTCCTAAGCCCCAATTATCATCAACCTTCAACCTACCTATGGTTGGTCGGAACTCCATAGACAATCCTTTTCCACACTGTTCGATCCTGTATTGCTGTCCCCAGACACCCAATGTCCAATCCTGAGTCCCGAGCTACGGTGTCTGGGAAAGTCAAATTTCCTGAGAAGACACTTCCAGAGGATGCCATAGAAGTAAGGATGAGATTATTTCCCTGTCCATTCTGTGAGAGTGGCCGGCAGACTGTAATTTTTTTTTTTTTAGTTTAAGAGATATTGGTCTCAGTTCTCCGTAAATTGTGTTAAACGTTGCATGGGATCTCTAACTGATGTTCTTGATTTTTCTAAGTAGATTAGTATATGAAGAATTGTCATTTAATTGATAGCCCTTTTCTTAGTATATGGGAGATTCCTAGTAGGGTGATCTTCTGGGCAACTTATATGTTGATGTTACCTGGGACACTGTTAGTAAAACTGTTCATTCCTTTTCTCGCGAGGCCCAGTGCTCCGATTATTATTGGTACAGTCTCAGTCTTCATTCCCCACATCCCGTTAATCTCGATCTTCAGGTCCTTGTACTTGGACAATTTCTCGATAATTTTATGGATGTGTTTCTACTGCTATGTCAATAAGCATACACTTCCTGAATTTCTTGTCTTTTATGATAATATAAAGTTTTATTTCCCTGTCAGTTTGAATTAGCATGTCCCAGAGGATAGTTGCATCGTTATTTTCGGTAACTGTGACAGGTTGGTGCTCATACCATCTCTCAGTGGTTTCGATTTTGTGCTTCTTGCATATCTTCCAGTGCACATATACCGCTACCTTAATTTCTTCAGTCTATAAGCATTTATTTGGTTAAGGAATAGGTAAATATTGGTCGTTTATATTTGAGTCTGTAAACTTTTACTTAGCATCGCCTTGCTGTCAATTGTAAATAAATCCTTCAAGAAGACACGGAAATAGAAGTCGTACCAGGATTTATTATTCATGGTCACAAACGTAACAACATAAGATTAGCAGATAACATCGTATTGAAGGCAAACAGAAAAAATACAGTAGGAACTCTGAGACAAGTTAAAGGACTAAGCAAAAAAACTGTAAGATAGAATATATTGTTATTTGCAGGAGAAACACGCCAAGATGCGACACACGAATTGCAGACCCCCAGAATCAAGTAAGTACAGAAATTTGACTATTTTAGATGTGTTTTCACAGAGGGACAGTGTGACACAGAAATCCGGAGGCGTATTGATAATAATGAATGATACCTTCTAAAAAAGAATCAAAATGTTAAGAATTAAAAGCGTTTCGCTAGGAACAAAAATAGAGTGATGAACTGTTATGCGATATCAATCCTTTTACATGACAGTGGATGCTGTGAATGTCACAGATTTAAGGATATATTTGGGGCAATAGAGGTTTAGTTCCACAGAAGGAAGATGAGAATGCTATGGAGTGAACATGTAAGCAGCATGAAGTTTTAAGGAAATGGAAACAACGTGTTGTGGAGAGCCATGATCAACTACCTAATGAGCTTTTATAAATGGCCGATAACAGGGAGCTGGATGGGTAGTAAAAAGTCAAACATCGCTAAGAAATACAAAGGATAGAAAGTTGTGAAGAGCCATGATCATCTACTTAACGAGCTTGTATAAATGGCCGACATAAGAAAGGAGAAGGAGGGATAGTAAAAAGTCAAACATTGCGGAGAATTACAAAGGATAGGAAGTTGTGAAGAGCCATGATCATCTACCTTACGAGCTTGTATAAATGGCCGACATAACAGGGAGCGGGAGGGATAGTAAAAAGTCAAACATTGCTTAGAATTACAAAGGATAGGAAGTTGTGAAGAGCCATGATCATCTACCTTACGAGCTTGTATAAATGGCCGACATAACAGGGAGCGGGAGGGATAGTAAAAAGTCAAACATTGCTTAGAACTACAAAGGATAGGAAGTTGTGAAGAGCCATGATCATCTACTTAACGAGCTTGTATAAATGGCCGACATAACGGGGAGAGGGAGGGATAGTAAAAAGTCAAACATTGCTAAGAACTACAAAGGATAGGAAGTTGTGAAGAGCCATGACCATCAACCTAACGAGCTTGTGCAAATGGACGGCAGAACAGGGAGCGGGAGGAATAGTAAAATGACAAACATTGTTAATAGCTACAAAGCATGGGAAGTTGCAAAGAGCCATGACCGCTTTTACGACTTAATGGATTTTTGATGGGGCTGAGGTCGGCGTATTCTATAGGTCAGCACGGGTGCTGGACATCGAATGAAGATAGAACATGTAATAATTCTCTTTATTTATCTTGACGACATCATTTCTCCTGTTGTCTTTTAATCCATAGTGATTGGCTCTTTACATGAAAGCCTTACCTCAAGCCCGTTCTCGCATTGTCAATTAGGGCTGTAGAATACCCTCCGACCCCTGCAGAGAGGTAAAACCACGCCAAAGAAGCCATATATTTGCCGTGGGTGGCGACCCGTAATGCCCGAGGACAGAAACCTGGTAGCTGAGCAGTCCATAAAACTGGTGTATAAGTGCTCATGTGATAGGCAACACTCCGCTCTGATCGTTACTAGGCCGAGCACTCACGGAGGAGCACATATTAATTAAATGTTCTCGTTTACCACCTATCAGACGAGGCATACCACAAGGCAACTAACATGAGAAAACTATTTGAAAATACTGAAACCGTCAACATAAAGTCCCACCTTAAAGAAATAGCTTTATACCAAAACATATAACACCTACAGTAGATCATCTACAAACTATATATCTATAAACTATATTTCTATTAAACATGCGTTTACTCTGAAAGTATACAATTATGTACAAAATAACTGGAGTTGTAGACATAAAATTGCGTACAAAATATTTAGATTTCGGCATTAAATAACTCATAGAGGTGTTGATATGCCGCTAAACAAAATCAAGAAAACCCAACCAATCAAGGCCAGCCCTCATATCCAACCAATGTCGCTCTATATTCATCACTAAAATTGATTGTTGGTAAAACAGTTTACTGAACTTATTTTTTCGTCTAATTTACACATCCGTTTGGAAGTGTGTTTACATAAAGGTAGCCTTGAGCCAATGTTCTTAATAGCCTTCGCCTTTTATCTCCTTACATTGGTAACACAAGTTTTTTTTTTTTTTTTACCTATTTATTATATGTTTCATTTTTCTCACGTCTTTTTGTAAGACATTCTTAAAATTATTATTTTTTCTTACGTTGCCAATGTTTTCAATTAATATTTTGCTGGTTCAGTCATGCTAGACAATTTTTCTCACCAAAATCTTGCATATTTACAAGTCTATCATTCTTCCTTGCTTTGGATATTTCTGCCACATCTAGTTTGGTGCTATTGCTATGCATTTAGAATTTCTTGATAAAATCTAAAGAAGAATCTGCAATTTTATTCGACCTGACCTGGTATATCTGCTTCAACCACTTTCCCATCGCCGTATATTAGCCTCCCTGTGTCTTTTGTATAAATACTTTCATGGTAATTGTTCTGATGTACTTTCCTCTACTATGTGGACTAGTTAGTATTTTCATTGAGACAATGAGGTATTATGGTGACTGTAGTAAGAAAGGTAAGTAAAGATGAGCTGTTGTGGTGTAAGGAATATTGTGGTATGTTTGGGTCAGTGATTGTGGCTAGCTAAGTTTAATGCTAAGACAGAAGAAGGCCAGCCTTACTCATCTCCCCTTTTGGCCTTTTGTATTTTTTTACAAAATAACTATCACTTTCTTCTATGGTACCTAGACTTTATGACTGTAAACGCAGTAATAGATTGGCGGCAAGGTCTCAGTTGAAATGACTAGATATAACCGTAAGTTCTATGCTAACAATTTCTTCTCTCGCACTTCTTACTTATGGAGCTCTCTTCCGGCTTCTTGCTTCCCAGTCAACTATGATCTTCAAAAATTTAAATGCAATGTCAGTCGCTATTTTCCGTTTTTCTAGTTCCCAAAATATCTTTAGAACTTCCTCCTTAGTCACGTGTTCTGTCCATGATATTCTCATCTTTTGTAGAACGCATCTCAGTCACTTCATGTTTCTTCTTCATCTGTAGGGAAAATTGGCTACTGATGCGTTTCAGCTCAGACCATACACCAGGTTCTTTGACAGGGTGCACCTTCTCCCAGTCAAATGTTTGTGGTTTAAAAATTACCCTTCAGTCAGATCATTACTGACGAGTGAAAAAACAAAACAATTTCTAACAGTAAACCAGATTTTATTCTTGGATTGCAATCTACTGCTATAGGGAAGTTGAGATGAAACTTAGATAGTGGGAGGAGGCGAACAGCCTAACAGGTGTCTTCCCTATTCGTCGTTCTCCGATGTCCGCCTCATTTCTCTGTGTGTCATTTCGCGGTACTGGTCAGTTTTATAGCTAGCATGGTTCGTTGTCATGTCGTTTGGTCTAAAAATGAAGAAGAAATTTATCTTCATTCAGCTACTTCTCTTTGTCTGGGCCGCTCGTGCAGCCCACTTCACGATACTGACAACCATGTTCTGAATCCATTTTTGAGACAGGTTCTGCTGTTTTCTATTTAACAAGGCCTCAGCTGACTGATATTGCTACAGTAAGATGTCTTTTTTTTTTCTAATGAAGGTAAACAGTCTAACGGGTGTCTTCCCTGTCCGTCGTTCCCCGAGGCCTGCTTTGTCTCTCTGTGTGCTTTTTCACGGGTTGGTCACTTTTATAGATAATAGTCTTTGTCTTGTTATCTTCGTCTAAAAATGTAGTTTATCTTCATCCCGTAACTTTCTCTCAGTCTGAGCCTCTTGCTCTGTACTTTGAAGTTGATTTCACTTATGGTCAAAAGTAAATGTTCGAAATTCTCACTAGGGCGTTACACTTGCGATATCTCGACTCTAACGCCTAAACGCTTTATTCAACCTTTACTGCAACTCTTGTTCGTCAGTCAGACTCGAAAACCATAGTGGCGCATTCCCAACTCTTGCTACGCGACATGTGTACTTTCTCCACAGGTTCAGTCAAATCACCTGTCAATATCTTTTAATATAAAAACAAGCCTATAAGCACTGACCGTGCAAAGAAATGGGGTTTGTGAATCGAGAAAGAAGATGAGAGAGAGAGAGCAGATAAACTTTCTAACAGGAATTGTTTCCTTCCCTTTCAAACTGAAATGTATGGAGTAAAATCGAATAAATATCCAGGAATAAAAAATGTCATATCCTGAAATAAAAAAAAATTTCCAAGACTAAAATATCTTTTTTTCAGGAATAAAAAAAATCTTTTTTCAGGTATAAACATCTTTCTTTTTCTGGAATAATGAGTTTTCTTTTTCTAATAAGTAAAAAAAAAAAATTCTTTGAGAATAAAAAAAATATTTTTTCCAGAAATAAAAAATGACACTTTACAAGAATAAAAAGAGTTTTTTTTTTCCCGGAAATAAAAAAAGTCCTTAATTTATAGAAGTGAATAACATTTCTTTTCCAGAAATAAAAAAATAATCTTTTTTCCATGAATAAATAATTCTTCTTTTCTACCTAGTAGAAATGTATTTTCCTTCACAATAATCCATCTTTTCTAGAAATAAAAAAAAATCCTTTTTTTTCCCCAGGGGTAAAGAATACTTCTTTTCTATTAAGTAATTTTTTTTTTTTTTACAATGATATAATCAAACTTTTCTAGAAATAAAAATATCCTTTTTTTCCTGAAATAAAGAGCTCTTCTTTTCTACCAACTCTTTTTCTTCTTATCGAGTCGATACACCCATCCAGTGTTACATATAGAGCCTTGCCTGGCGTGTTAAGATTCCAAGGTCGTTAAGTGTGCATGAATCTTTATGACTGGGGCAAAGTAGAAAATGCCCCATTGTTTGTAATTGGCCGAATTGGCAGTTGGGATCATCATCGGTTGCATATCCCCATTTCTGAAGATTGTCTATACAGTGACCAACAGCTGTTTGGGGGCAATTCAAAAAAGACCAGAAGGGACAGGCATCACTGAAGCTAGGGGGGATTCTATAGAAAGCCTGTGATCCACGTTGCAAATAGATAGATAGATAGATATGAAAAGACTAGCTAACTAGTCTATCTGTCCATCGATAGACAGATATCTACAAAACCTATAAGAGCCAGACAAACCTACCAAGGTTTCAGCTTTCCCTGTCGTCAGGGAATATATATATATATATATATATATATATATATATATATATATATATATATATATTTCCCTGACGATCCGCTTAGGTGAAACCTTGGTAGGTTTGTCTGGTTCTCTAGGTTTAACTAGGTCTGCTCTACTTATGTATTGAGCACTTTATTTAGTTGTTTTGCATACTCGCGTCGGGTTTTTTTTTTCTTTGGGCCTTGAACTCGTATGCTGGACGATTATTTTCGGTTAACGTACATGTTCTTGGTTCTTTCTTTTTTTTCTACCTTTTTTCCCTTTGGTATTGGCTTGTTTATTTGCAAATCAATACAACGAAGGTTTTCCGAACGAGTATAGTTTCTTATACTTATAAGATTTCTATTAAGATAGATAGATAGATAGATAGATAGATAGATAGATAGATAGATAGATAGATAGATACGAAAGACTAGCTAGCTAGATAGACTAGCTAGCTAGCTAGTCTATCTATCTATCTAGCTAGCTAGCTAGCTAGATAGATAGATAGATAGATAGATAGATAGATAGTGAAATCAAACAATAGATAGATAGATAGATAGATAGATAGATAGATAGATAGATAGATAGATAGATAGTGAAATCAAATGTGTGGGTAATCAAATGTGCGGGGTTCTGTAGGACTGAGACAGAGACTGTGTTCCAAATTGTAGATAGATAGATAGATAGATAGATAGATAGATAGATAGATAGATAGATAGATAGATAGATCAAGTGTGCGGGTAACTTCCTGGCAAGTTGAGGTCCACCTTAAACAAATTCACGCTATCTTCAATTCCTTCTACTTTGATTTTCTTCTACTTCCAACCCAACTCTTGCAAAGCCAATCGGTGATAGGTAATGGATGACGGAAGCAGGTTTTTTATGGAACAGGAAGATTCTAGTGCTGAACTTGCACCTTGGCGCCGGATTTAATCATCAACGCCATCATTATAAAGGTAGTGATCAGCAAAGAATTAAATTCTTGAATTCCTGATAAAGCCCAATTTTACGAGATAGATAGATAGATAGATAGATAGATAGATAGATAGATAGATAGATAGATATGAACAGACTAAAACAGATAGATAGATAGATAGATAGATAGATAGATAGATAGATAGATAGATAGATAGATAGATATGAACAGACTAATAGATAGATAGATAGATAGATAGATAGATAGATATGAACAGACTAAAACAGATAGATAGATAGATAGATAGATAGATAGATATGAACAGACTAATAGATAGATAGATAGATAGATAGATAGATAGATAGATAGATAGATAGATAGATAGATATGAACAGACTAAAACATACATAGATAGATAGATGAAAAGAAGGAAGGGTGGAAGGAATAGGGAGGGATGGAAAGGGGAGAGAAGGAAAGTGTTAAAGTCACCTCTTCAGTGCTGTCGACTTGTCTTCTGTCTACGATATGTGGGTGTGCGAACAAACTATTGAAAGGTGAGACAATGATGTATTACAGCTTTATTCGTCCTCCCCTGATTTCTTATCTCTTTCCCTTACTCACTCCTTCTCCCACAGACCCTTTCTTTCTTATGTTTTTTTCGTTTTTTCTCAATTTTCATTCGTCCTTCGTTATTTACAGTTCTCGCTCGACTTCTCGTTACTGGTCACGTGTTCAGGAGCCGCTCGGTAACACGCTACCAATCTCTGATCTTTAAAAGAGGTCAGCGCCAAAGTCAAGGTCTTCTGCTCTCTCTCTCTCTCTCTCTCTCTCTCTCTCTGGCTATCTTTCTATCTATCTATCTCGCTCTTCATATATATATATATATATATATATGTATAGAGAGAAAGATAAGTAAGATAGATAGATAGATAGATAGATAGATAGATAGATATAGCGAGTGACGAAACGAAGCTTACATGTGACAAAAGGCCGAAAGTGTGGACCACCTAGTGAGGATCGAACTTACAACTCGGTAGTAATTGATATGATGAGACAAGATTGTTAACCATTACACCACATCGAAGTGCTCCCCCATCCATTTTAATGATTTACTAAGCTTAGCTTAGATGTGGCACAAGGCAGAAACTATGGAGCACCAAGTGAGAATCGAATCGCTACTCAATCGTAATTGATCTAGCTTGC
>CAHIKZ030001741.1:2500-162500 GCA_903632075.3 Acanthosepion pharaonis | reverse complement strand
ATCCCGATGGTCCCCAACTGCGGAATAGACAAAGATCAACACGATATCAATGACCAAACCGGCGGAAGAGGGCAGCGCCAGTTGAGCTGGTTTAACCAAGCTGGACCTTGACAGACCAAGCATCCGACAGCCCGATGCAAGCAGGTTTGACAGATCTCGCCTGTTCCATTCTCCTTTGAGCACTTCTGGCCAAGTGTGTGGGCTTCTTCGTCGTGAGTTTGTTCCCCAAAATCAAATTCACGTGAATGGCCTCGTCAAACTCTCTTTGACTACTCTTCAACAGTAGGCTGGGCCTTCACCGCCATCTCTGCCAACGCCATCAAGGCAAGAAAGGGATGACGATCCCGATGAAAAGAAGGCGTGCGAGTGCCGACTACCTCATTACTGACATATTCTAGTTATGTTATATGGATATGATTACCATTCGTCGGTAGAAGCAAATATATCGTGCCAAGTCTCTACATATGCGAAGAAATCGTCCTGTATTCAATGTCATATAGGAGATTAAATATTACATAGTATTTTGGCTGTCTTTTCCTTGTTTCTAACGAAAAATTCTCTATCCCATTGCTTAGTTTTTAAGGCATCTTTCACTATTCTTATAGATGTCATTCATGGCGTCCAATTTGTTTAGAAACGTCTAAGCTATCAGCTATATACAAACGTTTTCTTAGATCAAGGACTAAAAATGGCTTCAAGCGAATGAATCCATTAGGTCTTAAAGAAGACAATTCTTTTCTCAGATCTTATAGTTTGGCGCTACAGAATCACAAAGAACTTTACCAAATAGCCTCGTCAAGTCTAGACCTTCATATGGACGCCATGCATGGCGTGCAACCTGTTCAGATATGTGTAAACATCAGCTATGTGAAACGTTTTCTCACATCTGGATAATATTTCATCACCAACAAGACCCGTTAAAGAAGCTTGAACTCTATCAAGACTAGAATGTAATACTTGAGCTGCTCCAGTCTAGATATGTTAGTAATAGACCAGTTTTGATCTGATCTGAGTCAGAACCATTCTTTCTAATTATTTCACCCCAAGCAAGGTGATAATGCCACTAGTACGCAGGGTAAAAGAATGAGTATAGGGACGATTGAGGAAAGGACAAAAGATGAACGTGATTGAAGAAGACAGAAGATGGCGATTGACGTTACATTAAAATTTTTGAAGATTGCAGTTATCAGAAAAGCGAGTAAACGGAAGTGAGTTCCACAGACGGGAAGTGCGAGAAATGAAACTGTTGGAGTAGAATTAGCTGTTGCGTTTAGCCATTTTAACAGAAAACGGGTCGGAGGCCAATCTAGAAGCATGCTTAAGTTCATGTAGTCGGGGCCCCAGGGAAAAAAGCTCGTCAGAGTAGTTGCAAATCATTACATTACAGAACCTTCTTTGGATTTTGTCAAGTACCTCGGGATGAATAGGAGGGGTACCAGACCAGATATGGCAGCAGTATTCAATGCAAGAACGACTGGTAGATTTGTAAATGTTCAAGATGGATTCTGACAAGTAAACAGTGATCTAACTTTCCTTGCAGCAGATGTAGCTACTGATTCGATATAGTCGCTCCACTTAAAGTCAGTTGAAAGTGTGAGGCCAAGAAGGCGCAGTGTGTTGCTCTTCGGGTGTCTGGCAAGCAGAAAAGGTTCTCTTTCTGGTGTGGTACAAGAAACCGACTCTTTTACCAGCATCGTTACCGATGGAACTTATATACGAGTTTCATTTGAGGTTTGGATTGATTGATTGATAACGAACCCGATTGGAATTGGAACGCGACTCTCCGATTTTCAATTTTAAGCCGTTATCAGTTACACCAGCCGCACACCCAAGCTTACAGAATTTGATATTCCATTCAACTCTTTAGGTACAGACCAGGATCGACGTTGCTTAACTTCGGTGATGGTGCCAGAACCGGAGTTAAGCAACGTCGAATCTGATCAGTATCTAAATGGGTGACCACTTGGGAATGCCAGGTGCTTGGATGTATGTGTGGTGTAATGGATATTTCGCAATTGGAAATAGAGCTCCAATTCCGGTTGGGTTCGTTATATTTAATTACGGGCAAATACCTTTGAGAAAGGTATAAATCCATCTCTTCTTCCCCAGCTATGGGTTAATTAGTATGATTTGTATCAGTAGATCATTATTAGCTGCAAAAAATTGTTACAATGTAAAAATGTTTCCTGATTTTATTAACCTGCAAAATATTTGTAACCGTAAAAAAAATCAATCATTAAGTAAATTAAGGCGTGAGACCGATTGTCAATATGCAGTGTTGATTTCTATGCCCACACTGTTTATTTTTTTTATTTTATTCTTTTTTTAAGCGTTTCACCCTAAGCAAGGGGTTGCAGAAGATTTGAAGATAGGAGTGATAGAGGAAAGGATGAGGAGAAGGATAGTGGATAGATCAAGGCAACTGGAGATTTCGATTGACATTACATTTGAATAGTTGGAGATTATAGCTGTCAGGGAAAATGGAATAGGGAAGGGAGTTCCACAGGTGAGAGGTGCGAGACGTGAAGCTATTGGAGTAGAAGAGACGCCTACATTTAGGAGTTTCGACAGTGAAAGGGTGAGAGCGGGATGCCAGCCTCGTAGGGCGCTTGAACTCATGAAGTCTGGGAACCAGCGAATGCAGTTCCTCGGAGCAATTGCCATAAAAGTATTTGTAAAAAAAAAAAACAGAGAGAGGCGACGGCGCGTCTGTGAGAGAGCGACTGTAGACGAGATGCCAGAACAGGACCAATTATATAATGTTTAAAATAATTTAATATGTTCGAAAGTTTTGTTGCAGTACGCTGACAAGCTCGGTCCTTTTATGTTTTTAATACAATACGTAATTACTGAAAAACAGGAATACTTTGCAGTTTGTTTTACACTGACTTAAATTATCGACAATTGCAAAAATACAAGCGATTTTTTCGTATTACATACGAGCTGATTATTTGGTGAAAAGTGCGTGATTACCGGTGACAACAGAATCAGTGTTAAACATCTTCGTCATCGGATCACATAATAAGGTCTGTCAATCTTGTTTTTCAAAAGTTCAAAAAGAATTAAATCTGAAACAACCTTTGAGTCAAAATAGTGTACTAGACGTCCGCGCATAAGCACTCAACAACAACAAAAAAATCAGAGAGCAGACCCTAATTTTTTCTCCGGTACTGATGAAGGGTGGTATTCTCTATGAAACACTTTTTCTGGAACATCTATTGGTACTGAAGTACACTCCAGGCCTCAAGCCAAACTTGTGTATACGATCTATCGCTAAAGAGACTAGAAAAATAGTTTATGTAGCACCAATCTATAGGGCCAATCTATAGTTTTCTTCGTTAAAACCTAAAGGATTCAGTCGATGGATAGCCATTTTCCCCATGGATCTGTTGTGGGGAGGTGGGTACACTTTTGTTGATAGGAAATATGTTAATGGCAGTAAGCAAGTGCTCTTCATTTGTAAGACTGGCAAAATAACTTCTTCTTACCCACATCTTCTCTAGTTGACCTTGTGCCAGACCGAGCTAAGTTTGCGAAATATCAAGAAGAATAAAGTATCGATAAAACTTGCAATATTTTCAAATTATCGGAAGTGACTGCTTCTCCAATATGGCAATCCACAATGGAATTGATTCATAATGAAGAAATCATGTTAAACTTGTGCTTAAATATTTACAGCCAAATGCGAACGACTCTGGGGTAATGGAAACATCCCGATGAGATAAACTCCGATGTTGATCGGCATTCTCGGAATTTCGGAAATAAAATAAAATACGAGATTTATGAAAAAAGATTCGTAAAATTTATCACTTTTTACAAGGAAATAATATATTTTAACAATAATAATAACAACAACACATATATACACACGCATATATATATATATATATATATATATATATATATATATATATATATATTAAAAATTAGAAATTTCGCCATTTTATATCATTAACTTTACTAATTTACTTTTTGTATGTATGATTCATTGTAATATATATATATATATATATATATATATATATATATTCATACACGTTTCATTAAATAATATAGACAAGTGTTGTCTATTTATTTTATGTAAATTTTTTTCGTAACATCTGATAAGTTTAATAACATTATCGTTGAACGAAGAAAGAAATTCACAATATTGATCCATATTTTTTTAATACAATCTAAGCTTTCGGCTTACATAAGATGTCAATTACAACATATTAAGCAAATGTCAAAGATGTCAATTACAACATATTAAGCAATATATGGACAAGACAGTGATGATAGACTGTCATTGTTTACATAGATGATTTCTAAGCAACGATAAACACGTGCATATAAGACGCTAGACGCGAAAATCGCACCGCAGCTCATGACGTCACACATGACCACACGAGAGTGAATTGGAGAAGTATAAAGTATGGGAAGCCGTTGGTATAAACCAATGGCTTCTGTTACCAATTATAGACATTTAAGAATATTTGTAGAGATGCCATAATTGATTTTGTTTAGGTTGGGTTTCAACTGTTTGATGTATAATGTTTCAAGGATTTTTAGTTTTTGTCTATTGTTTTCATGTCGAAGTATAATTGTGTTTTCGACACGTATTTTACGGAATTGTGTGTGCGGGCAGGCATGTTGAGGATATATATATATATATATATATATATATATATATATATATATATATATATATATCCTCTTCTTCTCCCTCCAGCTATGGGCAAATAGCAGGATTTACTGGGTTCTATAGCCTTGGATGTCAACTGGTCTAAGAAAAAGCAAACTCTTAATTCAAAACCTGCGGAGGGTCGTTTGGGGACCTTGTGGCATTATTCGGCCCTTCAGAAAGTGGGGTTGGTTCTGCACAAAACCTTCATAATCAAACCATATGTGCTAGTGTTTGGCTATCGGTTCCTAGGAACTGAGCTTTTTCACCCTCATACGTCAAATACGACGGGAGAGTCGAATATATATATATATATATATATATATATATATATATATATATATATATATATATATATATATCAAAGTATATAATTGGTATATATGGAATGAATTCCAATAACCAACAATTACTATTCTTAAAAATAGTGCTCAATACAAAAGTAGAGCAGATATAATTATTTTTTATAAAAAATTTTAACATAAATATGGCGAGAAAATCACTTAAAAAAATGATTTGTTTCAACAATTTTATTTCAAATTTCAAGTGTATTGAATTTTTCAAAATTTTGTAGTGATTTATAACATTTCTTATGTTATGATTTTTAAAAAAAATTATATATATATATATATATATACAAATTGGTAAGCCAAAAATATGGGTTGACAATAGGTTTTATAGCATATGTGTTATGGTTTTATAATAACTATGGTGTTTGTGTTATATTAAATTTTATGACTAAATTTATTTAAATGTAATCTTTTTTTCTTTTCAGATATGTTATATAGGAATAAAGTGTCGCTGCCGGCACTGGAGTTTGAACACAGATCACCAGAGAGCAAACACAGGCGATCCCATTTTGAATAAGTAGACGTAAAGGAAATGTGTATATGGGAATTAGCGTGACGTCTAATTGATCACTGTTTTTATTCTATCCTCTGTTAGTATACAGATCACTCTTTCTACACTAGCCTCTATACTATTCACTGTACTATATATCTATACTGATCACTATACGGATCACTATTTGGTAGTTACTTTTCGAGCGAGTATTATCAAGCAAGTACTAATATTGCGTGTGCTATTCGAAGGCGTCTGACATCAGCATTGTTCAACAGCGTTGTTATAGTTGTATCTACGATTACATCTGCTAAAATGAGCATTACGAAAGTGACAACGGGTATTAGTTGACTTTTCAAAAGTGGCAACGAGTGTTCGTTGACATCACAAGAAGATAGTTCAGAGAACCCATAATGGCAAATAATTTAAATACTGATACAAGAAAAATAAAAGAGCATTAGACGTCTCAAAATCCTGAAACCGTTAGAATAAAATGGGGTGAAACATTTGGTATCCAAGCCTCAAAGAGACAAACCATCTACTGCATTCGTGACAAATTTGATACAACTGACTCAATTCTTAATGCCGCAAGAGCTGGTCGACCCAAAACACTTCGCACAGAAAACCATAAGCAACTTGCAGCTACGCTTGGAAAATCACTTTTGGGCACCTCGAGGTGGTGTAATGGTTAGCAAGCTGGCCTCGCTAAAACAGTTACGACTGATTAGTGACGTCATGTACCTCATCTAAGCATCACTTCGAAAATCAATACTCACCTGTCGACTTCTTTGTCCATGTTATTTTTCTGTTACAACGCGTCAATCTAATGGGTTTACTATGTAGCAGTTAATATATTATCCCCACTTCTTGCCATGTTCTTTCTAGATTAGGCGGTCATGGCACTCCACAGCTTTCTTTACTTTAATATCTGAACTGCCATTGGCAAAAAGAGCCGAGTGATTTTCTGCTTCTTTCTCCTCTTCTTTTATGTGATTTGTCTCTTCAGGACGTAGGTGATTACGGTTCTAGTTCTAAGCTGCTAGTTCTAAGCACTGTTTGTTTCCTTCCTATACCTGCTAGTCCTGGTTCTGTCCCCCAGTTACACACGTTCGCTAGGCATGTTACTCGCTCTTTCATTCTGCCTCTGTTGCCTTCAATATAACCTCTGAGTGTCAAATTCTGGGAGACCCTTTTACTTTAAGATATGTCTCAGCAATTCCAATATCTCTAATACAAAACTCCTCAAACTTTCTTAATCTAGCATTCGTGTTATTCGTACCAATTTTGGCACTATGGAATCGTTCCTCTTGGAACACTCACCAGACATCCTATCTCACCTGTAGAACTCCCTTCCGATTTCTTGCCTCCCTGATAACTACAATCTTCAAAGATTTAAATGCAACATCAATCGCCATCTTCTGTCTTCTTGAACCCTGTTCCGTTTTTTGTCCTTTTATCAATCCTCCCCAACTAAAGTCTCCTCATTCTCTTTCACCCCCTGTAACCCCACCCTTACTGCGTTCCAGTTGTATTATCGCCTTGTTTGGAACGAAACGATTTTTTGAAGTATCTTTTTCATTCTGTTTTCCTTAAAACTTCCTTTTTGTTCACATGATCCGTCCATGATATTCTCACTGATTTCTCTATGGTTTTGAATTCAGAGTTGACCTTCTTCAAAGCTAGAGAGTTCAGTCTGCTCTGCCAATTAATCGGGAGACGAAATAGATTCATGCCTTTACCGAGAGAGAATAGGACTGAGCGGGACTTGAACTCGTGCCGTCAATCCCATTTTCGGTGCCGATAATCGTTATCCTACCAGCACAACAGCTTTATGCTATTCACACATCTCGACTCGTTCAACTCTGGTTTGTTCTGTAATAATCTTTTTAAATACCAGTGTTCTTCTAATACAAGGCCCAAGAGCCACTCAAGGTAGAGGGTTACTGAATGGTATTGAGGAGGCACGGTGGAGTAATGGATAGCAGCTTGGATTGAGGAATCGGAGAGCCGAGTTCGAATTCCAGTCAAATTCATTACATTCACTTACATGCTAACACCCTTGTGAAAGGTGTGAATCCTCTTTCTTCTCCCTCCAGCTATGGGTAAATAGCAGGACAGACTGGGTTCTATAGCCTTGGATGGCAATTGGTCTAGGTGAAGGAAAACTCTGAATCCAAAACCTGCTCTTAGAGGAGGGTGAATGGAGTCTCTCTGAGCCTTGGTTGGCAATCCATTTAGTGATGGTGTCATGATAAAAACACCCTTGATAGCCCTAGCGAAGCATCAAGAATTCAGCTATTTGACAAGATTATGAACTACACCAATCAAAGTATTGGTGAGTTCAATCTCGGCTGAGGCCGCAAGTGAGTGAGTGACTGAATGGTGTCGTTGTAAGGGCGTTAAAGGAAAGTAACAAGCGCATGTCACGAGGATATGTAGGATAGGTAACGGTTGAGGCTAGATCTGAAGAGGTCATGATTGTAGTGATTAGATAAGCATCCTCTCGGAAGTACGTCCAACAAAGTAACAGTTCGCTATAAGTTGTTGTCTTAGTGAAACTTCCTCCTTACCAATGGAATACAAATAGAATGAGGATGAGTTGACCCTGAGTATGTCGTATGGCGGGTCCAAGCTGTGAAAAGAGTTGCAGGGTGGAACATTATTCATTACCCACAAGGCCGTGTAAACGCTTTTGAATTCGAGGTTGGAATGCGAGGATTGCTTAGCGTTAGTCTAAACACCAACAATAATTCATTTTTGGTCTAATCTGACTGTTTTCTTTCTTTTTTTAATCATTTCACTACAAGCAGGGCGACAATGCCTCTAGTACGCAGTGGAGTGTACAGGGAGTGAAATTGAAAATGAAGACTGAAAATAGGGAGGATTGAGGAAAGAAGAAAAAAATGAACGTGTTTCAAGTCAACAGAAGATGGCGATTGACGTTTCGCTTAAATTTTTGAAGATTGTAGTTATCAGGGAATCAAGTAAACGGAAGAGAGTTCCACAGGTGGGAAGTGCGAGAAAGGAAGCTGTTGGAGTAGAAGAGGCGGTTACATTTAACTATTTGAACAGTAAAACGGTAGGACCTAGTTGCCAATCTAGTAGCCCGCTTAAATTCATGTAGTCGGGGCACCAAGGAAAAAAATGATCAGCAGAGCAGTTGTCATGAAAATATTTGTAAAAAAGTGTTGTAACCTAGGGAAAGTTACTGAATAGGATAATCAAACGAAGATTGGTAATGAACGATAATACTTAGGACAAGAACAACACATAGAAGATTCGCTAGCGGCGCGTAGAAGTAGTAGTCAACTGCTAGAAGTAAGTCAAGTGAATTCCACAATGAATCTCTAACTGCAGGATAACTATCAACTGCCCTGCGCAGTCAGATGTGGCACAAGGCCGAATTTAATGTGGGATATCCGAGCCCGTAGGCTCGGCCAAAAATTCCTCGTGGACTCCGTATAAAACGGAGTCGGGTAACTGTTTCTCGAGACGAGACTCTGACCTTCGACATAGCCTCGTCTGGGCATCCTCTCTGTCCGGAGGCAGAGAGTTTGACCAGCACAGCTAGAGATTAATCTCCAACTACAGACCAACATACTGTATTCACTACTGTATTTATGTGAATGGAGACTTACCCATTATCTTCCGTAGGTATGCTACAACAAAAAGACAGATGGCAGCCTTGTCACTGGAGTTGAGATGTCTGGTCAGAATTGCCAGAAGGAATCCATGCCTTACCCAAGGGCATTGGTGTAAAATGAAATCAAACCGACAGCCAATGTTTGAACCCGTCCACCAATTTCATTCAACGTGGCATAAGGACATCCCCACAATGCCTAGTCTGGTGTATATTTTGTGTTAATTAACGTAACAATGATTGGCTTTTCGAAATCCTTGGTTTTAACAATAACGTTGTTATCCTACGCTACTAATTGTGTTCTACGCTACCCGATCGAATTAATGAGAATCAATTGATACTCTGACCGCTAAATAATAGAAGTATCATTCGTACAAGTCAGAGCATTTACCATGAAAATATTTGTAGAAAAGACAGAGGGAAGACTTGTTATGTCGGTGATAAAGTGACTGAAGTCGAGATGCCTGGCCAGGATCGATTACGTTACAGATCTTTCTTTGGATTTAGTCAAGAATATTGAGATGTAGTGCAGGAGCACCAGACAAGTTATGGCAGCAGTATTCAATGAATGGACGAATTTTAAATCAACACTAGTAAAATATATATATATATTGTTTATGAATCTTGTCCCTGAACTTTCTTTTGGTGGCTATTATCTAAGTTCTCATCGCTATAAACATTTATTAAATTCAATATTGAAATCTCGACCACTGTTCGTTTGTCACTTTAAAATTAATTAATTCTTTTGTATTTTTATAAAACGGACTTAATTATTTAAAACAGAAAATATTTTTTCTTAATCTACATAATTTTTGATTTTCGAAGTGACTGGCGTTTATTTACTTCTGATAATCTTCCCTTCACTAGTAAATAATATTGTGATATTTTCCTTCATATTTATCATGTATGGTAGATATGTTTTTAAACGTATACACATTTTGAAATTTCAGGTTCCCATTGAGGGAAGAGAACATTTAAAAGCTCAGAGAGAGAAAACAGGACCAAAAGGCAGTTTCCAACTTGAAACTAGTGACAAAGGTGCTTCCCAAAAATATTAAAAAAATGTGCAGCTAAAGCAGAGAGATTAGAAAAACAATTTGAAAGATAACAATAACAAACTTCGACACATGTTGCCTCGACATCAAATATTTTTCCACTAATATCTTCCAGTGAGGTAACAAGAGTTTTGAGCCACGCAGACAGTCTAAAGGAACTTACAGTCGCTAGATATGCCATGGAACTTATCTTCCAGTCTTGGAGCATGGCTTGCTAATGCCTTTTTATTAAACCTAAAAGATATGGGCTTTCTTCATCCAACCTTAACTTAAAGGACATTATCAATGATGGGTCAAAAATAGACAGAGAAAAGGCTAGAGTAAAAGTAACTACACATCAGAAGCATGTTCAAAACCATGAACATATCTTTGCCATTGACACATCAGAAGCATGTTCAAAATCATGAAAATATCTTTGCCATTGACACCAATGCAGAGCATTGGTGTCAATGGCAAAGTTGCAATAAAAAAGAAAACAGCGAAAAAAGTTAAGACCACAGGAGTAGGCCGCCATTTGACTTTCATCAGAGATGGGCACGAAAAGTAGATATCTCACCTATAAAGTTATCCCTAGCATTGGTTTAACGAGTGTTGTTCTAGCAGAGGATGTTGCTGCTGTTTTAACAGCGTAAATTCCATTAAAAAATTTTCTTAAGACAGTTCTTATGGACAATACCAGTATAAATACTGATTGTGAAGCAGGGATCGTTAAAGATCTGAAGAAAAAGAATAAAAGAAACTTACTTACCATTGTCTGTTCGCGTCATCAAAATGAATTTCTATTTAGAGCTGTTTTTAAGTACATTGATGGAACTAAAAGAAGCTCTAGTACTTTTACTGGTCCTCTGGGGAAACCTTGCAAAAATGATTACCAGAATTTGCCTCAGGTAGAATTTAACACTAGCAATGTCGCTGTAGATAATTTATGTCTTATTGCAGGGGCAACTGACAATTTACGTGGTATCCAGAGACTGCTCTGAGTATATCAAACCTCTGAGTTTAAAATACACTGCTTATCGACTTCTCTGCCCTCGGGAAGAGAGGAACCCAGACGATGCTATGCCGAAGGGCAGAGTCTCGTCTGGAGAGGTAGACGACTACCCGTCCCCCGTGTATACGGGGTCTACGGGGAATTTTTTCCCGAGCGCACACGCCCGAAAAGCCCCACGTTAAACTGGTCTTGTGCTACATCCCGCTTCGTAGGGAGCTCGTGTAAATATCGAAACTGCTCTTAAAGTATTCAGCAGGAATTTCTCGAGGGAAAGTGAACCCTAAATTTGCTGTCTGGAAGATTTTGTCTCCAAATCCAGCAAGATCGCTAACTTTGGCGATCGGGTTAATGTGTTTATGGGACAGAGGTGCTCATCCACTAGAACTCTATGGTAAATGGTACAGCCTTGTAAATTTATAGTTGAAATATATACAGTTATTTGGTTTGATATTAAAAGGGATGATAAATTCTATAACCAACAACTGTATATCTTCAGCAGGATACAGAGAATAGAGCAAAGGTCGACCGAAATGCAGAATGTTGCTTGAAAAAATTTACAGCACAAAAATATTTTTGTTTCAGAACTAGCGAGCCACCTGTGAAGAGATTTAAAAAAATTACATTTGACTCTGAAGCAACACACTTGTCAAATTTGATTAACCTTCCATAAAATGGAAGTTGTGAACCTGCGTTTACAAAATGTTTATTTATTTATTTATTTTTTCAAATAAGGGACTGCAAGAAGTTCTAATGGATGTAACAACATTGGAGATGCCGAATTTACTTGCACATTCAAAAAATGTGTTAAGAGCAGTTAATTTAACTACTGAAGCTTCACAAATTGTATATAGACAAGAAGCAAGGCACAAGCACATTATTACTAAATTATTGTGACCTTCATCTACTTCTAATTATACGGAACAATTTAGCTATGTTATAATGTATTACACAGCGCAGTTTTAGTGAGGTTTTTAATAAATAATGCAAATTTAAATCATTTTGTCTTCTAATTTGTGCCCAGCAGTATTATAGTTTTAATGGCTAGCGGTTCGGATTGAGAAATCGAAGAGCCGAGTTCGAATGCCAGTCGAATCCATTACATTCACTTACGTGCTAATACCATTGGGAAAGGTATGAATTTCCTTCTTCTTCCCCCTAGCTATGGGTAAATAGCAGGACAGACATGGTCCCATAGCCTTGAATGGCAACTGGTCTACCGCAGAAGGAAATGGCAACCTACTGTGGGAAACAAATATGCCACGTCGGCCATGTATAGAAAGATACCTGATCACCTAAGCATGTATCACGTATGGCGCATAATTGAAATACTTTTATCTATTTTTTTTATTTTTATTAATATGACCTGACAAATGGCGTAAGATCTTATTCATTGAGTAGACATTTTTGTAATCTTTTGCAATTTTAACAGTTTTCACTTATCGAATATAGTAAAAAGTATTGCATATGTTGCTTGTGGTGATTAATATCTACTTCATTTGGATTTATTTTTGAAATAGTAAAATTTTGAAGTCAGTAAGCAAAAACCTGCGGTAATTAGGCATTTCTGGACATTTTTTTAGACGATATTTAAACATAAATGCTTAAAATTTGGTAAGAGCTCTGAATCTAATTTATGGTGTCACTACTTACCATATCAAACCCCAGGTTTCGTAGTGCAATGTTGATTTTCTAAAAAGAAGTGAAAAATCAACCTGCCCTAAAATACACAATCCAGATGACACACGAATAAATAAACGCAAACGCTTACACAGATGGACACATAAAGCTACAAGCCCGCATAAACATACACACAAGCTTACACAGAATACACACACGAATAAACATGCACATGCTAACAGAGACATACATAGATAAACACACGAATTAATTTACAGCTATCAACACACACAGATACACACACAAAGTAATTTACGCATTACGATCTTAACGTCTTCAGGTCTAGCCTCAATCGTTATCTATTCTACACATCCCCGTGATATGCGCTTCTTAACCTTTCCTTTAACACCCTTACAACAACGCCATTCAGTAACCCGCTTCCTTGAGTGGCTCTTGGGCCTTGTATTAGGCGAACACTAGTATTCAAAGAAGATTATTACAGAACAGACTAGAGTTGATCGAGTCAGGACGTGTGAATAGCATAAAGTTGTTGTGCAGGTAGGATTACGGTTATCGACGCCACATGAATAAATTTGCATTAAAAATACACACATACACACAAAGGTACTCACGCATACACATGTAGATATGCACACGAAGATAGACACACGCATAAAGGCACACACTGATATACACACAAAGTTATGCACCCACTTATGCAACTATATACACACATTGTTGCATGCACGCATAAAAACCCTAGCACGCACAAATACACACGAAATTTTACACACACGCATAGGGAGACACATACATTCAACGATAAACACAATAACATCTACCTAACATAAATAGATGCACATACAATGTTGCATACAAACCCTAGCACGCACAAACGTACAGATAAAGACGCGCACAGAAACACACACTTAAAGATACGCAAAAGCATAGACACGTTCACTCATGCATACACAGATACAGTCACATACGGAGAGAGATACACGTACACACATGCGCATGTCCGCACACGTGAAATAAACAATAACGTCGCTATTAGCAGTTCGCCCCGCGCAAATGTCCGTTGTCTACATTGAAGTAAAACGAACGAGGTAGATAGTTTTGCTTGTGTTTTTCTGCGATCGACGCCGATTGGCTGGATATTGAAACAAAAGATAACTGAGTGGGATATCATAGATATATCAGATCTCATATAGCTACCTCTGTTTTCCTTTATCCCTCCGCCTCATCTCAGGACTGCAGTATATTAAACATAATCTGCGAGGGTATAGAAACGGCACTCTCTTCATCCATCAGCGAACATCATCGTGTTCGGTGGCTTTAATGCCGATCACTACACTTGGCTTAAACATTCTAATGTTACCGATGTTGCCGATATTCAAACTTTCAATTTTTCCATTACTCAATCCCTTGCTTAGATCGTGGATTTCCCTACTCCTTTCCTTACTAAATCTAAACAACAGGCCTCTTTACTTGACTCACCTCCTCCCTAAGTTCTTACCGAGCTTCGTAACACTGTCCTCTTGCTAACTCGAATCACTTTATAGTATCTATTGCTATTTCGTTACAATCATCTGTTAAACAGGAACCTCATGTTTACAAGACATCTTTCCATTACCAGCATGCTGATTGGGATTCACTTCGGGACTTTCTTCGAGACTCCTCTTAGCTTGACATTTTTAACCTTCATATTGAGAATTGTGCCACTGAGCTTTCCTCTTGGGTTAAAGCCAGAATAGTTGCTTTGATTCCGTCTCGGAAATACCAGATGAAACCTCATTCTTCGCCATGGTTTACACCATCATATTCTGCCACTATAGCTCACAGCAATCACTATTTCCAGCTATACCAACGTGAGAGTTCCCATCATAACAGACGCCTGCACGTAATAAATGTAAACGTGTCCTCGAAGGAGCTAAGTCTTTGTTTGCCAAGAGATTGAGGCACCGTATTGCCTCTGACAACTTTGGCTCTCGTGATTACTGGCGGATCTGTAATAGAGTAGGGTGGGGTGGGGTAATTTGGGTCATTTTTGGTCTGTTTTTTCAATTTGAGTCATCATTTTTGAACGGAGTGAGGTTATGATTGCAAATCTTACTTATAGTTGCAAATGGGGTATTCCATACATGTTTATGCTCGTCAAATGTACAACTTCCTCCCCTAATGGTGGCCCATTCCACAATTACTTTTGTGATAGTTTCGATATATTAGGTGGGGTAAAAAAAAACACCCAATAACAAGCTGAGATGGGGAAATTCATAAATGGAACTGGTTAATTTCAACACGAATAACACAAAGGAGCTCTAAATATATATGGAAGCATCTCTATGACAGCTAAGCAGAACATTTACTGCAGTAAAACTATGCCTTCAAATCTGTGTTTCTAGGTACACATTTAGGGCACATATAATTGAACATATATCACAAATTAGTCATATTCCGAGTATAGATTCTCTATAGTGTCCCACACAAAACACAAGTTGTGTTATCCTCATTTCCACTGTCTTCATTGCCTTCCTGCTCTTCACATTGACCTTCATTTTCCATAGCATCAACCAAAGCCTTGCGAAACTTTTTGCTTTCTGCTTTGCCTTTCTTGTTTACGCTTCCTTTTGAAGCCTTCCCAAGACAGCTGGAGTTTTTAGTACCCCCCACTCATTTGCTTGCAGACACTTGCGTTTCTTCTTGGCAATTTCGTGTCAATAGAACCTCATAGAACTTGTCGAAAAATTTACCAAGTGTTTCTTGGTTGAGATTTTCTGTACAAGCATCGGTGAGGACTTTCGGCTTTCTTAAATGAACCCGATCTCCCCAATGTTGTCCAAATGAAATCATCCCGTCCTCGCCAGAAGGAATTGTCCTTGAACACTGTTTTCTTTTCCACACTGTCTTTATCATCAGCTTTATTTCTTCAGTTCCGCAAGGCCAGGCTAGTGCAAAGCCCTTTTCCAGGGCAACGACTCTTAGTCCGTCAACACCCGCATTCTACCAGCTCCAGCTTTAACTGGTTTCTTCGTGACCCAACGTCTCAGTGTTTCTCTGCTAATACCAAAACTCTTTGCAGCATATTTGCACCATCATTCTGGACCTTGCTGATTCCGGCTTGCAGCAAATGTGGGCTGTAGGATTCAGTTTTGCGTTTGTATGTCCGAGGTATTCTAAAATAAGAAAGAAGGGACATGTATCATCAACTGGGCAACATTTTCTGGTATAACAATCCAAAATTAATCTCAAATCACTAAATTTCATTTAGCTGATACATCTGAGACCAAACATGCACTTCCTTAGATACCAATGTGACCCAAATTACCCCATCAGACCAAGTTTAAAGTTTTTCCATTTTGCCCAATACTACTCAACTGGTTGCTATACTTTTGGATACTTTGATAATTTTCCCATGCAAAATTGGTATCTGAACCTGATTTCTAACAATTCTAGATTTTCAGGAGAAAGTTTGATTTACAAGTAAAAATAAACACACCTGAGTCAAAATAGGTCCTTCCTCTCTGACATGCAAGAACAAAATGCATAATGCAATTATTGCGGTTATATCACAAGGATAGAGTCTGATGCAATCCATAATGGTGGCAGCTTGCTCTGAAACTAATTGAGTTAGGAGAAATTAACCAGAATCAAAAGTAACCAAAATTATCCCACTGACCCAAATTACCCCACCCCAACCTATTAAGAGCAAGTTTTTTATTTCTCCTCTTTTCAATCAATTTGGGATGTTAACTTCTTCTGCTGATAAAGCTGAATGTTTCGCCCGTAAATTCTCTTTGAACTCTACTCATCTGGAATATCTTTGCATAACTTTCCACCTATAACTGAGTCTCTGTTGAGTGATATGCATATAACCTCTTCTATGGTTTCTATCATCTGGATCCCACCAAGGCATGTGGACCTGACGATATCGCTGTAATAGTCCTTAAGAAATGTGTTCCCAAACTGGATCCAGTTCTCTCTAAACTGTATAATAAATGCTTCGGTACCTCTTGCATCCTTGCTTGTTGGAAATCCTCATCTATTGTTCCAGTTTTTAAGAACCCAGGTGATCCATCCGACTCTCTCTACTATCGGCCTATTAGACTTCTACCTCTTTTTGATAAACTACTAGAGGCCCTATTCCATGATGAAATTGGTTAAATATCTCACATCATCGGGCCTTCTTTTAGACAAGCAATATGGCTTTCGTTTCTCTAAGTCAACTGCTGATATATTGGCGGTCATCGCAGAAATAGTATAGCAATCTTTAAATATGAATGGTGAAGCTCATGCTGTTGCTTTGGACATCTCGAAAACGTTCGGTTTAGCATACAGATATTCTAAGTCTCGAAAGAAGCTAAGTCCCTGTTTACTGAGAGAATGGAGGACCATATTGCCTCTAACAACTTTGGCTCTCATGATTACTGGCGGCTCTGTAATAGTGTATTAAGAGTAAGTTTTCTATTCCTTCAATCAATTTGAGGTTTTAACTTCTTCTGCTGAAAAAGCTGAATGTTTCGCCCGTAAATTCTCTTTAAATTCTACTCTTAACGCACCTGGAATGTTGAAACAAAAGATAATTGACTGGGAAATCGTAGACTTATCAGCATAGATAACATAATTCACAGAAAGGTGCTGAGAATACAATGAATCGAACATGTGAGCAATGACAGGATTTAGAAGAAAAATGGTAAAAAAAAGGAAACTTATACTTAACATCCTGGATACTGATAGAAAAATAGATAGAAAAATGAATTCATTAAATATACAAAAATAGAAAGGGGTATAAGACAAGGATGTCTCGTCTCACCAGACTTATTCAACCGTTACAGTGAAGCGATCCTAAGAGAATTAGAAGTACTGTCAGGATTCATTACTAGTGGCCACAATCTTTACAATATAAGATATGCAGATGACACAGTGTTGATAGCGGACATAGAAATGAAACTGCAGGAACTCCTAGAGAAGGCAGTGAAGGAAAGAAGATAGAATCTATGGTTAACAGCAAAAAGATGAGCCCAAAATGCGATTTACAAATTGGAGATGCCAAAATCAAGAAAGTACAAAAATTCAAATATCTAGGAAGTGTGAAACCGAAATCCGAAGATGCATTGAGTTAGCGAAAAATGCCTTCCAAAATCTAAGCAAAGTATTAAGAAAAAAGAAAAATTCCGTTAGAAACAAACAAAATGGTACTGAACTGTTATGTAATATCGGTGCTCCTGTATGGTAGTGAATGCTAGATAATTTCCTCAAAAATGAAGAAATGACTTGATGCTACAGCAATGTAGTTCTACAGAAGGATGATGAGGATACCTTGCTCTGAAAATGTAAGCGACGACGAAGTTTTGAAGTTTTAGAGAAAATGGAAACAAAAAAAGGATACTTACACTTAACAGCAGAGACAATTGAAATTTCTAGGGCAAAAAAGCAGCTGTGTCATAGTCGTCATATTCGCCAAAGACGAGAGGTTAATTCAACGGGGTGAGGTTTGAATAAACTCAACATTTTCAAATATCCCCCCCACAAAAACCGCATGTAATACATGACGACAATGAAATAATTATGAATTCCTAGTGAGAAACCAACTCACGAGAAAAAGCTTGCGAGATCAGCGCAATAAATAAAAACTGTTAAAATCGAGATTTTAAGTGAAACGAATTTATACAGCCACAAGTTTAAAAAACTGCTACCATTAGTTAGTGAACTGATTAGAAGGGAAACGACTTGAGCCGAGATAACCCCACTACGAATTTGGTTAGAACCCCTCGTGTTATATGCAACTGTGTAGCCATGATACTTACCACAATGAGTTTGCTCAGCATATAACTTTAACACCTTGCGTCATATATAATCATGCAAAATTTGAGTCCAGAGTCCTAACGAATTTGATCAGCATCGGAATTGAAACCCTCGTGTCAAGTATAATTGTATAGAAGTTGAGCCGAGATGTACACCCCAGCGAATTTTATTTGAAAAGTAAATGGATTCCTAGCGTTTAGTGTGATTCAGTAAAAGTTGAGCAGAAATTACCACCCAACGAATTTGATCAGTATAGCCATCGAACTAGCGTTTAGTATAATCGTAAAAGTTGAGCCGAGAATCCCACCTCAACGAATTTGATTAATTTGGTTAGCATAGGAATTAAAATACTCGTGTCAGGTATTATCTTTTAAAAGTTGAGTCGGGATTACCACAGCAACGAATTTGGTTAGCATAGGAATTGAACTACTCGTGTCAGGTATAATTTTTTTTTTTTAAATTGAGCCTAATCCCTACTGCAGAGCCGATTTTGGTTAGTATCAGAATTGAACTACCCGCATCAGGTGTAAACCCAAAATTTGGGTCGACATACCCATCGCATTGTATTTGATCACTAGATATCCATCACAATGAATTTGATTGAATTATTCACGTTGGGTGAAATTGTGTAACAATTGAGCCAAGATTACCGCCCCAATGAATTTGATTAGCATCGGAATTGAACCGCTCGCATCAGGTCTAATCGTGTAAAAGTTGAGCCGAGATCACCACCCCAACGAATTTGATTATCATTGCAACTGAACTCCTCGCGTCAGGTATAATTGTAATATACTTGAATTAGTCGCATGTAAACGGAATTTCTTTGAGTTCAAATTCAATAGTATCAAACGCACGAAAAGGAAGCAGTTTCTTTCCATTTTCAATGGTTGCATTACCCTCACCCCTCGCCTGTGTCTCTTCATCTCCCTTCCCTGGCGTGTTGATGTTTCAGGCTTTTGATACGAGTTTTGGCGCATATAAAAACGATTGGACAATTTCCAACTTAGTAGGCATCGTTTTGTCATCCATTTTTTTTTCTTTTTTTTTTTGTAGCATTTCAAAGCTGACTTATGTAATCACGCAATACTCTTATAGACTTTGTTCATACCTCAACGCCTATTAACGACCGAACGTTAGATATTTATGTAACTGAAACGGAACTCCTTCAATGAACAGTTTATAAATCACTTCGGAATTGTTCATCATCTGACTGATTTCTCTTTAGTGATGCGCTATAGCTCAATGGTTATCATTTAGATCACCTTAATTATGTGCCGTGTTCCTTTAAAGCGTGTATAATCAAGGTTCTCCCCAACTTCCTATCTTTTGTTGATCTCTCAAAGAGGTTCTTTGGAGGTGAACTTGAGTTTCAATTGTCGCTCAAGTGGATCTTATATATACGATCTGCCGCTAATGACGCTGCAAAAATGGTCAGCTCCCTTTTATTGCGCTAGAAAGTACTTGATACCACTTGCCATACTCTTCAAGAATCGAATCTATACAAAATAAATGGACTATTGTTGTTATATCTCGCCTGAGGATGCCCAGTTCTATCTTTCCAGCCTTTTACGTGGTCCTGTGGGTGATGAATTATTTTCCACCTCACACGGTACTTCGCAAGCCTCTCACTACTCTATCGCTATTTCCATCGAAAATGTTCTGATGAGCTACATTCCTTAGTTACACCAGTTCAAACCTCACACCCGTCACGCCACGTATACAGGAACGAGCCATCTTCATTTCCTTCGTATTCCATTGGTATTCTCCCCAAAAGCTGCTGCTTTGCGAAACAGACTCCCGAGAGGATGCTTCCCTGACTACTACAATCTTAAACTCTTAAAGTGTAAAGCCCCGTTATCTATCTTAAATGTCCTCATAACAGATAATTCTTACGTACATAAAACCACGCGTTTCTGTAACCTTCTAACATGATTGGCTCTTGGGCCTTATATTGTGTAAACAACGGAGTAAAAACATAACTTTTAATATTTACCATCCCTCTTTGTCCTTTGTCAATTCACTCAAAATCGTTAAGTTGGTTCGATCGACTGATTTGTTTTTTTACAGCTTATCAGCCCTTTCCAGGTTATTTAAAGCCAGAAAATATTTTTCGACTGTAAAACTTTTTTGGTGATAATAATAATTTAGTGATACAAGTCTTACTAATTAACCCATAGCCGGTGGGGCGAAATGGTGTGTTCATACTTTTCCCGAGGCTGCGCGCAAGTGAATACAACAAACCCAACTGGAGTTGGAACTCGGCTTCCCGAGCCATTATTCATTACACCACCTGTACACCCAAGCTTACAGCACGTGCTTTTCCCAAGCGGCCACCCATCTATATACTGTTCAGGCTCGACATTGCTTAACTTCGATGATCATAGAGGAACCGATGTTTCAACGTGATGTGGCCGTAAATAAGTAAGCTCGCGTGTCGTTTCTTGATTTCAATGTCTTGTGAGTGTTCATTTCTTCAGGTCTTCTTTCCTCATCCTGCGTCCCAAAAACTTTAACTGTATCTGTCTGATTGTTAGTATCCGTTTCTTTAGAATCCCTATTTTTTCTTAAAGCTTCCTACGTTGCTCATATGCATGGAATTCTCACTATCCTTCTGTAGAACTAGATTTTGTCTCTTCAAGCCTCTGTGAGGACATTTTCTAACATTCAATGCCACATAGGAGATTAGATATTATATTATATTCAACACTTTTTTATTTTTCATTCGTTTATCGATTTATTTATTGTGCTAGCCCGAACTTCAAACAAAGTTATTGATTGATGTCGTCAGTTTTTTCTTTTCTTTCCTGTTGCCTGAGTTCGGTCATGTTTCCATAAGTTCACCAGATACAAATAAGCAAAGTCCTAATACATTTACTTTAGATTCAATGGGGACGTACTGTCAGCAAAAGAATTTCCGGTGCCTAGACGAATAAGATCGCTTTCTGTAGAGTTGCTGGGTGGAATGGCGTCATCGCACGTATATATCACGCAGAATCTCCCAGTTGACTTTTTTTTTCAGAATATGGATGGTGATGGCTCTCCACAACTTTCTACCTTTTGTTGTTCTAACTTTTGATCTTTTAATATCCCTGTTTGTACTCCTCACGCAAGCCTTTTACACAAATTTGTTTGGTCGGCCTCTTTCCGATTTTAAGTATAAGTGCTTTTTTTATTTCTCATTTTCTTGAAACCTTCTTTGCTTGCATGGCATTTGCTCTCGAAAAGGACGTAAAAAATCAGTGGGTAAACGGAACAAGCAACACCTCCAAAACAAAACTGATTTCATTTACTCACTACAGAGAACCTTTTTCTGTCTGCCATCAGCATGGCTGATGTTAATCTTCAGGAGAGCAACACTTTACACCTTCTTGGGCTCACGTTTTCCACTGACATGTTGTCGAGCAACTCTATCGAATCAATTGCTTCATTTACTCTTAGGAAAGTTGCCAGAATTTTTTTTTTCTCGCCATAATCCATCTTGCACGTTTATAAATCTACCATTCGTCCGTGCATTTATTACTGCTGGAATATCGGCAGGACCGTTGCGTACTACCTTCGAACCCCCTGACCAAGCCTGATTGGGGGCCCGAATTGTGCCTTGTGGCCGTGGCTATCTTATTAATATTTGTTTTTTTTTTTCTGCCTATATTTATATACGTTACAAATTAAACAACAGACTAAAGGATGAAACAATTTCGTGGATTTTGAGGCCATTCTGGGTTCATTTTGGTGGGATTTGGGTTGGGGGAAATCCGTGAATTATTTTGCTTATGCTAAATCTTGCAAAAAAAAACACTATATGAAATTTACTATTTTTAATCCATAATTTTTAATCCATAATTTTTAATCCATAATTTTGAATCTGTTAAAATTCTTTAATTTTTTTAACAAGAAAAATCTGAAGTTGATATTAAAAATTGCCAAAAGATATTGTTGATTCATTTAAGGTGGAACGATCTATTATGACATGTTTCGAATCTGTATTTAGATGCATTGTATTTATTTTTAATTTTTCTAATTGAATTGTTCACCTATATTGCATATTATTATTATATAAAATCCAGAGACGAATATGCAAGATGATAAGTCCTAATCTGGAATCTAGTCTACAATCGCTATCCGACAGACGTGCTGTAGCCTCCCTTCTGTCTATTCTACAAATATTTTCACGGCAACTGTTCCGACGAGCTACTTTCGCTGGTTCCCGGACTACAAGAATTTAAACGTGCTACCAGGCTGGCATCTTGGTCCCAACCTTTCGCTGTTAAAACGGCTAAATATAACCGTCTCTTCTTCTCAAACAGCTTATTCTCCCGCACTTCCCGTCTATGCAACTCCCTGTCCCTTACTTGCTTCCTCGATGACTATAATCTTCAAATGTAATGTCAATCGACATCTGATACCCTGAACTTGTTCCCCGTCTTTCTCTGTATCCTTTTCTCAAACACGTCTCTTTACTCTTGTTCTCAATTCTCTGTAACTCCTTGCGTACTAGTCGCACTCCCGCCTTGCTCGGGGTGAAATGTCTTAATAAAAAAAAAAGAAAAAGAAAAAAAAACATAATTAGATTACAATAAAATTTATATTGTATATCAATACTTTCTTATGAAAATTGAGATGTAATAGAGTGGGGAACCTGTATGATAGATTCGGTGAGAGCCCACGAGGCCCTTGCATCGGTTCTGCATATTTAACCTGGTGCTCCTGCTCTACATCTTAATATTCTTGACTAAATCCAAAGAAAGATCTGTAATGTAATCGATCTTGACTTGGCATCTCGACTTCAGTCACTTTCTCACCGACGTGACGTGGCTTCCCTCTGTCCTTTCTACAAATATTTTCATGATGTTTTCCTTGTCGCCCCGTCTACATGCAATTAAGCGTGCTACTAGATTGGCAACTAGATCCTGCCGTTTTACTGCTGAACTAGCTACATGCAACCGCCACAGTATCTTTTCTCGCACTTCTCGCCTGTGGAACTCACTTCCGATTTCTTGCTTCCCTGTCATTTACAGTCTTCAAAACTTTAAATGCGGCGTCAATTCTTGTCTTCTGTCATTGCGAATTCTATTCTTTTATTGTCTTTTCTCCTCACTAAAATCTTATCATTCGTTTTCACGGCTTGTAACTCCTTGCGTCTTAATGGCATTATCGCCTTTTGTGGGTGTGAAACGTTTAAAAAAAAAACGTTTCCTCTATATTACTCTCAGTATCCAATTACTATGCACCATTGTCGCTACGAGTCTCTTCAAAATCTGTAAGGGTTGGGTTTGTTTGTTTAGCGACATATCGACTCCTTATGAGTCATTTAATGCCGAAATTTAATTTTGTTGGGAGCATTCGTAATTTTATTTACAAAAATGTATTACTGGCATTTTTATTATGAAAATGTATTTCTATACTTTCATAGTGTTTTGAACTCAGATTGGAGGTTAACTATTTGGCCACAGTTGGTACCCTAACATGTGTAAGGAAATTGTCCAACATTCACTTTCATATAAGAAGAGAAACACCAGTTTATTTGTTTCTAATTACATTCTCTAAATTCTTTCTTTCTAGAAGGCATCTTTCGCTATTCCAAAAGTTTAGCATTCTTTTCTTTGTTTGTAAGGAAATTTTCCTGTTTCTTAATGCTTTGCTTAGTTTCTGGAAGGAATCTTTTGCTTTTTCAAGGCGACTTCGAATCTCTGTCACATTTTCTGTAATCTGTTCCTGCATAGTCCAGATAGTTCAATTTCTCTACCTGCTTGATTCTGCTGTCTCCAATTCGAAACTCGTTGTGATGCGGATGCTGGGCCAGGATGGCGAGCGATTGGTCAGAATAGCTCGGGGACGTGGAATTCAGACAGTCGGGAACCCGTATGATAGATTCGGTGAGAGCCCGCGAGACCCTTGCATCGGTTCTGCGTATTTTATCTGGTGCTCCTGTTGTATATCTCGAGATTGAAGGAGGCTGGGCCAGGATGGCGAGCGATTGGTCAGAATTCACTTTCATATAAGTCACTTAATTTGATGCCCGGTCAGTACAAACAGTAAGCAATGCTATAGTCAATCTGTCGCGTTTTTATTTATTCCTGAAGACGCTTTGTAGAGGATAGGGAGAGCCATAACTACGCCGAATGATACTGTTGCGGTTTAAATCGCAAGTGAAATTTTTAACGAGGCCGGGCTGCTAGTCCGATGGTCAATGAGGTACAGCCCTACGGGATGGAAAGTTTTCAACGGTTCTACGTTTTTCTTTTTTAATCATTTCACCCCAACCAAGATGGGAATGCCATTAGTACGCAAGGGTTTTCAAGGAGTGAAAGATTGATTATAGGAAGGATTGGGGAAAGGACAAAAGATGAACGGGATAAAAGAAGACAGAAGATGGCGATTGACATTAATTTTAAATATTTGAAGATTGTAGTTACCAGGGAAACAAATAAACGGAAGGGAGGTCTACAGGCGAAGAGAGCGAGAAAAGAAACTCTTGGAGTAGAAGAGGCGGTTTCTTTTAACTATTTCAACAGTGAAAGGGTGGGGCCTAGTTGCCAATTTAATAACCCGCTTAAATTCAATTAGTTTGGACACTCGAGAAAAAAAAGCTCGTCAGAGTAGTTGCCATGAAAATATTTGTAGAAAAGACAGAGGGAAGACTTGTCCCGCCGGTGAGAAAGTAACTGGAGTCGAGATGCCTAGTCAGGATTGCCAGAAGGGATTCTTGCCTTACCCAAGGGCATTTGTGCAAAATGAAAGCAAACCGACTCAGCCAATGTTTGAACCTTCACCGATTCTATTCAACGTGACATAAGGCCATCCCTGCAATGTCTAGTCTGTGTATATTTTGTGTAAATTAACGTACCAATTATTGTCTTTTCAAGATCCTGGGTTTTAACAATAACGTTGTTATCCTACTCTACTAATTATATTCTACGCTATCCGATCGAATGAATGAGAATCAGTTGATACTCTTGCCGCTAAATAATCGAAGTATAACTCGTACAAGTCAGGCGATAGCGTCAAGCCTCGATCTCGTTACAAAAGACACTTTGAGCGCAAAATGCAGTCAGGAGTGACAAGTTTCTTTTCACGTTAGTTTCGGTTTGTTCTTGTTACCTACATCTTTGTACGCAGCGGAAGTCATCGTTAATTGCTGTGTTCGCAGAAAAAGACAGACGTCAACCATTAAGAGAAGGCATACAAATCATAGAACATATACCGGCATGAATCCAAATAATTGGAGTTTAACTTTATCAATGGATTAACAAACATTAACAAAGTTTGTCCTTTCGCTTTCTGTGATGAACTGTAAAATTTGAGGAATAAAGAACATCTATCTCTTACTTACATCTCTTCCTACTAATACACTGCGTGCCAAATTATTATCGAGATAACTATTTTTCTAATATTTCAAAAACCGTCTAATCAATTCACACAAAATTTTCACACAATGTTGGCAACACTGACCTGTGCAATCACTGAAATTTTAGTACTGATCTGCGCAATGTAAACAAACTGGCGCCATATTTGTTATCAGCACGGTGATTTGAGTGTGCCAAATTATTAGAAATGTGTAAGAATTTAGTGAAAAGATGGGCCGTAAAAGCGGTTTAAGTGATGCTGAAAAAAAAACTATCACCTCAGAACACGCAAAAAGTAAATCTACCCTAGAAATTTCTAAAATGATAGGGAGGTGTCATCAAACAGTGAAAAAGTTCACCGCTGACCCTACACAAGTACACAAAAGGGCAGATAAAGGCAAGCCAAGGGTTATTTCACGTCGTCTCATGTCACGACTTAAACGAGCGACCACGAAGAACCCTGGACTTACCAGTCAAGAGCATTTCAGTCATATTGGGGATCCTACTGTGTCTAAAAGTACTCGGTGTCGGGATCTGAGGGAAGTAGCAACAACAGTCAAACCTGTATCAAAGCCTCCGTTGACGAGAAATCACATTCAAAATCGATTGAAATGGGCCGAGGACAATATGGAGATTTGTTCACAGATGAAACTCGAGCATCACTTGATGGGCCAGATAGATGGTGCAAAGACTGGGTAATGAATGGACAGAATCGCCATCAGCGTTTGAGACGCCAACAAGGCGGTGGAGGCATAATGATCTGGGGGTGGTATTATTGGAAAGACATTAGTGGGCCCATAGAGAGTACCAGATGGCGTCAAAATGACTGCTGATGCATACATAGCGTTTATGAAGGAGCATCTTGAACTGTGGTTGAAAAGGCAAAGATTTGTCTTCAGAAGGGCCATTGTTTTATGCAAGATAATGCTCCCTCACATGCTGCTCACAAGACTACTGAATATTTGAAACAGTTAGGCTTCGATGGACCTCGAAAAATGAAGTGGCCAGCAAATTCTCCGGATTTGAACCCAATCGAAAACCTTTGGAGCATCATGAAGCGAAGACTGTACGCCAACTGGCGACAATTCAGGAGCAGCGCTGAGTTGTGGGAAGCAATTCTTGACATATCTCACGGCATTACAGCAGATGACATCCTACAACTAACAAATTCTTTGGATCATCGACTTCTTCAAGTAATTTCAAAACTAGGGAAAACACATTCCCTATTAATTTGTTTAAAACTGTGCCTTTGTTTGTATCTGTTATTATTTGTTTGATTATCTTATTTATTAGCTTCTTTTGATCATAAACATTCACGTGCAACATTAATAAACGTTTTGTTTGCTCAATTCTGGGAATTGTACTAAACCTTTCTAATAATTTGGCACGCTCAAATCACCGCGCTGACAACAAATATAGCGCCAGTTTGTTTAGATTGCGCGGATCAGTACGAAAATTTCAATGATTGCGCAGGTCAGTGTTGACAACATTGTGTGAAAATTTTGTGAATTGATTCGACGAGTTTTGAAATATTAGAAAAAAAGTTATGATGATAATAATTTGGCACGCAGTATATATATATATATATATATATATATATATATATATATATATATATATATATATATATATATCATTATTATTATTATTATTAGTAGTAGTAGTAGTAGTAGTAGTAGTAATTTAGGTCTTATTGGCTTATTTACTAAAAAGTGCCAAAAAATTGTTTTTATTATGATAATAATTATTTTTAATACTGAATTTAACTATAATCCTTAATAGAATATTAAAATGACTACTATAAATATGATATAAATACAGAATAAAAATATTAATTTAATATCTAAATATTAATAATATAAATATATAATATATTAATATTTATTATAATAACTGATATAAATTATTATTAATATAAATTTATAATTTACTAATCCAATTTTTTTCTATTTAATTAAATATATAATATTGAATGGATTAATATTAATTTAATATATTTATTTATTAATTAATAATAAAGTATAAGAATATAATTGCACTAGTCTAAATAAATAATTAATAAGTTATTAAATTATTATTTACTATTTAATAAGTAAATATTTTTTTTTATACAGTATTAAAATTATATAATAACATTATTTTCAGATTATTTTTCCTTTATCTATAATCTTTAAAACTCTTCTTTTTCTTCACCTTTATGCTTACATTTTTCTATGTAAGTTTTTCCCATTTGAACAAGAGTTGATATGTTAAATATAGGTCATTGTTAATTTTTAACCGTTTTTAATTTCTGTCTAGACTTGTCTATATCATGACTTCCTGATTATCCTTTTTTTAACCACTTCAGTTTTCTTTTGTCTCCTTATCTCACTTTTAATGTCATTTCTCTTCTTTGTTGTTTGTTCCTTTTCTTTCCTCTTCTTTTTTTCTTTTTTCTTCTTTCTTTCCTTCCTTCTTTAATTTCTTAAAAATAAAACGTTAAAATTCATTTTTTAACAAACGTTTTTTTTATTGATGCCCCCAGGATAATATCCCAAAAAAATAAATATCTGAATGGGGTAATAGAGTTTCATTTTTATGCAATTCATTTATATGCTTTATAATAAATATATTGAGCTCTCTTTTTGTGGACCAGTTTTAATATTTTATATTATTAGGATCTACTTGGATTACTTACCCACCTATCTTTACCTCTGTATATATATATATATATATATATATATATATATATATATATATATATATATAGACACGTGTGTGTGTGTGTAAAAATTATAGAATATATGTAAAAGAAAAATGTGAATAAGACAAAAGGAAAACTTATCTCACTCAACGCGTTTTGTCCTCTGTGGCAGTTTATCAAGGCAAATGCAAGTAACAAGTATTTATATACAAGAGCAAAAATGTTATTGTTTTTCAAACATTTTTGAGTTTAGGTACGCTCATAAATATTCATCAGGTTGGCTGAAATGTCAAGCAAACTATGGGTCACATGAAGTGATAGAATTCAATGTCGAACAAACGAAAGTGGGTAAGTGATGTTTTAGAATATTTTTTGTATGCAAATTAGTATTTAAATTAATTTAGTTCAGGATTAATTTATGCGTTATATATTTTGAATAAGCTGAGGTCATAGGTTTAACCACTTTCTCTTAATTTTTTAACATTTTGTAGTCATTCATCTTGGCTTGCGTAAATAGTAATTCTTTTAGGGATGGAGACATTTTTCTTTTATAATTGAATGTTATGGTCGAGAGTGCATTAAAGCGTGAAACATAAAAGAAAATTTCCATAATGGATGCGATTCATTTTTTAATGAACGCTAAATCATAACTGTCAGACATGGCATTTAAACGCAAAAAGAAAAAATCAGTAATAGATAGCTACACATAGTTTTTGCTTTACCAGTTGCACTCCTGATGATGATCTCAGAAAGAGATGGAAAGTACTTGGGTGATAAAAGTGATTCTCACTATTACAGTGCATTTCTTGCCTCATTTAATTGTAATATACAGAAAAATATACGTGAAAATGAAAGGATTATGATCAAAATAAGCAGACATAACGTTTGTAACTTATTCCATCAGACATGCCTAAAAGAGAATTTACTGCCTAAATGCAAAAATACACACACAAACATACACAATATATATATATATATATATATATATATATATATATATATATATATATATATATATATATATTATAAATTTGGAGTAACTTATAGAATTTTATAAGTTACTCCAAAAATTCGCTTTTTTAGGATGAAATGGAACTAATGTCTTTAATTTAATTACAAAATTAAATTTGGACCTTCCATTTTTGAAACATGGTTAGAACTGGGTAGCGAAAAAAATTATATTCTAAATCAATTAATTTATAATATTAATGATCTGTAAATTTACATTGAGCACTATTTTGTAAAAAATAAAAATATCTGTAAGAACACAGGATTATATATCTTACTGTTCTTTCTTTTTATTCATATATATATATATATATATATATATATATATATATATATATATTGAACAATGAAAAATATTAAAAAATTAAAAGCTTCAGACACATTGAGTTGTATATTAATATTCTTTCGTTTTTATTATTATTTCATTTAGATTCCTTAACTAGTTTCGGCCAATATGGCCATCATCAGGAGAAAAAAAAATCTGCTTGCTGGTAGCAGTGAACTACAGAAATGAATGTCTTGATGGAGGAAATGAACTTTTGTCTGTAGTTTTCATTTGTTTTGTTTTTTTTTAAGATGAATTTTGGTCAGCCCTTGTGTTGGTCACACAGTCTCTTTTAAGTTATTTAAAATAAGAGCTGGATGGATTCATACTGCTCTGAAATCCCTTGGTCATTTTGACAGTTTTATTGATTCCTGGAAAGGGGATGTGTCTCTGTTAAGTGTGTGTGTGTTATTTGGTTCTTAGGGAGGGAGGGAGTATGATGTGTGTAAGCGTTTATATTACTATGGGTGTATGTTATCATTTGGCTCATTACGGAGGGAGTGAGTATGATGTGTGTAAGTGTGTATATTCGTGTGGGTGTGTGTATAAGTGTGAGGCCTCAACACCTCCGTAAGCATGTGCGTCTTGTGTGGGTGAGAAATGTGGGTAGGTCCTGGTTTTGTGGGTTATATATTAATACTATCTATATTGTTAAATTTGTGATTGAGCCCGTCTGGATAGTGTGTTTTTAAACATTGTATCCACTTATTTTCATGGAACTCTAAAATCTGTTTAATTTGATCCGCTCTAAACTTTTATATTCTCTCTATTATAGTGAATTTAGCATGGGTTTTAAAATCGTGTTTTTCTAGTCGGAAATTTTGTTCTATTCTACGGCTAATATATATATATATATCCGAAGGAGCGCAGGAATAGTGAAAGATGCCTTTCAGAAAGTAAGCAAAATATTAAAGGAAAGAAACATGTCTATCAAAACAAAAAAAGAGTGAGGAACTGCTACGTAATATCTGCATAAACCAATGCTATAGGTTTGTAGTTGTAGCGATATACTCACGGATGTTCATTTGGCGACATCTTATCTCATGGGATATCAGAAAAGACGACGTACATGTGTTTACAATATTAAATCAGCTGTTGTTTTGAAATTGCAGTACAACTAATGTCAAGAAAGAAGTGTCCAGGGAGGTGGGCGTTAGATATATATACGGGGAACTAAAACGGAGGCGGCAACTAGAAAAAAAAATTGGCAATCAGTGACCTTTCACAAATATATTATTCTCGGGTTACGTTTATTAACTATAACTCTACAGTCGGAATCGAACCTTCAGTTAGTTTTCGCGTTGTTACTCATTGAGATGATTCGAGATCAATTTAGTTTAGTGAATGTTTCCACCGGGCTTCATTTCAGATGCAATCAAGAAGAACCGGAAGTGTGTGAAAATTTGCAAGCCCCCAAGCACCTGAAATTGTTCCTTCATCCGACTGGAATTGACGCTTGCAGATCTCAATTTAAAAACGGGAAACAGAAGCGGAATAGATTTGATCTAGTATAAAGTTGAATTTTGATCCGTTGGTAGATATGTCAAGCGATGTTACTTGTGATTTTGAAAGGAAAAAAAAAACGACTCCATAATGGAAGAAACGTTACGGAATTTGTCGCTGAACTGTTCGAAATAGCTACCTGATTCAGACTTATTCACTTAGAAAAAAACGATTGTAAGTGTGGCTTAAAGCAGTGGGAAAAGAAGCGGTTTCTGAAATGAGTAATTGAAGCGGATTAAAAAGAAAAGAAAGCAGCAAAAAAAAAAAAGCAATTTCATGGATAAATTAAGCGAAGGAATTTTCTTCTTTTTTTTTTCGATTACTTCGGAAAATAAGAGAAGCGTGCTAATGGACATAACATCCATGTTTGTTAATAAAAATGAATGAGGGAAAATTGAAAAAGAAGGAAAATAAAAATAAAATTCACATTGATTTAAAGAAAGAAAAAATACTCGAGAGACGAATGAAAGAGTTAATAAGGAAGAAAAAATAACCAAGTAAAAAGAAAATAACAAATAGTGTAAAGTTTAAAATAAAAAAAAACAAAACAGAATGTCATTGCACCATGCCAGCTCGCAATTTACAAGCCTCATCTAGAACAAAAAAACAGAACCTTAAATTTCACTAGTTTCAATTCAATATTCTAATTACCCGACGAAAAGAGAAATGCCGTCAATGACAAAAAAGTGGTTTTAAAAATTAAACTTCAATTCTTCCTGTAGACATCATTCTTGAAATTTCTAATTTTTTTTTTTAATTTACCTACGATTTTCATTTTTAACTCTACTTATCAGAATGCAAGGGTAAATCAACATCAAAATTCAAATACTGGTTTAGTCTGTTCTTATATAAAAAAAAAAAGCTAACGTGTAATCAAAGAAATAAAAGTCGATGTATCAGCAGTCTGGTCACCTCTACTTACTAATGACATATTCCTGTGTTACTCTAAAACAAAACTTGTTTATTTTCATTTATTTTTACAAGGATATTCACCCTGTATAAGGCTCGAGTGCCACTCGAGGTAGACAGTTACAGAGTAAGTGACACAGATTATGCGGATATGTGAGGATGATATCGGTTAACCCTAGAACAGGTTAAGATTGTAGTGATCGGGGAAGCATTCTTTTAGAAGTTGATTCCGCAAACCAGCGGTTCGCGGGAAGATATTCACTTCGTACTATTGCCCTTGAAAAAAAAAACGTGAATCCATTTTAATCCATCTATGGGTTAAATAATAGAGTATTCTAGGCTGTCTAGCTTTGGACGGCAGCGAGTCTAGAAAAAGGGGGCAACTCTGTATTCGAGACAATGTAGATGGTAGCAGAAACTACTCCACTACATTTCCCAAGAAATAATGGTAATTCGCTGATAATAAAAGAAGACCTTCTCTGAAGAGTTAGGATTGCTTACATCCTGAACGGGTGTGGCATTTAAAATAACAGTAGATAATCTACAAGTCCTTCATCATTACTATAAGATTTATTTTAATCATCTTTTGTGATGTTAACGAACACTCGTTGCTACTTTTGTAATGTCAACGAATACTCGTTGTCACTTTCGTAATGCTTGTTGTAATAGAGACTTTGTAATAGCAGATGCAACTATAGTAACACTGTTGAACAATACTGGTGTCAGACTCCTTCGAATATCACTCGCACTAATAGTATTTACTCGATAATACTCACTCATAAAGTAGCCATCGAATAGTAAACCGTGTAGGGAAGTAAGAAATGGTAAGAGGGTTCCATATGCGAGAAACGCAAGAAAAGAAACTATTACAATGAAACTGATAGTTGCATCCAGCTAGTTCAACGAGGGAAACCACAGCAGGTTGGTGTGGAAATAACTGGTCACTAGATGTCTGGTTTGATTCTTTAAATTTTGTCAAGAATGTCGAGATAAACAGTATGGGCACCAGACCAGATATGGCATCAATATTCAATGCACTGAATGGTCAGTCCTGGGTATGACGATAAACTACATCCACGTCCTGGGTAAGACGATAAACTACGTCCAACAGCAAGGCCTCTGATCAGGACGTTTTGAGGAGCGTGGAACCATCTCTTAATTGCTGATGTTCCCAGGTCCACTCTGACCCGAGGTGGTAACACCTGTTAAGGTCCCAGCTATGGGCAAATAGTTAACCCCGAAACTGGGGTAAAACACTATGAAAGTGTAAAAAAAAGGTTTTAATACTAGAAATACTTTGTAAAAAATTATTACCAGCAATAATTTTTTGAAGGAAAAAATTATTATCAGCAATACATTTTTGAAAAAAAATATTACCAGCAATACGGTTTTGAAAAAAAATATTACTAGCTATACATTTTTGAGGAAAAAATATTACCAGCCATACTTTTTGGAAAAAAAAAGAAAAAAATTATTACCAGCAATACATTTTTAAAGGAAAAATATGACCAGAAATAGTTTTTTGAAGGAAAAAATATTCCTAGAAAAAAAAATTGTCGTCATTAAATAACCCATTGAAATTGATATGCCTTAAACCAAACCAAACCAAACCAAACTAACTGGTAAATTTATAAACGTGCAAGATGGACTCTGACGAGAAAAACGTTGTTCATGGCTCTTCACAATTTCCCTGTCTTTACACGAGCTAAGTGTCTGAAATGCGAGCGAATTACGAACCACTGAACGTCAAGCGTCATACTTAAACCGGCGTTTATTTTACACTATTCTTCGTTTCTTTTACTTTTTTTTGGTGGGGGGCTGAATTCTGAAGAGGTTCTGACAAGTTATAACTGACAAAGAAGGTAATCCAAAATAAAAATTCTAGTGTTTGCCCATTTGGTAAAATGTACGATTCGTCCTAGTCATGACGATGAACTACATCCGGCAGCAAGGTTTCTGATCGAGAGATTGGAGGTTTTGAGGAGCGTGGAACCACTTCTTAATTACTGTTGTTCCCAGGCCCACCCAGACCCACGATGGTAGCAACTGTTACGGTCCCAGCTATGGGCAAATAGTTAACCCCCAAATTGGGGTTAAACACTATGAAAATATAAAAATACATTTTTATAGTGAAAATACCCTCAATGCATTTTCATAGTAAAAAATTGCCAGCAATAAATTTTTGAAAAAAAAAATTACTAATGTTCCCAAGAAAATTAAATTTCGGCATTAAATGACCTATAAGGAGTTGCTATGAGGCTAAACAAACAAACAAATGCGGAGTCCATCAGACAGCTTTGGGGGGGAAATCTTTGCGCTACCTGGCTTTCTTTATAGATTAGCAATGGAAAATCGTCTTTGCAAATTATTAGTCAAGTAGAAGCTAGAAAAACGCGCAACGGCAGGAAACAATACATACAGAATTATACATTAGCCGAGCGAAAATATATCATTTTAAAAGAGCGATAACAGTAAAAAAAAAAAAGAAAGAAAGAAATTCTCCCGACAAACAAATATATTAGAATAATATCAAAGGTATTCACAAAAATAAAAACCTCACTGATTAACTTGTTTCCAATTGGCAACATCCCTGCTTTTCATTGCCTACCTTTTTCTGATACGAATGAAAAGTGAAAAATGAACAAAACCAGTTACTCATTTCAGCCTTCTCAATTTTGAAACGGACTGGTTGCCAGACGAAGGTGTGATGTCTTTCTCTCGCTTTCACCGTCCCAGCTATGGTCAAATAGTGAAACCCCAAACAAAACACTATGGAAGTGTTAAAAAATACATCTTCATAGTAAAAATACCAACAATACATTTTATATAAAAAAAAATGACCAACCGTACCTATTTATAGTAAAATTATGAAATTAACTTCAAAGCTCGCAAGAAAATTAAATTTCGGCATTAAATGACCCATAGAATGTTGATATGCCGTTAAGCCAATCAATCAATCAATCAATTTCAAATCTCCGAAGAAAATTAAATTTCGGCATTAAATGACCCATAAAATGTTGATATGCCGTTAAGCCAATCAATCAATCAACTTCAAAGCTCCCAAGAAAATTCAATTTCAGCATTAAATGACTCATAAGATGTTGATATGCCGTTAAACAAATAAATCAATCATTCTCACGCTTCCAGAGAGGCTTTCTTCTTTTTCCTGTCTCTTGTGTCATTCTATTTAATTTGAAGAATTTATTTACGTTCGAAAACGTTTAACTCGGCACATTCAAGATGCCTTTTTCTTAATCTCAACCGATTTCTTTCGACTATAAGAAACGAAGCCGAAAAATGAAAATCGCACACTAGTGTGTGCCGCGCGAACTCTTAACTGTGACGCGAAATATTGACACTATATATATATATATATATATATATATATATATATATATATATATATATATATATATATATATATATATATATATATATATATATATATATATATATATATATATATATTAGTATTTGAACAAATGATACTGCATTAGTATTTGAACAAATGAATAAATAACATCAAAAGCGACGAGAAAGACTACTCTCAACTGAAGAAGAAATGAGGATCTGCTTATTGCACATTCGACCAAACATTGAAGAAATCGTGAAAAAACAACAGGCACAAGTTTTATAATAAATAAACTGCACAAATACTTGAATTGAAACATGGAAGTGAAGTAAGTTCATATTTGAGTTTGTATTTTGTATTGTTTTAATCTATCGTTTTTTTTTTTTTTCATATTTAAATGGATACCCTTTACAAATTTTACTATGTGCGCCGTGATATTTTCATTTGCTACTAGGTGTGCCGTTGCTTAAAAATGTTGGAGGAACACTACCTCGGAGAATCGATATTTCTCAACTGCCTACGTTTTAGCCATCTAAAGACAACATGGAACTAAATCTGTTAGTTCCGTGTTATTTTTAAATATCTCCACATTTCTCTTTCTATTTCTCTATAATATTTTTCTTATCATTTCCCCAAGCAAAGCAATAAAGCCACTAAGACGCCAGTGGTTACTGGATGTGAAAGAATACGAAAAAAAAAAACATTAAGGAGAGAGAACAATAAAAGAACGGATGTTAAGGAGACAAAATATGACGATTGACTTCGCATTTAGATTTTTCAAGATCAAAATTGATTGGAAAGCAAGAAGCCGGAAGAGAAGAGTCGGCCGGACAACATTTCTCAAACACTTCTTTCAATTAAAAGGACACAACTCTCTAACTTTCAATAGCTCATGTTCAAATGATATTTATATATGGTTGTCTGTGTGTGTGTGTCTGTTGACGAAAATGCTTCAGTATATCACGGCTGTTCATTTTATTACGAATATAACCACCACAGCTGCATGCCATGCCGAGGTCCGCTTATATGATTTGTCGTATCTCTTAAAACCAAAAGGGTTTAACAGACCTGTAACAGGTAGCAAACAAATACATTTTGGGCATCTGCATGAATATATATATATATATATATATATATATATATATATATATATATATATGAAAACATGCTGACAAAATATGCGCAATATTTATATATAAATATATATATATATATGTGTGTGTGTGTTATATATGTAAAAGTGTGATATATATATATATATATATATATATATATATATATATACACACTTTTTACATCATACACACACACACATACATACACACCCACTGACATGTATACACTCACACACGCACACTCACACGCACACACACCTATATATATATATATATATATATATATATAAATTAATTGATTTAAAATATGGTTATTTTAAATCAATTAATTTATAATATTAATGCTCTGTAAATTTACATTGAGCACTATTTTGTAAAAATAAAATATCTATAAGAACACCGGATTTTATATCTTACTGTTCTTTCTTTTTATTTATATATATATATATATATATATATTTCGTATATTTTCTCATATTCCCGGACAAGCTTCTTAGTAACTTTATTAAAGGAAGAGAGAAAATTGCCATGTTGATTCATCTTCATTCATTCCGAGTACTTTCGACATTAGCACAATGTTATCATCACGATTTGGTTTTGTTTTTTCTAAGGCAAAATTGTTGTGTTTATCTGAAAATTAAATTTTTTAACTTTGAAGTAAAAACGCTACTGTACGATTTAAATTTCACTTTGTAAACGTCAGGGGAGTTAACTAAGTTTAAAATGCCCATATGTTTTTTAAAAAAAACTTAGTTAAAACCTAGATATTTTAAACTATTTGCTGTAAGCATTTTAAAGAATTTGCGCAGTATTCATAATTAATTTTATTAAGAGTTGTTTCAATTTTTTAATATAGCTCCAAGAATTTTTAATTTACGCTTATTTTCAAGCAACATTATGATGACATCTGCATGAATATATATATATGTGTGTGTGTGTGTGTGTGTGTGTGTGTGTGTGTGTATGTATTTCTTCTTCTTCTTCTTCTTCTTCTTCTTCTTCTTCTTCTTCTTCTTCTTCTTCTTCTTCGTCTTCTCCTTCTTCTTCTACTGCTACTCACTGTTTTTACCTCTCGCTTGTTTTCTTATATCTCTCTTTCCTACCATCTCACTCTTTCTTTTCACCTTTCTCTCTCTATATTTTCTTCTGCCTTTCTCTCTCCTACTGTCTCTTTTCTTCTTTCACTTCCCTCTCTTTTTCTCTGCTTCTCTCTCTTTCTTTTCTTCTCTCTCGCTGCCTTTTTTCCTGTCTATCCGTCTTTCCTTCACTCCCACCGCCTCTCACTTTTTCTACTTTCTAGACAACCGTTCCTCCCGCTCAGCTTGATCGATATTAATAAACGCAAGCCAGCCATCTCTTCCTCGCATTCTTCCTCTTGTCGCCATACAGCCCAACGTACCAAGACAATGACGTCATCTCAGCCATTGTTATCCGAGCACTCTTGAATCTCATCACGTAACTGCCAGCAGCAACGGTAGTAACAAGCAGTGATCGATGCTGCCCAGCATAGACAACAACACACAAAGTATACGCAGACACACACACACAAATTAATTTTCAAATATGCATGAGGAGGGTGCTGAAAAGTTTTCAAAAAAACCAAGAAAATAATAATAATAATAATAATAAATCGACCTAGTCTTAGGTCGACCGCAGTCAAGATTATAAAGTCAATATGAACTCCGTGATGTCATCGATGACTGTCTAAGTATATGCTACGCCACGGATACATACAATTTTGAATTCAGAGCTGGACTTCTTCTAAACTGGCTGCCAGCTGCGTGATTCTTATGCCCACACATTTTACATAAATAAATACATGCATATATATATATATATATATATATATATATATATATATATATATATATATATATATATATGCGTGCAGGGCATCTCAGCGTGGTGTAATGGTTATATTCATATTGTACATACTAATTGGGGATTTTTTCTTAACTTGTTGTTTTATTCCCCTCCCGCCTCAGACGACGATTTGTACATATGGGGACAATGAGATATTCTGGTGGATGTAGTAAGAAAGGTTAGTAAGAAAGTATTTTTTTGGTGTTAGGAATAATGTTTGTATGTTTGGATCAGTGCTTGTGGTTAGCTAAGTTTAAAGTTAAGACATATGAAGACCGTCCTTTTCCCCATCCCCTTTTTAGGCCTTGTGCCACATTTTCTGTATTTTTAACAGAAATAAATATCGTAATGGTTAGCAAGCTTGTCTTGCTAAAACAGTTACGACTGGGTACTCCATACGTTCGGCCTTGGACCACATCTAAGATACGCTTAGAAAATCAATATATACGTATGCGTGTGTGTTTGTACGTGTGTTAAGAAAGGGATGGATTTTATTTATCAATCCGACAGATTTTGATTACTTAAACGTTATTTCTAGTGAACGCTCGTGTTTGAGTAGACGTCCTGTTTATTTATTAAACAGTATATTTATTTTCATCTACCGGACTGAATGTAACCGAGAAATGTTATTAGAGAAAAATATGTGCTCCCTTTGATGAGTCGAGAGCTCAAAGCACGTCAGATTGAATGAGGGTTTTCACCTAGGGAACTCATGTTCGAATCCTGCCTGAGAGCTAATATTTTTCTCTAATAAGATTTATCGAATATTCAGGCTGGTGGACGAAAATAAATAAATATACTGTTTAATAAATAAATGGACAGTCTACTCAAATATGAGTATCCAATAAAAAATAAGTGATAAAACTTGTATTAATCACTTAAAAAAGTCCATTACTTCTTTAGAAAATTGCTTTGTTTACGTTTGGATACGAAAGAGAGCAGATATGAAATTTCGAGAATCTATAACAGGAAAGATTTCGCTTAAAGAGACTGTTCAGGTAAAAGATCTTCATGGCCGAGTCGATACAAGCGCGTTGGATCTAACGACCCAGGGGCAGGCAGTTTCGAAACTTGCTAGACAGCGTATATTTTTCTCTAATAAGATTTCACGGATATTAGAGCACGGCAGACGAAAATAAATAAATATACTGTCTAGAAATAACGTTTAACACCTTTTCGGCGTAGACGTGTATATACGTTTTTTACCGAAAGTGTCTTTTTCGAATACGGAAGTTCAAAAACCAGCCACGGACGTGTTTATACGTCGATCTTGATTCTGAACTTGAGATGAGTCCGATTGTCAACTCATACGTCTGGTAGAGATGTTAGCCACCGCTCAGTTAATTCAGTTTCTTAGTTATTATATTAAAAAAAAAAAAATTCGTCTGAAAATTAAACATTTTTCCAAAATTAATTGGCGGGGAAGGAGTTAAATAATATATATATATATATATATATATATATATATATATATATATATATATATATAATGTGTCTGACTGGAACTTTTAGTTTTCACAGTTAAATTCTATTTCCTACCCCTGCCCTAAATGTATAGACACGAACTCAGTCCACACCGGGGTTGATAAGACAGACGGGCGATATCTTCGTCTGCTGAAATAGGCTATTCCCCATATGAGATGATTTTAGATTTTATTGGTTATTAATTATATTGCTCTGTATTAACAAATACATTGAGGTTTTTTCTGGATCAGTTTTCATATTTTATATTACTAGGCTCCACTAGGATTATATACCAATGGATTTGTTACCTTTACTGCACACACACACAAACACACACACACACACACATATATATATATATATATATATATATATATATATATATATATATATATATATATAAAAAGAATATTTTTATTCGACATTACCTCTTATTACTATAAACATTATTTTTTGTGGATAGACGTGTTTCAGTTGCTACCTGTTTTTGTTTTTTGTTTTGTTTTTGTTTTTGCTTTTTTACATCAGTGAAATTAGCAACAGACCTAGACTGGGAAGTTTAAAGGTTTGGTTTATTTTGTTTTACGTCATATCAACCTCATTAGGCTATTTAATGCCGACAAGATTTTTAGGATAGGTTTCTATGAATAGAATATGTAAACATTTTTTTTCAAAAATGTATTGCTAGTAATTTTCTTTCAAGAATATATTGCTGGTAATATTTTTTTTTCAAAAATGTATTACTGGTAATATTTTTTTCTTTTCAAAAAATGTATTACTGGTAATATATTTTTTTTTCTTTTTCAAAAATATATTGCTGGTAATATTTTTTTTTTTTTTTTTCAAAAATATATTGCGGGTAACATTTTTTTTCAAAAATGTATTACTGATAATATATTTTTCCAAAATATTTTTTTTTCCTTTTCAAAAATGTATTGCTGGTAATATTTTTTTTCCTTTTATAAAAAATGTATTGCCGGTAACATTTTCTTTTTCTTTTTTTCATAAATGCATTGCCGGTAATATTTTCTTTCTTTTTCAAAAATGTATTACTGGTAATATTTTTTTCTTACTTTTTCCTTTTCTTTCTTTTTTCCCAAAAATGTATTGATAGTATTTTTAATATTAAAATCTAGTTTTCATACTTTCATAAAGTTTTGACCCCAGATTGGTTTTAACTATTTACCCATAGCTAGGACCTTAGCAGGTGCTACCAACCCGTGTCACGATGGGCCTGGGAACAACAGCGATTAAGAGGTACTTCCACGCTCCACAAAACCTCCCGATCAGAGGCCTTGCTGCTGGATGTAGTTTATCGTCATACCATGGACGCCGCATTGGTGGTGGGGTTGCCCCTCTGCAGAGGGGAAGTCAGCGTATTCTGAAGCCCCAGCCGACAGAGAAGTCCTAAGGAGGGACAATTTTTCTTTAGTAGGGCATCTCGATCTAGGCCGATTGTTATTAATTTTACCGTTGAAGAAAATTAAAAAAAAACAAAAACATGTATAACAACTTGTCGGAGTTAGCTCCTCCTCAGTTCCTTAATCCTTCAACAGGGGTCTCTCTTTCCCCTGGCTATAAATACGGCTGACCCTTCGCCTCGATCTCTTTTTTACCTGGCACAGGGCTCGTCCATGGGCTGGTGGTATCACGGTTAGAACTATCTTGGACCAGGTCCAACCTGGACCAGCTAGGAAAAGCCAAGACCAGCTATGACTAGCTTAGACCAGCTTGGACAAGCTATGACCAGCTTGGACCAGCGGCCCGAGTGAAAACATTCGTGTCCCCACGTTAAAAACTGAACTTGTGTCATAACCTGACTCAGTGAGGGGTCAAGTAATTTTTTTTTTCCTCAGGCCTTGGACCGTTACCTCGCTTGGAGGTGAGGTGGTAATTCTTCTCTCATTTCAGCTAAAACCAATATGTGAGCTCTCACAGATACAGCGTTTCCCAAATTCTGGGAACACGCTAAGAACAATATACGTAGGTACGAACACTCAACACAACACACACACATAATATTCACCACACAAACTCTATGTAACTGTCCATTTGTTTTGTAACTTGTTATTAATACATATCTTTGTTTGTATATAGTTATCGGTCTTGTTTGTTTTTGTGTCTTCTTTGGACTTAATTAAAGCCCAATATTCTCATGTAGCTGAACCGGCTAGAAGGAAATTAAAACCCACGTGGGTTCTTCACATCTTCACCCCCACGGTCCGCTACAAACTGAAACACGTGCACCCCCTAAAAATAACTAGCGAGTACAATCGGTGGACGTAATAAAGGGTTCGGTTCGAAATTCAAATCTAAAGAAGGCCGGAACGTACAACGTCCGAAACGTTGTGAATATAACAACAAAGATGAGGACAGCAGTTTGAACAATGTAAATAATTGCAAGACCTCATCTGGGGTCGAGGGACCAAAGATGGATTCATACGTTTCTTTAGAATATTTTCGCGTAAGTGAATGTAACAAACTCGATTGGAATTCGAACTCAGCTCGAAGATTTCTCGTTCCGGACGAAATTAGCCACGCGGTTGACCGTAACGGTTCTTGGGATGAAGCGATCGGCGCTGAACGCTCTTCTTACCAAACGAATACGCAGGTGATGATCGTGATTCAACACTGTGGACGCAGCAAGGCGGCACTTGGCTTTAATTCTTTTAGCTGGGTACACTAGAGTCGCAATAGGTTTATGACGTTACCACTGTGGGAATAAAGGGCTGAAGGATGAAAAAAAAACAAAGGTCATCACTAACATGGCCGTGTAAGCGATTTAAAAACTCTGTTAAGGCTGAAAAATAAGCAATGGATGGCTCCAGTCTGGATAGGGCAGCAATATACCATTTACGGTCTGATCTGACTCTTGTAATCATTAACCACGTCAGAAGGAACCACGTACTTCTTGGAGCGATGAAATAAAATGGCATAGAAAAAAATGTAGCATATATTTTTATGAAATATCATAGCAACAAATTAATTGGAGGGTTGAGTCAAAGTGAAATAGCTGAAACTGGTATATCCAGCAGAGGCATGGTACGCGGAACTAGAACAATCTATCCCGGTGGACGTAATAAAGGATTCGGTTCGAAATTCAAATCACCTGAAGAAGGCCGGAGCGTTCAACAGTCGAAACGTTGTGAATATGACAACAAAGATGATGACAACAGTCCGAACAATGAAAAAAGTTATAATACCTCATCTCAGAAATATAGATAGAAATTAATTTTTGTCTAATCTATTTAGATTAAAATAATCCCAATTATACAGTAACTCCACCACCACATTATCCAAAGTGTCATCCATATCATCATCGACTGACCGTTGTATTTTACAGGACCCCCAGCAGATAAAATAATATCAGAAAAAAACAAGTCCAAAAAGCCACTCAATATACAGAGTTACTGTATAAGGAGCATGTTATGAAGATAAGAGAAGAAATTAGGAAGTGAACATTAAGAGGATATGGATAATAGATAACGATTGACCCTAGATTTGTAAAAAGTTGAAAGTTTGGCCTTATTTATTGCCGGTAAATGGCATAGTGGGTAAGTAAAAGGAAGTCGGTATATCAGTGGATAATTAGATAATATGTATTTTGATATTCTAATGGTCTATTGTTTATACGTTATTTTTATAAACACAAATATTTAAGTAAATGCTCTATTTATAACGAACAGTATTAACAACATTTACCGGTCTCAATGTCCGAGAAATTTCATCGAAAATAAGTGTCCTCCAACAGGAATCGAACCTGTATCCTACACGAAACCATCATATAGCCCGACGTTCTATACCATCTACCTACAGAGTAAGTGTCTGGTTAGCAAGCTCAATTTACTGTTTTTAAACTACAAATTTCCCATGTTTCTCCCGAACTCTCATATCTGCTCGAAGCGTATATTAATATAAACAAATGACGTCATATATTATGAAATGGACTATGCATACTTGTTTCATACATACGCACAATACACACTATTATAACTACTTTTAATGGGTTTTTTTTTCCTTTTATTTTAATTGCGTACACATCTAATTATTTTTGTTATTAACATACATTGTCATTTTTTTTTCCTGGACTCACATTGAGTCCAGCAATATAGTTTGCGGAATCAATGTTCCAGGCGCTCGTAATTTTCTTTAATTATTTCACCCCAAGCAAGGCGAGAACGCTACTAATACGCAGGATGTTACAGTGAAAGTGAAAGTAGAAATGAGGTCCGAGGGGCTGAAGCCAGTGACAACACGGAACACAACAACACACTTTTGGCTGCTTCTTTGGCTGCTGAGCATTCTTAGAATTCATAGTTAGTCCTTTCTTCTCGCTTTCCTTTCCTACCTTGTCTAAATAGATACCTGGTCAATACAAACAGTAAGCAACCCGACTGTCATTCTGTCGTATTTTTTTATTTATTTCTGCAGACGCTATGTAGAGAATGGGGAGAGCCATAACCACGTCGTGTGATGCTGCTGCTGCGGTTTAAGTTGCAAGTTTTTGACATGGAGCCCGGCTGTTATTCCGATGATCAATAAGGGACAGCCCTACAGCACTGAAAGTTTTCAACTGTTCTACTTTTTTTCTTTTTTAATCATTTCGCGCCGAGCAATGCGGGGTGCCAATAGTACACAAGTGGGGAGGAGTTCAAAGAGTGAAAGTAAGAGAAAAAAACTGATTACAAGGAGGATTGAGGAAAGGGCAAAAGATGAACGGAACTCAAGAAGGTAGAAGATGGCGACTGACGTTGCTTTTAAATTCTTGAAGATTTTACTTATCAAGGATGGAAACAAACAGAAGGAATTTCCACAGGCAGAAGTGCCAGAAAAGAAAATGTTGGAATAGAAGTGGCGGTTGCATTTAATTATTTCAGCATTAAAAGGGTGGGACCTAGATGCCAATCTAGTAAAATTTATAAATTCATGTATTCGGAGCACCAGAGACAAAAGCTCGTCAGAGCAGTTGATACGAAAATATTTGTAGAAAATACAGAGGTTAAGCCACGTGATGACTGAAGTCGAGACGCCAAGTCAAGATCGGTTACATTACAGATCCTTCTTTGGATTTTGTCAAGAATCTAGTGTTGATACCCGCAGCATAATAGGGTTATAATATTTACCTAAATATACAAGCATCCTGCAACAGACGATAGAACGTTACTAGCTTGGTTTTGTGGGTATTGAATGTTATAAGCCAGTTTTTTTTATCCCGTTAAGCTAGGTCAAAGGTGACATCAACTGCCAAGCTCTGTTCATATTGATTTTGGGAGGTCAACCTGCAAAAGACTGTGGGTGTCACCTATAAAGCAGAACGAGGGTAAGACCGATAAGTGATCCTTTTTTAAACCATTTCACCCCAAGCGAGGAGGCAATATAGCATCTAAGGCGCTAGGGGGTTACTGAATATATTATTAAGTAGAGAAAACAACAAAAGAACAAGAAATGAGAAGACAAAGGTTAATGATTAACATTGCATTTAAGTTTTTCAAGATCAAAATTGATGGGGAAAGCAAAAAGACGAAAGAGAGTCCCACAAGCTAGAGGTACAATAGAAGAAATTATTAGCATAGGACTTAGAGTTACATATAGCCATTTCAACTGTAAAATGACGGGACCTTGCCGCCAATCTAGTACTGCGCTTAAATTCATAAGTCTAGATACCATAGAGGAAAGTTCAGAACAATTACCATGAAAGTATTTATAGAAAAGGCATAAGCTACGTTACGGCAGTGGGAAAGTGACTGAAGCCGAGATGCCAGTTCAAAAGCCTTGTGGCATGCCTGCATTGAGCTCATGGGCTTCAATAGACACGCCATTAGCAATAACCTTCGTAAATCAACCTGAAAGGTAGGACTTGATAATTACGAAGACTCTTTCCAGCGATGCCATAGTAGCCTCTCTCTATTACTTGTTACTATAAGAACGCCCAGGAAATATTTTAGTGCCCAACTGACATTTTGTAGACTTCCTGGACAAGTACTGTAAAGCTCCTGGACATTAGGTACCATAGAGGACTTAGACAACAGGTGTTCTAATGTCCCTGGACAACAAGGATTATATGTATCTGAGGCAGCCTGGGGTCAGGTAGAATGAAACCCCTAGTCAAAAGTCATTCTCTCAGTCCTGAAAGACAGGCACTCTGAGTTCCTTGTACAACAGGTGATCTGTGGTACATGGAAAGCAGATAATGTGAAGCCCCTGCACAACAGCACGTACTATGTGACAACGCGACGGAAGGTACCGTGAAACACTTGGACAGGTGTTCTAAGGACTCTAGAAAGCAAGTAACGTTAAGATACAATTACTGTGCGAACCCTGGTCAACAGGTTTACTGTGGCCCTGTGATACAGATACAATGTGGAGTCTGGTCAACAGTTACCCTAGGGAATCTGGACAACGTGTACTGTAAAGCTCCTAGATGACAGGTAAACTCAGGTAGTTGGTTTAAGATAACAGGTGTTCCGAGATACCAGGGCAACAAATACTGTAAAAACTCTGAGCAATAGCTACTCTAAGCGCCCTGGAGGGTAGATACCTGGACAATAGATGTACTCGTGGACAAAAGGTACGCTGAGGCACCTGGACAGCAGGTACTATGAAGCTGCTAGATGATAGATACACTGAGGTATTTGGCTTACAGGTACTGTGAGGCAACTGAATAAAAGTTGTTTCGATGTACCTGGGTAACAGATACCGTCAAGTCCCTGGGCATCAGCAATTCTAAGGGCTCTGGAAGACAGGTACTTGGATGCACCTGTACAACAGGTACTATGGACTTCCTGGATAACAGATACACTGAGGTAGTTGGATTACAGGTTCTGTGAGGAAACTGAATAGCATTTGTCTTGAGGTACCTGGGCAACATGCTGTGAAGACCCTGTGGAACAGATATTCTAAGGGCTCTAGAAGACAAGTACTCTGTTGCACCTGGACATTGTATGTACTCTGAACTCATGGACAACGGGTACTCTGAGGCACCATAATGACAGGTACTGTGAAACCCCTGTATTATAAGTACTCTAAGGAACTTGATTTACAGCTGCTCTGAAGGACCTAATGTACCTGGAGTGCATTTACTCTGAGGTACCTGAGCAACTGGTGCTATGAAACTCCTGAATGACTGCTGCTCTAAGGTACAGCTTACATGTACTATGAGGTACCTGGATAACAGGTGTTCTGAGGCACCGGGACAATATATGTACTCTGAACACATTAACAACGGGTACTCTGATGCACCTAGACAACGGATACTGCGAAACCCTGTATGATAAGTACACTAATGTACCTAGGCAACAGATACTGTGAAGACCCTGTGAAAGGTTCAGGGAGTAAATGTACTCTGAGGTACCTGAACAACAGTTACTATGAAGCTTCTGGATGACATATACACTGAAATATTGCTTACAGGAAAAAAACATTAAAACTAGTTATAATAGTAAGTGTGTGTGTGTGTGTGTGTGTGTGAAAAAACAAATGTTACAATAGCATGAATCACAAAACACTGTCCCTAATCAGGCTATTCACATTCTCTATTCCTTTTCGTCAAATGTGTTTTTAAATGTTTTCTTCCTTTATTGTAATTTCTAATTCCTTTTGTCAATACATGTAATTAGTTGTGTTACATTTTTTTTTCACTTGGACTCACATTGAGTCCGCCAATATTGTTTGTGGGATAAATTTTCCGGGGACCCATAGATATTTACTCACCGGGGTATTGATTCCTGCAACACTCTGTTGACTAGATATTTACCCAAATATACAAGCAATCCCTCAAAAAAAAAGTTCGTGGGGAAAAATGGAATCGTTTGATTAGAGGGGGTAACAAGAATAAATAAACGAAAGAAAAACCACTCGTTAAGTAAAAACTAGTATCGAGAAAAGATAGACAGATGATAAAAAGAAATTTTGAAAACATAAAAAACAATATGGCCACCTAGCCACCGGATGTAGGGATATCACGTGTCATTACGTCACACGAGTAACGAGCGATTCGTTCGTTCGCAAGAACAGATTTCAGGCCGTCAGTAACCCCGGGTGTGGCACAAAAGGCCGAGAACTAATGTGCGAAGCAGGAGGGAAGAGAAAAGTAATGACGTTGATGTAACGGTAAAAGAAGGGTGAGGCTGTGGGACAAGAGGAATAAGAGAGAGAGAAGGGTAAGAAATAAAAAGATGTGGAAAAGAACAGAGGGGAATGAAAAAGAAAGAAAGAAAGAAAGAAAGAAAGAAAGAAAGAAAGAAAAGCTGAAAACTTTTCCGAATTCGAAGGAATTTTTGATGACGTGATGGAAGAATTGCTGTGCGTAACTGGTTACGGGTGGGACTGCTAGCTCCAATCTCCCAATAAATAGGGTTGGAGGGTGCGATACTAATAATGCAGAAACGACAGCAGTAGCACTCATGGAGAAGTAATCGATATAATAAAAACACAGACGATTTTCTGTCCGTCACAGACTGCGGACGACTTAGCATGCGCGGTTAATAAAGTACATGCCTATACCTGCGTCTCATGTGAGTGACTTACATGTGCGTGTACCTTCTAATGATTGAAATTGAATTGCCGCATCTTAGTTTTTCCTTCACACCTAAGAATGATTTTGAGAAATTAAATTTGTGTTCATTTTGGGTTAAGAACAAAGAGGAATTTCCACTACTGAGTAAAAAGGCTATTTTATTACTATTGCCTTTTACAATCACTTACTTTTGTGAACTGGGATTTTCCACGTTAACTCAATTTAAGATGAAGGACAGAAACAGGCTCAAAACTGCACCAGATATGCGTGGAGCATTGTCTTCCTGTGTTCCCAACTGGAATCGGCTGCTTATGAACAAAAAAAAACAAAAAACACATCCATTTCATTAAATGACATTTGTTTTTCAAATATTATTTACTTTACCTTTCTGTTGAAATTTCCTTTAAATTTGTTTTTCTAAGAGTAATAAATTTATAACAAATTTACAATACAAATAGATACATGAAATTCCACTATGTGCGGATTATAAGAAATATACATATAATTTATACGTATATATGTAATATAATATATCATACTTATTATAAAACCCAGGTTGTGTGTGTGTGTGTGTGTGTGTGTGTGTGTGTGTGTGTGTGTGTGTGTGTGTGTGTGTGTGTTCGTTTATATATTTGATCGGATTTCCTACATTTTTCAACCGATTTCAAAAAAACTTCACAGGACTACGTAAAATTACCTTGCGGTGGTTCTGACAGCGTCAAAAATTGGAAAACACAATTGTTTTTGCACGAAATCAATTTGAAAACACGATTAAGAGGCATCGCTGTCGCGAGAATGAAAGGGAAACAACTCATATTGAGTTATTCTTATAAAACCCAGGCTCTGTGTGTGTGTGTGTGTGTGTGTGTGTGTGTGTGTGTGTGTGTGTGTGTGTGTGTTTCGTTTATATATGGGATCGGATTTCCTACATTTTTCAACCGATTTCAACAAAACTTCACTTTTTTTTTTTGCAGGTAGTGTTTCTTATTGTCTTGCACACTTTTTTCTTTATTTTTACATCCAGAATGCTTTAAAAAAATTCCATTTACAAGACAATTGTTTATAATAAAATTCTATTCAATCGGTAGACTCATAACGATTGAAAACAATGTTTTTGTTTGAGTTTAGGTTTGACCAATTCGTAAAAAAAACAAAAACAAACAAAAAAAAAAACAACTAATTAAGACATGCGTGTCTGTCAATCTTAAACAATAATCTTTGTCAATTTTATTTTTCAGTCTTTATGATGGTCGATACTTGATCTATCTCTTACTGTTACATCCCCGGGCAACGCCGGGCTCTACTGCTAGTATAATATATATGTATATAATATACATATATATATATAAACTGTCGATGCTAAATAAATGAACCTAGTAAACAGCGTTTGTCTTTGATTTATTACACGTAGGGAAAATAGATCGGAATGTCAAAATGTGGTTCTTGCTGTGGGTCACAGGATAGAAAGTTTTGAAAAAAAACGCTGATCTAATCTATACAAAAGCACACGTACTACATCAAATTTGTCCGACATTGAATACATCTGAATAATACATTCTTCTTCTACTTAGTTTGGACAACTCCAATCCTTCTTTTTCATGTGTCAATTCCTCTCAGGACGTAGGCGATCATAGCTCTCCACAATTTGTAGCTCTTAATAAATTTTGTCCTATTATTTCTCCTAAATCTTGTTCCGCCATCCATTTATTCAAGTACGCTAAGAATGTTATGCTTTGTTTTCTTCTGTTCCTCCTGCCTTCAATCTGTCCTGTGAGTATCAGATTTTCTGTTATACCGGAACATTACCTATTCTATTGTAACAGACTCTTCCACACATAATAAGTAGTAGTAGTAGTAGTAGTAGTAGTAGCGGTCGTCAGTGGGGCTCAGTAGAGTTGAGTGAGTTAGTCGATGTCGAACATTGAAGTATCAACCATCCACAATTAGATTGCTGCGTCATTAACTGTTATTTCAAGTTCCTAACGTTTTGTACGTCGAACCCGTTTAGGACCGACTTAGTGAAATACAAGCCTCCACTGTGAAAACTACTCTACAACATTTTCCAAACCCCCTTTCCTCATTATGTACCCTAGAAATTTCAGTTGTCTTTTCCTGATGTTAAGTATATGTTTACTTTTTGTTTCCATTTTCTCTAGCACTTCGTCGTTTCTCACATATTCGGCCCGTGATATCCTCAGCATTCTTCTGTAGAATCAACGTGATTGAGTAGGAATTTAATTCTGTGTAAGCTGTGGGCTCATTAACTCGCTTCTTTCGTCTAACAGATTGACGTTGCTGATATTTTCAGGATCATTAACTTCTCAGAAAGACATAAGCTACATGTATCGCCTTTCTCGTTAAAGGGTTTATCTTTCGCTACGTAGTCCTAGGTGATGGATGATTTTCTATTCTCACTTTTTATTTTCCAGAAAAATCTATATATATTTATTAATATATACTTAATATACTCTGTTATTTAGCACTGAGCACTGTTTTTCTTATACCAAAGGATATATATATATATATATATATATATATATATATATATTCAATTAGATCTAAAATAATTTATTTATAGTTACTTATCAATTACCGCTACAGGAAATTAAAAGATACTTCATAAAAGCACACAATTTATAGTTTTTACATATTTCATAATAAGATTAAAATATATTTTATAAAATTCAGTGTGTATTATTACTGTACAATGAATTTCTACGTGCTTCCCTTCATGTTGATTTGGCTGGTAGAATAATGATGTTTCTGGAATTTATTCCACAGCGGTAGCAAGAGGACTGGATAGGAACTGTTTACAAAACACGTCTGCGGTCATTATGTAACTAATTTACTGGCTCAGTGATAAACAAAGCTCCCGAAATTCTTCTCCCTATACTTTCCTCTCATTATCCTCTTACCACCTTCCTCTAAGTACTACTAGTGATAAACAAAGCTCCTGATATTCAATCCCACACAATTCACCTTCACTACCCTCTGTACACTTAGCCTATGTCCGTACGTTGATAATAACGTCGCCTCTAATATCACTGAGCGGCGATAATAGTAACTCCATTAAAATATATATGCATACACGCAAACATACCTACACACATATTTAGCCAACGGCCATATCTCTCTTTCCTTCACCGAAGTTAAACAACGTCGAGTATGGTTATTATCTAGCTGTGTGACCGCTCTGACGAGAAGGATTTTGCTTAAAAACAGATGGACTAAGACTCGAATCTGAGAGCTCATATTTTTCGTTACTAAGATTTCTCGAATATTCAGACCGGCAGACGAAAGTAACTAAATATAATGTTTAATAAATAAACGGAGGGTCTATTCAAATATGAGTACCCACTAAAAATAACGTTTAAAGTTATAACAATCTGTGGGATTAATAAATTTAAAATTCCATTACTTCTTTAGAAATTGCTTTGAATGCGTTTGGATACGAAACTGAGCAGACATAATGATATAATGGAATATGGGTACACCTGGAATATGATTAGCTGGTGTCCGTCATAAATACCGACGGACGTGTAGGAGAGAAAAGACCCTTAGTCTGAGAGCTAAGTCTATAACGACGCCCATTGGACTACGCCATTGATCTACACTTCTTACCTGCGACTACGACGCGTACCAATCGATTACTGCTACCGTATTCTATTTGGTTATAGTAGCCAAAACCAGTTAGCTATTTCGTTCAAATATATCCCTTTCCAGGACATGTCTTATAATAATTTCGAGAATCTATGACGAGAAAGATTTCGCTTAAAAGCGCTATTCAGCCTTGCATGATCGGCAAAAATTCCTCGTGGTCATGTCGGATCTAACGACGGTTCCTCCTGCCCAGGGGAACGCAGATTCGGATCCTGCCGGAGAGTGCATATTTTTTCTTTAATAAAAAAATTCTCAAAATATTCAGGCCGGTAGGCGAAAATAAATAAATATACTGTTTAATAAATACAAGGAACATCTACTCAAATATAAGTATTCACTGAAAATAACGCTTGAAGTGATAAGATCTGTCAGATTAATAAATAAAATAAAAAAAACATTAGTTCTTTAGATGTTACCCATTTCATTTTTCTCAGGTCTGTTTTGTGATTTTGTTAAAGCCACTATCCAAGTAGTCTTCGATTCAAAGCTCACTCTTTTGACTGCTTGTCTTACTGACGACCATATATTCCGTTTTCTGGTAGTTAATAGTTAGGCCTTTTTTCTCGCTTTCCTTTGCTACCTTTTAGCATTCTTATAGTTTTCTTTTGGCCGACATTGTTAGTTTTTTTAATCATTTCACCTCTAAGCAAGACGATAATGCCACTAAGACGGCAGTGGTTACTGAGAGAGAAAACGTTAGTGATGAAAAAGAATAATAAATGAAGTGGATTCAGAAAGTGTTATGGTAATTTACACACGCATGCATGGACTCTCCCAGCTATAAATAGGAGCAGGTACTGCCTTTTGGAGAGGGAAGTTTCCAGCAGTCAGCTCTGACAGTCGGACCGAGCATCCTTATTGTAACACTCTGGTTTGTATATGGTTGTGTTACTGTTTCTGTTAATATGTTTGTTTAACTCAATTCTTCTCTTTGTGTCTTTATTTCTGGCCCTAACAAGGCCACAACACTATCTATTTCACTTCATTTATCTATCTATCTATCTATCTATCTATCTATCTATCTATTTCACTCAATTCATCTATCTCACTCAGTTCATTTATATCTATCTATATCAGTTTATCTATCTATAACTGTCTATCTGTCTGTCTGTCTGTCTGTCTCATTATGATTATCTATCTATCTATTTATTATAGTAATTTACCCACGCACGCATGGGCTCTCCCAGCTATAAATAGTAGCAGGTACTGCCTTTTGGAGAGAGAAGTTTTCGGCAGTCAGCTCTGACAGTCGGACCGAACATTCTTGCTGTAACACTCGTTTGTATATGTTTCTATTGCTGTTTCTGTTAATATATTTGTTTAACTCAATTCCTTTCTTTGTGTCTTTATTTCTGGTCCTAAAAAGGTCACAACAGAAAGACAGAAGATGGCTATTGATGTCGCATTTAAACATTTGAATATCGGAGGAAACAGAAAAGCAAGAAGCCGTAAGAGCATTTCACAAGCGAGAAGTGCGAGAATAGAAACTATTAGAGTGGAACTTACGGTCACATCTATCACTTTTAAACAGTAAAACGATAAAGTTGTTAGATATATGCTAAGTCTGGTACAAGGTATCAATAACATGATCCCTCGATGAAAATCGAGCTCACAAGAAATGGCTTGCGATACGACGTTTCGTTAGGCACCCAAAGCTGACCTATATCGCAATCAGAAGAGACATGTTTCCTTTGTTGTCAAATCTGTTTAGAATCTTCGTGTCACGTGAGTTTTATGTGGGAGTCGTCGTAGCATAAAAGAACACAATCATTGATTCATGACGCTGGAAAAACCATCTGATATCGCGTTTATTCTGATGGTAATGCGTGGGCCTTGTCCACAATGGCAATATGCGATCACGACGCGAAAAGTGGCGACATTGATATAAGACACGCCCGAAAAGAACAAAGCTGCTCTCTTTGTAATTCGGTCTGTTTTGAGTCCATCGCCTACGCGTTCTTCCCTAGTGTCACGTGCCACCTCCGTTATATAACCATTTCACTCCTAGCAAGGCAATGCAGCCACCAAGACGCAAGGTTTACTGTGTGAAAGAATAAGAGAAAAAAGAAAAATACCATTAAGGAGAGAGGACTATAAAAGAACAGAGATTATAAAGACAGAAGATAACGACTGACATTAGATTTAAATTTTCCAAGATTAAAGTAGATGGGAGACCGGAAGAGGGTTCCACAAGTGCAAGAGAAGAAACTTTTAAGATAGAACTTACGGTGACATCTAGTCATTTCAACTGTAAAATGATGAGACCTAGCTTCCAATCCAGTACTGTGCTTAAATTTGTTTATGTTGAGGTAGCAAAGTGCACTTTCAATGTAGCACCTTCACACATATATATATATATATATATATATATATATATATATATATATATATATATATATATATATATATACCATCAAATTATATCTTCATTATATACTTTATATTTTATTATATATATATACACAGGGTGCGATGGATAAATTGTCGTCTAAATTACGCAAAAATGATAATAACGCTGACATTTCATTTTAACAGATACATGTACCAAAATATCTTGAAATATTAAAGAGTACATTCAGCCACGTCCTCCAGACGACTTCGGAATCTCCTGCATATTATAGTTTCTGGGAGAGAGCGCATTATATAGCAAGACCAAGAGTCTGAACAAGGCCAGCTCGCTCAGACCCTCGGTCCCGATGACTTGTGACCTTATGTTAGCGGAACCACCGACTGCTTCCCAAGGGTTCCATCTACCCAATTTAATTTAGAAGGTGAACCCGTGGTATGGTTTTTCAGGTACTTTCCAAAGGTGTCTTACGTTGAGATCGCCCACTCCAGACCGATAACATCAAGAAGTCACCTTCCTGACAAATCCACCATGGTGAGATTCGAACCCGGGTCTCATGATCAGAAAGCGAACGTTCTAACCACTCGGTCAGGTATCCGTTGGACAAAGGAGCATATCGCTAAAGGCAAAATACTCAACTATACCGGGCCCTCAAAGACCTCCAGAGCATACAATTTAAATAAAATATAAAGCAAGCAATTCCTAAGGGAATATTCTACAGAGGCACACCGGAGAGTAATGTTGCAAAATATCATAGTCATACTTATTGGACGCAACGGAAGGTTTTTACGTAAATTTTTTTTAATACTATGCATCGAAAAATCCTTTACAAATCATGTGCTTCTCACTGCGCCAACGTTCAGCTCACTACCAGTTTTACTACTGCTGCCAGGGCAGATAATTAGGGAAGAACTGATCGATTTTGAACCCAGACACACATTCTGCTTGACATACCACCCAGTCAAGACATACGGACTAACGTTTTCCGCTAGAAGTAGAAAGAAAGAAAGAAAGAAAGAAAGAAAGAAAGAAAGAAAGAAAGAAAGAAGGTCAGAATAAAAAATGTTGACGAGGAATGAAAGGTGAGGAAAGCGGGATGAAGAAAGAAAGAAACAAAGAAAGAAAATTAGGAGGGGACAAGACAAACGTGAGAAGTAATGAGAGAAAAGGAAAGCAGGGAGACGAAAGAAAGAAAGAAAGAAAATGATACAAAGAAAGAAAAAAAAATAAGAAGGGGACAAGAAAAAAGGGGACAAGAAATGAACGAAGAGGAAAATCTAGAAGAAGAAAGAAAGAAAGAAAGAAAGAAAGAAAGAAAGAAAAATGAGAAGGAGACAAGAAAAAAGGTAAGAAGGAATTAAAACAAGAAAGAAAGAAAGAAAGAAAGAAAGAAAGAAAGAAAGTGTAGTGGAGGGTAACTATACTTGTCTCCCTTTCGACTATAAAAGAAATGGTCCAACCTCACTGATGTGCAGTTGTTAAATTGCATTGAATAGTTTCACTACAAGCTTAAACGACTGTCTGTTTTTCTTCACAAGTATACAAAAATATACAGATATCAGCGATGCTAAGAACTTTTTTCAAGGCCCGACATTTGTAAATTAAATCGATGTGTACATAACTCTATAAAAGTCAGGTACCGATTTGGCACTGTATCCGTACGTCACAGACAAAACTCTTAAACTTGTGTAAACAATTTTTTAAAATTAGACAAAATCCATTAATTTCAGCGCCAATATGAGTTACGGTGACCTTTCCCCCAGTTCATGAGGCATGCAATTAGAAGCTCTTATCTCACGTGCATTTAGATGCTGTGCCTGTCAACAGAATTAAGATGTTAGAATAAATAATTATACAAAAACAGAATCTTCCATTCCTGTTTCCGTTTCCTGGTTTATTTTTGTTTTTTTGTTTTTTTATCGTTTTAAGTCTTTTTGCTATCATAACGAATGTAATATCTAATTTTCTATTTAGCAGTGCATGCTGGAAAATTTTCTTACGGATGAAAACCCCCTCAAAATAACAGAAATATGATTCTACAGATGGATGCCAAAAATATGACAAACAAAATACCTAATGAACGAAGAATTTTTAAAGAAAATGGGGACGAGAACGATACTCGTTCTTGAAATCGGAAATATTTTAAACTTATGTGACGTATTATGAAGAAAGACGGCTTGGAAAACATAATACTCACAGGACGTATTGAGAGGAAAGATGTACACAAGGAATCGGTAAGCAAATGGCCTAATGATTTTGTGGATGGAAATAGACATGCAAGGATGATAGTTACTTTGATCTAGAAAGAACGGGATGTCGTGAAGAGACACGAACGCATAAATGATGATGACCTACTAATTCAACCTCATCAATAAAGGAGACAAATTTTAAAATCATTATTTACATTTTGTTAATAAAGGGTGTTCCATTAACTTGGACCGATGTTAAATGTGAATTAAGTTTAAGCGTCTAATGATTTTTTTTCTTTTTCTTTCAGATTTAGCAACTTAAGACTTTGGCAATTTCAACCATGGAAAGATTAACAATCAAACAACGTGTTAAAGTTATCGAAGCCTATTACGAAGATGGACGTCCAAACAGAATTTGAATGAGAAATTCCCAGGTCGCATCATCTCTTGAAACAGCGAAGTCAATTGGCCACCACGATCGTGCGACTTGATGCATTTAGATTTCTTCATTTGGGGTTATCTCAAAAGTACGGTCTATGCCAACAAGCCAACAATTCAACAGCTGAAGGACATTGGTGAGATCGAGGAGCAGCTATGCAGAGACGTCATCAAAAATTCTGACCATCGAGTGAAGGTGTGCCGCCGAATCCTTGGCAGACATTTGGGCGATATTATTTTTCCCACATAATTGCCATGACTTAACATGATCCAATAGAGAAATAAATAAATTTTTACCAATAACACTGATTTATTCACTGCTGGCTTTGATCCGTCTCAATAAAACACCCTTAATTATTAGGGTGTTCAGAAAATAATGTCCTACTTAAAATAAACTTTTTAACTGTGTTTTCATATATTATTATAATAGTTGCACAAAAATATCTTACTCATTCCTAATAATTAAAAATCCTCTTTGTTAATTTTATGTCAATTTTCTTCAGTATTCTGTTCTTAAATATGTGATGCACTCTGTGTATGCACTGGAAAACAGTATTAGGTTGTTCGAAAAATAACGTCCGATTTTAGAATAACCCTTTTAATTGCGTTTTCACATATTATTATAATAGTTGCGCAAAAATATCTTACTCATTCCTAATGATTAAAGTGTTCTCTTTGTTAATTTTATATCAATCTTATTGAGAATTTAACTTCACATTCCTCTCATCTTGAACATGAAAAAATAAAAGATGCATTTACGTTTTTAACATGACTTCAAGCTTGGTCATAATGCTTCTCAAACTGCTGCCAACATTAACACGGCGTTGGGTGAAGGATCTACGTTTGATTGGACAGTACGGCGTTGGTTTCTGAAGTTCCGTAGTGGGGATACGAGTCTTGAAGACCAAAGTGGTAAAGGACACCCATCTGCAATTGAGAAATATCACAGATAATGGGTGTCAGCATTTCATGAATATCGATCAGGAAAATTGGCAAGGTGAAGAAACTCGATAAATGGCTTTCACATGAACTCAATTGAAAAGAGTTCGATGTATTCGACGCTGCATCTGCGAAATTTGAATGGTCCATTTCTTAATGTCGAATAGTGTTTTTTTGTGATGAAAAATGGATCCTTTATGACAACCGATAACGACCGGCTAAATGGTTTGATCATGACGAAGGATCCAAACATTTTCCAGAACAGAAAATTGCCCCGAAATAACATTATGTTGCGAGTCTAATGAAACACCTTTGGCATTATCCATTACAGCTTTCTGGAATCTAACCAGAGCACCACTGCCGAACTTTACTGCCAACAACTGAATGAAATGCATATTCGGTTAAACAAAATGCGATATATATATATATATATATATATATATAAAGACATTTTTATGTTTAACGTTCTTTTTATAGATAAAAGTATTTTAATAAATGCTCTGTTTATGATAAACAGTATTAAATAACATTTACCGGCCTGAATGTCCGAGAAATTTATAAACAGAGCATTTATTAAAATACTTGTATCTATAAAAAGAACGTTAAACATAAAAATGTCTTTAATAAATAAATTGTCGGACTTTGTCCATTTCTTAATATATATATATATATATATATATATATATATATATATATGCACTATGAAATAGACTAAGTCCGACAATTATCATAATATATTTTCTGTTTATATGTTATTTTTATAGCTGCAAATGTTTGTATCTATAAAAAATAACATATAAACAGAATGTAATGTGTGTGTGTGTGTGTGTGTGTGTGTGTGTGTGTGTGTGTGTGTGTGTGTGAAAAGTGGATATAAATATAAATAACTATATATATGTATAATTATATATTATATGCGCGGTACTTATTAGAAAGCGCTCAATATCAGAGATATAGCTAACATATTTGGTTGGATAGATGTGAGTTTGTAACCCTGGGTTTCACAGAAGAAACTGATTACAAAACTGATTAATTTTTTTAAAAATCTACATAAACCCAAATTTTTAAAAACATTAATCAGTTTGTCTGACGATCGCTAAAGCGTGAAATCCAGGGTCAAAAACTCACATCTATCCAACCAAATATATATATATATATGTATGTCTGTATGTATGAAGAAATATAGTCTTAAGGTGTGCTATATTTATGGGATAAAGTGCTCAATATCAGAGATAGAGCGTGTGTAAATATAAAAGTGAACATAGAAAAACAACACTTAATGGCGACAGTCTGTTTCATCAGAAATGAAACAGACTGTCGCCTCTAAGTGTTGACTTCTATGTTCACTTAGATAGATAGATAGATAGATAGATAGATAGATAGATAGATAGATAGATAGATAGGGAAAATCGGTGGGAAAGTAACCCAAGTAGAGCCTAATAAAATAAAATATTAAACTGATGCACAAAAGAGGGCTCAATAATAATATTTATTATTGAGCATATAAATGAATTACATAAAAATGAAACTCAATTGTACCCCCAATTTGATGGCCATTTCGCCTCCGGGTTTATCTCCCTGGGGCTTATCGATGCTAAAACGTTTGTTAAAAATCAATTTTAAGGTTGTCTATTTTTAATTTGAAAAATAAAAATTAAAAACGAAAGAAAGAAAGAAGAAAAAAAAGAGGAAAGTGGAACAAACCACAAATAAGAGGCATGGCATTTGATAGAGAGATACAAGTTTATATATATATATATATATATATATATATATATATATATATATATATATATAATACATAAAAGGTTAATGGTCAGAGTTGAATCAGACAAGGAAATAGTAGTATTAAAAAGTGCTCAAAATGCGTGTGAAAAAATAAAATAAATGTAAAACTAACATGTTGAGCATTTAACTTAAAAAATCTGGATGTCAGTTTTATATATATATATATATATATAATTCAAAACAGGATCTATCATAAACCTGCTTAGAAAGAAACTTTTTGTGAAATTCAAGAAACCTTTTTTGAAACTTAATTTCCGTCTTCAAGGTGTCATCTAACGAGATATCACCTAATTTCTGCAATTTGTTGATGTCGTCTAATATAGACATTTTCGCAACACGGAATAATTGTAGACTCCCAGATGGCTTGTTGAAATTCTTGATGCTGTTCTGAACTTTTATTCAGACAACTGATTCCTTTCAATTTGCGTCATATATACGTAAATTATATCACTCTGCTGACACCGAATATCTTGTGTCATTTGATATTTCTATTCTGCTCACCAAAGTACCCCTAGATGAAACTATTCACATTTGTGCTGACTATTTATATCGATACCCCTTAAAACCGCCTCCCTTTCCCGTTGAGTTGATGGAGATGCCTACTAAATCTGTCTCGTTCAGTTTCAATAATGTTATGTATCGACAAATCGATAGATTATCGATGTGTAGTCTTCTAGGGCCTATTATGGCTAATATTTTCGTAGGGTTCCAGGAGAAACAAATGTTTGATAAGGTTTCCAAACCGTAATATTACGTACGTTAGGATTCCTTTGCCCCCAAATTTTAGGAAGATTAACCTTATCAAAAACTCTTACCTACCGTGCACCAGTGATATGCTCGGAAAGTAAATTGGATGTTAAACTTAGGCAAATCACCGACATTTTTCTCGCAAATGGTTACTCTGAGAGTATCTTTCTGAGTAACATTAAACTTAAAATTTCTAAGTTTAATTATATTAAAACATTTGGTACTCCTACGTGTCCGGTTTATATAAGACTACCATGGATTGGACCTCGGAATCATTCTTTTTACCGATAGGATCTCATCATCTATAATGCACTGTTTTAATTCAGTCGTAGTACATACTATCTTGCAGTACGTTGCCCTCTGTCAGTAATGACATTTTGCCCACCCTCCAACAAAATGTAGTTATTTATCGCTATAAATGCCAGTATGATGGTCACTATGTGGGCAAGACCATTCAATGACGGGATGAGAATTGCTCAACATGTGCCTGGTACTATCCGTAGGCATTCGCCAATAACATCCAGGCATTCACAGATACACGAGTCTGCCATTGGCGAACATTTGTTAAATATGGTTACTTGTAGAAACAACTATTCAGAAGAGTTCTTCTCTGTTCTGCACAGAGCCTAGGTAAAACACCATCTGAATATTCTAGAAGCGGTTGTGATCCACACACAGCGCCCGGCTCTGTGTAGACAGAGAGAAGTCAAATATAAATTGGAATTGTTTGGACAATCATTGATTCATTCTGGATTACCTTTTTTTCTCCTTCCCTCCCCTCGTGTCTTCTTTTAAGATCTTCGGTAATTTAATTCCGATGATTTAATTACTTCTGACGAAGTGTCGGACGAAAGCGCATTAAGTTTTATTTTATCCGATTTTAATCCAGATTATATTTACTGTATTTGATATTAGATTATAATCCTTATTTCAAAACTTGTTTTATTATGGCGTGGTACGAGAAATAACTTTGCTGCTGTTTATCGTCACGTTGCTGTGACAGGATCCGTAGCACTATAAAGTATGGAAATAAGTATTTTTATTGTATCTTAAATTGTACATTTAACAGCGTCTACCGTAAACTTTAAACTTAATAACTCAAAAACGAAGGATTTGCGGACATATGTTTTATATGAACTTTTGTCTTTGTTTTGATTTGAGGAACCAACACCAAAAGTTTGTAAAAGTATTTTTGATACACCCTGTATTCTCTAAATTAATTTTAAAAGCGGGAAATTAGGACCAATAAACTTGTCTCCTGTAAGTCTCCTAAATTTAGTTTAGTTTTGGCTTAAAATGATTAAATTCCCTTCACAGGCATAATGCTCTACTTGACTAGTTTATTAAACATTAAACTAAGTAGAGGCACTGAGAATCCCGGAGAAGCTAACCACGGAATAAGTGTACTGAAGACATATTTTACTAAGATTAACTGAGTCTGTCACAAGGTCACCCATATGTAACATCCTCTAAGAATGGAACTAACTACAGTTGTAAAAATTTGTGTCTACCTTGTGTAAGAGTTGTTCTGTGGCAAAGTCTCCAATTAACATTTTCGATTCATGATTGACTTGGCAGAGGAATTCTCGCAGTAGGCTGTCGTTAGTTTCTGCTGTAGACTGGTTGCTAACCAAGGCTATAGGATACGATCTGTCTTGCTATTTAACCCATAGTTGGGGCACGAGTGAAAGTTCCTACCTTTCTCGAGGGTATATTGCGTGTAAGTGAATGCAACGGACCCAGCTGGAATTCAAAGTTGTCTCTCCGCTTTCTCATTTCGAGACGTTATCCATTACAAGTCCCTGCCCATCCAAGCTTACAGTACTTGGTATTCCCAAGCGGTCACTCATCTAGGTACTGACCAGGCTCAACGTTGCTTAACTTTCGTGATCGGATAAGAAAACGGTTTTTTCAATGTGATATGGCTTTAAAAAAAAACATTTATTACGTTTAATAACTGTATCCGGTTTACTAAAACTCGCCAAATGTTTTGCCCATCTCTTTGTCATCCCATAACTCAACGACAGCAAAATGTGGGTTATTTACATTATTTGAATTCGAGTCAATTTCCTCATCTTTGCTGTTATCCTCACAACGTTTCGAAAGTTTTACCTCGAGCCTTCATCAGTAGAAACACTAACTGAGCAGTACTAAATAAGAACAAAACTAGATATCCCAAGATATGAACAGTGGATCGAAAACAATCAAGCGTTCAGTTCGAAATGTCCTAAATTTTACTTAGATCACCAGATACCTGAAGATGGTCACAGGGCACAATGGCAGAAACGTTATGATAATAACAACAAAGATGAGGATATTGGTCCGAATATAAATAATGTTAACTCCTCATCCCAGAAATTCAGGCAGAAATTGTCGGGTTATCAAATATATATGTCTGCGGACTTGCTAGTATATGTCGTTGGTACAGATATGTATTCAAAGATTTAAAATAAAACCATTGATACGACCAGGGAGAGATTTGAAAAAACAGCGTGAAATTTTTTATTTTTTAAAAATAGAATGTGATAATAAAATGTATAAATGTGTTACACGCCTTTTCTCTCATCCTGAAAAGGAGAACCAGTGGATGTTACAAAAGGCTGTCTTTACTCACATGTCTTACATGTTACTGAGCTAGAGATTATGTCAACCCACGTGGTAGGAATGCCTCTTCTCAAAAACAGCATTTACCCAAACACTGTGTTTCTGTACAAACCGAGCTTCGCTGACTAGTCGTAAACGAACACATGACCGGCCAATTGAGGTGCATGCTAATTGGGGAAGAGGAAAGAAAGTCAGAACGGAAAAATCTTATAGGGTTAATAATGGTAATGGGGGTGATAATATTATTACATTATCACGTCAGGGTCAACAGTTAAGTAGTACTAATAATACGTCATGGTACACTCGTTTATGGGGATTAATAATTTGTCACGTCGAGAATATTACCAGGTAATGGGTGTGCTATGGAAGAAAGAAATATTCTACCGTTTCATTTCCCCCATTAGTGGCATTGTTATATCCTTGATATTATAGCACCTTATTTCACGGAAGGAATGGAATAACTGAAAAAAAAACTACAAACATGCTTTGTTCTCAGAGAAAGTTTTATACACCTAAGTAATACACGAAATTATATATACATATTTGCATTTGTTCGACGCAGAGAAGTTATAACATGTATGCAACAACAAGCAGTGTGAAATGGAAAAAAGAAAAGAGAGAGTTTTACTTGTACTAATTGGGAATTGGAACTGGAGGAGCGTAGATTATCCTGTGTTTCTGGGGAGCCTATATTTAGGATTCGAGCGGACCGGATTTATCTACTATATCAGTAGTGACGATATATTCCGCAAACAGGAAAACGGCGAGTCATGATTTTTCCTCCCCAAATTAAAGACTGCGCGCCGGAGATAGTTTTACTATCTAATGAAGATACATTTCCATAGGAAAACAGCACCGTAGGCTTGTAAGCTGCACCACTTGGAAAAGTGGCTGGCCCGGACAGAACGAACAACTCGTGTGTCTTGACACTAAGCAGTTAACTGACGGACTAGCCCTTTTGGTCACTCTATGAAGTGACCTCACTAAGCGGCCTTCACGTGAACCGCGTGACTTCATGTTGACCAAAAGGAGATAATCGCCTTTGTATCCCTATACCGAGATCACGGAGAATGTCTTCTTTTTTTTTTTTGCGTATTAGTTTTTTGAAAATTCCCCAACTTTGTTTTATGTACAAACTAAATTATTATGTTAAAATGAATACTTACTTTTTGTCCGTCAGTTTAGATAAACCGTATCGTCAGCCTTTTTTTAATTGCGTAAATCAAATGTCTAGACAACAATTTCCGAGCTATAATGCAAAATAATGAAACGTTGCAAATTACTTTTTTTACTAACACTGCTTTTCTGGTCAGTGGAAAATCCAGATTTCAAAAAAATAATCAGGCTGTTTTGTTCACATTTGTAGTACAAATAATGGCTACCAGAGGACATACACGTTTATCTCTAAGCAACGTTTTCATAAAAATATTGTTTTCTGTAATGCCTGTTTTTATTGCTGCAATAAAATTGGTACCGTTTGATTTTGTTTATCACCTCCTTATGGATCATTAATGCTGAAATTTAATTTTCTTGAGAGATTTGAAGTTGATTGATTTGTTTAACGGCATATCAACATCTTATGGGTCATTTAATACCAAAATTTAATTTTGGGGGAGCTTTGAAGTTGATTGATTGATTGATTTGTTTAATGGCATATCAACACTTTAGAGGTCATTTAATGTCGATTTTTAATTTTCTTGGGAGCTTTGGTATTTTTTTTATTTTTTTTACTATTAAAATCTATTGCTAGAATCTTTTTACTATTAAAATCTATTGCTAGAATATTTTATTATTAAAATCTATTGCTGGAATTTTTGACTATTAAAATCTATTGCTACAATTTTTACTGTTAACATCTATTGCTACAATCTTTTACTAGTGTAATATATTGCTACAACTTTTTTAATATTAAAATATGTTGTTAGAATTTTTTTTCAATTAAATTCTATTTCTGGAAATTTTAATTGAAAAATGTATGTTTATACTTTCACTTTGGACGTTCATTATTTGCCATAGCTGGAAACCTAACAAGGGCTACAACTCCAGTTCAGGGTGGAACTGGGGGCAACAGCTATTAAGAGGTGGTTCCACGTTCCACATTCCTAAAAAAAAAAAAAAAAAAAAAAACCATCAGAGACGTTGGTGCCGAATGTAGTTTACCATCTTACTCAGGACGCGGAGACTTTTTTGATAAATCTGTCCTGCAGTTGGTATTTAAATTAAATGTGATATAAAAAGAGTTAATGGCGGTGATAATTTTTCAAATGAAGTAGAATTCGATAAATATATCGTTTAAATCGATGGTCTGTTATTGGGTAAAACTCAACTTTAAGTCTTCTCAGGAATTATCTTAGAATCCCCCTCCACCCAATGTACGATGGATATGTTGAAAATCGCTACAATATTGCAATTATGTTTCAACACTATAAATGTCTCTCCTCGAGTAATGTTAGACTACTGGCGAGTGAAAAATTGATTTAATTTTAAAAGCAAAATACTTTTAAATTATTTTCGTTTTATATATATATATATATATATATATATATATATATATATATATATACAGAGAGAGAGAGAGAGAGAGGGAGAGAGAGAATATTAGTGGTAAATATACACATACATATGCAAAATATATAAATATATATACATACATGCATACACATACATATATATTTTTTGTATAAAAAAAAATTCCAAGAGGATAGAATCCAGGTAGAACTCAATGTCCAGGACAGAGTAAGGATATAATAAAAAGGCTTAAGCACTAATATTAGTGTTTAAGCCTTTTTATTATATATATATATATATATATATATTGGTAGGAAGAAGAAAAAAATTGAAATGGTAATTAGTTGGAGGCCTAATATAATGTCCTTCTGTTTACAAAGGGAAGGCTTTAAAGACAGAATATAGATGGCCTCCAACACTTTTAGGTGGTAATTTGAGTGTGACTTGCTAAGGAGGGTAAAAGCGTCCGCGCTAAAACTAACAGCACAATTATCGCTATTTATAAGGTGTTCTGCGATGGAAGACCCATACGTATTGGTCAGAATGTCCGAAGGAGTGTACTTCCGGTTTCGGATTTTCGCTGGAACGTGTTGTTTTATTCTAGCATCTTGCCTTTGCGTCGTTCTCCCTATGTAGTGCGAACCGCAACTACATTTAAAGGAATAAATTAATGAACTGTTATGATGTGGTGGGAGAACATCCTTACGCATAGACGGAAGGACAGGCTTAGCAGAGAAAACAACACGAGCGTTAGTGGCAAAGTAACGATGTCGAACTGCGGTAGAAAGCTGCTAGGCAAACCTATCACTGATACTACCTAGCCAAGGAAGGCGTAGGTACACAGGACATCTTTTTACTATAGCAGGTTTCACTCTGTTAAATTCAGCAATTTTTTCTTAATAATTACTTGAACAATGCCTAATGGGTAGGCATTTTTGCAGAGAGTAGAAGTAATAAACCTGAGTTCATCCAACTTGATGTCCGAACAGATCATGAGAGCCCTATGAGTAAGGGTCTTAATTAAATTAATTTTGCGTTTCCTGAGACAAAAAGAATCCCAACGGATATACAAACCAGTAAACGTCAGTTTACGGTAAACAGAAGTAATAAAACCTGACGTAGATCTGCTGACGAGTACATCGAGAAAGGGAAGGGATGAATCAACCTCCTTTTCCTGTGTAACTTTCAAGGCCGGATGTACATTGTTAAGGGACGCAAGAAATTAGTCCGCTTTAATCTCGTTACCGAAGAGACAAAAAGTGTCATCAACGCAACGGAAATAAAGGTCAGGTTTATTGGATTTTAGTGGTACACTCTCTTCCTGGAACCCAACAAAGATATTTGCTAAAATGGGCCCCAAAGGGGAACCCATCGAAACACCATCAATCTGCCTGTACATGATGCCGTCGAAACTGAACTCAACTGATATCGTGGCAAATTTCATCAGTTCAACAAACACGTCTTCCGGAATAACAGGCGGAGATAATTGACTACGATACAGGGCATCAGCACATATATCGATAGTCTCAGAAAGTGAAACGCAAGTAAATAAACTGGCGATATCATAGGAACACATAAATTTATCCGTAGGCAAATAACACTGCATAAAACGGGAAAATTCAAATGAATCTTTAATACAAGCAGAGTTATACTGCTTGAAAACCGGTTGCAGTATAGTGGAAAGCCATTTAGCCACACCGTGTTGAGAAGACCCAATCATAGAATAGGTCTCAATGGTGGACCAACTTTATGAGTTTTGGGTAAGCCATAGAGACGTGGACGAATGGAGCCCGAGGGTCTAATCAAGTTTGAAATATCAGTGGGCAATTTTCCACTTTTTACTCACTTAACCAGATGTTTTTGGAACTTAGCCTCAATAGATAATGTAGAATCAAATTTATCTATTGGGCCTAACCGTAAGCAAGAAGGAGAAGGCCCAGATAGAATTCCAAAGAGGAAGGAGGGGCTCCGCCATATATTGACATTTGCAGGGAGAGACCTGAATGGTTGTTTGGGGAACGCTGGAATAAACAGAGCACATCATGCCCCGCCCCCACCCCTTGCGCATGGGTTCATAAAAACAGAACGCCGAGTAGATGAAGACACACTACGACAGACACACGGCAGAGAGAGACTGCGGAGACGAGACTGAACTGAACGACGTAAACCACCGCCTCACCTGATCTCGCCCTGAAGAAAAAGCCTCCGACTTTAAGCATTGTTCCAGAAGTCTCGTTGAAAACCATAACAGTATGTCATGATAATCGGGAAGGGTCCATAGTTATTGCATAGAGAATGTAGACCTGCTTAAGCCATTAATGACTGTACCATCAACTTTGTATCAAGGAATCTCTATCCATAAAAGGCAGGATGTGTGTGTGTGTGTGTGTGTGTGTGTGTGTGTGTGTGTGTGTGTGTGTGTGTGTGTAAACAAATGCACGGCCGCAATTTTCAACGGATTTGCACCAAAATTTACATGCACTTGCTCCAAGTTAGCGGAAAGGCCAAGGCCGACTTTGCATTTCCCAACTTCCATCGATAGTGGAAATAATCGAGTTTTTCATGCTTCTACGGCAGTTTTCATGTAGTTTGCGGTCATTTTCCACTGGCCAGAGTGAGAGCCTATAGCTGGCTGCCACGAATAGGCAGGAAGATTCTATTGGCCAGCGTGAGAGCCAACAGCTGACTGACACGAATGTTAACTAGCATGCTAGCATGCAAAAAATATCCATAGCTGCATTCATCACAAGTGGGGAAAAATTTAAATCTGCATGGCACTTTACTCCAATTGGTTCATTTGCTTGCTTAAACTCAACGTTGATTCTGATTCCACAGAACTGGGTTAGGTGCGAAAAAGTGTTTGTTGTTAACATTCTTTTTTCATTCGGTTTTTCCAGTTACGTGTCCTTTTTTAAAGCTGATCGTTTTGTGTTCATTTTGTTTAGTTCTTTTTTCATAACAGAGTTTAGTATAGAGCTTAAAAAAATTCGCAGTGTGAGATAGGCAAGAAGTAAGGCATGTAGCAACATCAGCACGGCAAAGGGCACTCATTTAAAGGCAAGGAAGGGCAAAAATATTTTAAGTCAAGTGATAACGATTGCTGGATGAGTCGTACGATTTTTGAATCAAGCACGGGAAACGCCGGGCCATGCTGCTAGTTGTATATAAATATTTCTTTTTCTTTTATCCAATTTATTTTTTTTTTTCTTCTTTCGTGTGACTTTACTCTGTCCGGACTAAATCAAGTCATCGATTCCAATCGACCATTCGGACCTAGCCGGTCTTGCAATTAATTGATATAACGTGGGACGAGACAAGACTTGGACCGAAACGATCATTCGACGATCAGCCGAAGGGAACGAACTTGAATACGGAGTGCCTGGGGTAGACGTCATAATTGTTTTGTACGGATGCACGGATTTACAAAAATCGGTACGCTTATATACAGACACACAAAAATTAAAAATTCTTTTTAAAATATTGTGAGTGATTGTGCTGAATTGTTAATATCAATTAACCGATACAAATTAATACAGAAATTGAAAACTTTATAAATTATTCTAATTAAAATTTTTTAAATATGTAAACAATTCTTGTAAAATATATTATTCATCAAAAACATTTTTCTTGATGCTTATAATATACTAGCAGTAGAGCCCGGCGTTGCCCGGGGATGTAACAGTAAGAGATAGATCAAGTATCGACCATCATAAAGACTGAAAAATAAAATTGACAAAGATTATTGTTTAAGGTTGACGGACACGCATGTCTTAATTAGTTTTTTTTTTTTTTTTTTTTTTTTAACGAATTAGTCAAACCCAAACAAAAACATTGTTTTCAATCGTTATGAGTCTATCGATTGAATAGAATTTTATTATAAACAATTGTCTTGTAAATGGAATTTTTAAAGCATTCTGAATGTAAAAATAAAGAAAAAAAGTGTGCAAGACAATAAGAAACATTACATGCCAAAAAAAAGGAAGTTTTGTTGAAATCGGTTGAAAAATATAGGAAATCCGATCCCATATATGAACGAACACAGACACACACACACACAACAAACATGGGTTTTATAACAAGTATAACTCGATATGAGTTGTCCCCCTTTCATTCTGGCGACAGAATCGTGTTTTATCGTGTTTTCAAATTGATTTCATGCAAAAACAATTGTGTTTTTCCAATTTTTGGCGCTGTCAGAACCACCGCAAGATAATTTTACGCAGTCCTGTGAAGTTTTGTTGAAATCGGTTGAAAAATGTAGGAAATCCGATCCAATATATAAACGTACACACACACACACACACACACACACACACACACACACACACACACACACACAATCAGCGTTTTATAATAAGTAAGATCTTATTCATAAAATCAATTAAAAGATTTTCTAATTAAATAATATTTTATTGAATTTTTTTATTTTCCGTTTCAGAGCAGATTTTTGGTATCTGGAGGTTTTATTTTACAAAAAAATTGATGATTTAAATTCTCCAATGAATTCTGCGTATAACTAATATAGGCATTAAGCGGTGTATAAATTAATTTCTCGAAATTTCATAAAATTAAACAAGTTTAACAGATGTAAAAAATGTTTTTTTTTTCAAGATTTTCATAAAGAGAAAACATTTCTAAGATAATTTCCTTCATTTGTGAATAAGTCCTAAAAGTTTCATTAAAATCTCACTGCAAAAAAGACACTAAAATTTCTTCTAATAATATTTGCCTTCCACACCCACCATCCCACCGCTGACGCAAAAAACATGATTTTGAACCAAAATTTCGAACGTTCTAAAAAGGAACAAAAATATAATTTAATCAAAAAATCCTTTGTTTTTTTTTCCCTCTTAATAATAACAGAAAGATTTTGACCATAAAACTGCTTTTATTAAGTTGGGGACATTTTTTCATCATGGTATTGATTATTGATTACATAATTATTTGCTGTTGATTATTATTATTATTACATTTTCTTGTGTTCATGTGTACATTCAGAGTTTTTTTTAATTTTGTTTATTATCTACTTAATTTGTTTATTTATTTATTTGGATTTTTGGTGGGGATGTTTGAGGAATGGTTTTCTTATTTGTTTCGTTTAAAGTATTGTCCTTGTTTAATGTATGTTATATCGTCTGCATTGTATATGGTGCATATATCGGCATTTTTCATGGTGGTATTTTGCAAGGTATTCGTTTTTAGTTTTCGATTTTTAAGTAACGTATTTTCAGAGTTTACATTTTTTTTCATTTATTGTTGTAGCCTGATGCTATTTTAAAGTAAACACTCAGAGGCGACAAGCTGTTTCATGCTAAACACAATCGTCAGGCCACATGCGTTTTCTTGACTATTTATATATACGGGTCACTGATGCATGGTGGATAGTCTATTGCATTGTGGGTAGTCTATTCTAACGGTTATTTTGACGGGATGGTTTGTTAATTTGTTTATAATTTACTTTGTTTGGATTCATTTATTTTACTTGTTTTTGCTTATTTATTTTTATTTTATTTATTTTATTTATTCTTTTCAGTTTTCGATTTTTAAGTAACGTAGTGAAATTTGTTTTCGTGCCTGCATTTTGAGATGAGTTCTGATCGTTTATTTAGTAGTTTGTTTTGGTCTGGAAAGGTAATTATAGCTATTTTCCCCTCAAGACAGAGTTTACAAGTTTTGAATTTATTGTTGTAAGCTGCTGATGTCTTTTTTATTTTCCATGATATTTTTGGTATAATTTGGTTTGTAGATTTCCCATATGTGTTTAGAAAGCATTGGTCTGCGGAGACGGATGTGAATCAAAAAGAATTTGACGAGCCCATTCGGGTGAATTTTATTTTGGTGGACCAACTCAGCACGACGGAGAAGCCCACACACTTGATCAGAAGTGCCTCCCTCGCGTCTCAAAGAGGGATTGAGACAGACGAGATCTGGCAAACCTGGTTGTATCGGGCTGCCGGATGCTTGGTCTGTCAAGGACCGTTTTGGTTACGCCAGCCCGACTGGTGCTGCCCTCTTTTGCCGGTTTAGCCGTTTAGATTTTTGCCTATTCCGCCGTTGGGGTCTTCGGGGTTGGTCGCGTTCTGTTTGGTCCCTCGTCCCCGATTTTACCGCCATGTGTGGTCCGAGAGGAGTTGGAACTCCAAACGGTTTCGCTCTTCACTGGGACACGCAAGCACTCTACCATAGCAAGGAACGGCCATATATATTTTACACTGAATGAACAGTTCGTTATCAAATGTACCACTTTGACTTATTATTACTTGAATAAGAGAAACGAATCAATAAATCATCATCGATGGCGGAAGCGGCGGCAGCTTTATGTCGCATCCAAGAATTTAATTTCTTCTTTGCTGATTGCTTCCTTTATGATGATGGCGTTGATGACTAAATTCCCTGCCAACTTGCAGGTTTAGGACTAAAAGCTTCCAGTTTCACCAAACCCTGCTCCCGTCATCCATTCCCGTTTGGCTTTGCAAGAGTTGGTTGAGAGGGAAGAAAATCAGAGTAGGAGAAAGGCGGGAATTTGTTTAAGGTGGACCTCAACTTGCCAGGACGAGATCCACATACTTGATTTCATGACCTTTCTCTGGGGCACATATGGAATGAGACATGCAGAAATATCCAGCTACGAAACAGCAACGAACTGCCGCTGACTCTTTTATAATTTCGAGTTGCGCCTTCTGTAGCATATTCGTTATGCGTAGCCCTCTTCATGTGCTGGTTCAACCGTTGAGATCTGTTGTAGTCATCATCCGCATGTTCCACCGTTGGTGGTTTTGAGGTTTGGTCGCGCTTAGTCTGGATCCTCGTCTACGACCTTGCTGCCAAGAATGGCCCTACTAGGAGCTTAGAACTCACGACGGCATCGTTTTCAGAGTCATTGGGCCGCAATTATTGGAATCAATAAGAAAAGAATAAAAGTATAAATAGTTGAGAAGATCTTTTTTTATTGTTGTTGCTAAAAATAAATATTTGAGAGATAAGTAATAAAGAAAGAAATCCTGGAAGGTTCTCCAGACGCGAGGTAGATGTTGAATAAATCCGGCGAGAAGACACATCCTTGTCTCAGTCCACTTTCTATTTTTTGTGTAGCTACTCAATATCATTTTCTATCTGTATACAGACGGTTTGCTACCCGTATAAGTTCTGGATTATACTAACATACTCATATTAAAAGGTACGCTTTTAGTATAAGTGTTAAAATAATTATAACATTATTATTTTATATAAAATAATAATATTTCTAAACACTAGCGAAATATAAATTTGATGCGTATTTTTACTTACCTTTTCCCTGTATCATCATCATCACCAGGGCTAGTGAGTACTACTCTCTAAACCCCCGACCTAGTGAGGAAGAGACTGATTGGGAGCTCCGGGCAGTGCTTTGCCATCCTCGCTATCTTATCAACATTTGCTTTTTTTCTACTTATATTTATATAGGTTACAAATTAAACTAAGCACAAATGACTATTAAAAGATGAAACAATTTTGTGGATTTTGACGTCATTCTATTTTTTTTTTTTTCGTTCAAATCCGTGAATTTGTCTCGAAAAGACACTATAAGAAATTCACTATTTTTAGACATGATGTTGAATGTGTTAAAATTATTTAACATTTTTACAGGAAAAATCTCAATTTGATGTTAAGTGCTGCAAAACATTGTTAATTTTTTTTAAGCTGGATTGATCTATTATGACATGCCTCTAATTTATAGTTAGATCCATTGTATTTATTTTCAATTTTTCTAGTCGAATTGTTTACCCATATTGCATATGATCCATTATTGTACATAAGAAGGTTACAATAATATTTGTAATTTATATGCAAAACGAAAATGAGAAGTGGTAGAGTGGAGGAGCGTATCATGCATTCGTTGGACCCGTAGATTCAGAAGGAGGAATATATCGTAGCTTGATGTAAGGGAACGAGACCTTTGCACCGGCCATCATGATGATGATGATGATGATGATGATGATGATGATGATGATGATGATGATGATGATTGTTGTTGTTATTATTATTATTTGCCTTTTATTTTTTATTATTTGCCTATTATTTTTTTTAGTCTGAGTAGGGGTATCGAGTTACAATGAATTTTACACGGCAAACTAAAACCTTCCACGTAAAATTTAGAAAATACAAAGAAATTACATATCCATAATCGATAGTTATATACGGGAAAATTACCAAAAAGTATATTTCTTTCTTGTGTTTATGTAGAAAAAAATAAACAAAAAAATAAATAAAATTAGATTAATAATACGTTTTTTCTTAACAAAGTTGTTCCCCCTGAAATGGCTTTGCTAGTTATCGCCCTTAGATTAAAATATGTTGCTTTGACAACAGTGTTCTCTTGGTTTAATAAAAATGGGCGTTTTGGACATCTTTCGTTTTCAAAATAAATTACGAACGCTAAAAATTCACATTTCTTTTTTTAAATAGAAGAAAAATGATTAATTATGAATGGAAATAGAATTAAAGGCTGACCATGTGTTATCCTACTGAATTCGATTTTAGATCCTGCGCAGACAACACTCACATTATATGTCTCAATCTTGGGGCCACGAAGCCAGGCACAAACTGAGATCAATTTTTCTTGTATTGTTTTATTCAATTTTACGCCAGGTATCGGGTAAGTTTTTCTTTCTCTTTACGATTTATTTTTAAATTTTTGTATCTATGCATATTTGCTTCAATTTTTTGTGTGGTTGTTTCATTTTCTTCCATTGTTTTAATTTCAACATGTTCAGTGAAAAATAGTGTATTGTTATCATATGCTATTTACCTTGAACTCCTTGATAAAATCCAAAGAAGAATCAGCAATATTATTGGTCCTCGTCTGGCGATTCGGCTTCAGTCACTTTCCCACCGCCAAAAGATTGTCTCTCTATGTCTTTTCTATAAATATTGTTCGGGTGAGCTCTTCGCTATGTTACCTAGACTTTTTAAAATTAAGCGCAGTACTAGACTGATGCCGGGACCTCATCAATTTACAGTCGGGCTGGCTAGATGTAACCGTAAATTCTATGCTAACCGTTTCTTTTCTCGCACTTTTCGCTTATGGAACTCCCATCCGGCTCCATGCTTTCCAGCCAATTTTAAGCCTCAAAAATTTAAATGCAATGTCAATCGATATCTACTGCCCTCCTGATTACTCTTTTCTCTTCTCGCTCATTATTGATGTTTCTATTCCTAATTCTTCCACGCCTTGTGTCTTAGTGGCTTTACTACCTTGCATGGGGTGATACCGATTAAAAAACAATCACTTTGTGATGTTAAATTTGTATGTAGCAGTAAAATCTTTTTTAAGTAGAAACTTATTCTTTGCTTGAAGTTTTTACTGGCAACATCTGAAAAATTTTACGAGTAAAATTTGCTTCTAAAATTATTTTTATTATTCCGCATTTATTTTCAAACCACTTCTTGTGACTTTAGAAAATAAACTGGTCCTTTATTCACACGCAGACTATTGTCCTCATCTTTTTGGTTTTGTTATCACAAAGTTTAGGCTGTTATTCCTTCCGGCTTTCGTCAGCTATATGTTAATCCGGGTAACCTAAAGGTAATTCCGATCTTTTTTTAAGGAAAACTTGTTGTGTATGTAGAAAAAACATGTCTTCTGGTATTATTTTTCCCCATAACAATTATTGCTGACTCGAATGTGAGTCCGAGTAATAAATGAATAACACAAAAATAATATAAAACAAACGACAATGCATATATTAAGAAAAATATTACAACTGCAATAAAAAAAAGAAAATATGTAAAGACTAATTTCATAAAGCGTTCAAATTAGAGAATGTGTGTTTGTGTGTGAAATTTGTGTAAGTCTACGTAACATGCCTGTGAAAGAGTACAAAAAAGTCGCAAGAGAAAAGTAAAACATTGAAAATAAACGTACCCCAGTGGTTTTTCCACATGCAACTACATCTTATAGCCAGAGTTGTAAAAGAGGAATGAGAATGAATGAGAATATCATTTCCTATTCATAGGCATAATCCTAGAATACTAACCATTAAGTAAAGTTACACTACTAACCATGGGTATATCATACTCGGTTTTGAAAATATCAAAAAATATATTAAATATAAATCTTTATTTGAAATATTTTATATACATGCACTTCAAACTTCGTACTTTGAGTTAATATTAATAGGAACTGAAAAACATATTATTTAGGTAAGAAAATCAGGTACTGAAAATTGTAATTAAAAGTAGAAAAATTTGCGCTGGCTGTCATGGTTCGTATTCTAGGGTTAAGAAGCGTCCTCTAGCGACGTTTTTTGGGGTTTTTTTAAGTCAAGTGGGATAATCTACAAACTGAACCCTTTATTTAATCTACGAAGGATTGGGGTAGACTGTTCTTGTTCCACTACCCATGTCTCGGGATATCTCATCTAGTTCTTATTTTTAGTTTTGCTCAGTTATCGCTCGCCCTGTTTCCAATGAGTTCAAGAAATTGAACTCTGTCACCAAATTTACACTTTAATCCATATGTTCTTTTCATAGACAAACTATATACAATATTTTTCAACGTACCATTGCTGTTCCAAACAGGCATGCTTTTCGTAATGGCTTCATTTCCAAGTCACAATTCAATGTCTGCAAAGATTTTTTCCCTAGTTTCTTTGTTTCGCACTCCAATGTGTAGGGACATTATTATTATTATTATTATTATTATTAATAATAATAATAATAAATAAATAAATACATAAATAAATAATATAAAATAATAATAATAATTATAAATAAAATAAAACAATAATATAAAAACATTGTATAAAATATATTAAATAACAAAATACTCCCAGCATGCAACATCCTGCCAGAAATACGGACATCCCGCCAATAAACGTTAAATTCAATTTCTTCACCACGAACCTTGGTACAGGCAACACGTGTCTAACTTCTCTCTGTGATATGGCTTGTGATACTACGGAGTGAATTTCTCCGTTTTATCATATGTACAATAAAACAATTTTAACCTTAAAATTACACACACAAAAATATAAATAAATTATATGAAATTAACATACAATTTTCGATGCTTTTTCTTTTATTTCTGTACGTTTTATTTCCTGTCAACTATACTTTTATCTCCGTGAACACAAGGCTAATTTCTACTGGTATGATGTGAGTGAACCCCGACAAATACTTCAATGATATCTGGTTCGGTAATCGCTTTGTTGGGAAAAGCTTCCATGAGTCAACGTTTGTTGAATAAAAAATGAGAAAAAGGGTTGCTGCGTGTTCAAATAAAATGACGATATTTCTTTAACATAAAATACACAAATTCTTAATTGTAACTACTATCACGAAATAAAAGTATGTAGAAAGTTCTTCTCTCCGACTGCGAAAATAAATGAACATAAATAGTCTTTCAGTGAGGAATTGAGAAAGCAGAGTTGGACGACAAGATTAAAGGGAGTCCGGTGTTGCTTTGGTGAGAAAAACATGACAACTCGTGTCTCTGTCAGTTTTTTTTGCTGAGGTGAATCAATGTCTGGTTTATATGACTTTGTGAAGCCTATGTTTATTTATTGGCGGCAGTTGATTTTATTGTCTATTCTTTATTTTTATTAATTTGAAAAATGTTTGAAACCGGAAGGCGGTGCAGAGCCTTTGCGTGGTGTGTTTATTTTTGTTATTCGATCTTTTGATTTGAAACAGTTAACTTCAGCTTACTCCCTACAACTTTCTTGGCTCGTTCTATCCAAACTTACAAAATGTCCTATTTTAAACACTGTAGTAGTCGATCTTCTTTTCTTTATTTTCAGTTGTGTCAAATGAACAAGAGGCTTCTATTAGATAGAAAATCTTTTTTTTATTATTTATCCAGTCGAGCTATATATTCTGCCCTAAACTTGTCACTCCCTGTAATTTCATTTTGCTATTCTCCAGCACTCTCTTCTCCTTTGTGATCACATGCTCATAATACTTGTTACTGCATTCAAATCCATCCTCTTCCTCCTACAACTAATGATACGACTACTACTACTAATAATAATAATAATTATTATTATTATTATCTACTATAATAATAATAATTATTATTTATTAGTTCCTTTGATTTCTGTTGTATACACATTTCCTTCCACGCCCCAACCTGAGACCTAAGCTCAGAGATAGCTTCATGACTTTTTCCACTGATCATTTTTGTAAAGAAAAAAGAAAAAAAAAAGATTAAGTACAATGTAACCCGGATATAAGAGAAACCCGGATATAAGAGAAATTTTCTCTGGTCTCAAATTAGAGCCATACTTACCTAAACAAAATAGACCAAACCCGGATATAAGAGAAACCCGGATATAAGAGACTTCTTCTCCGGTCCCGACAACTCTCTTGTATCTGGGTTACACTGTACATTTTATGTAGATAAAGCTCTTTGTAATGTGTGAGCTGTACTTGTGAGTACAATATTTTGTATTTCTTTAAGGTATAGGCTACCAAGAATCCCTTCAATGTGTCTATCAGACCCTTTCCCAACCGGTTTCAAAAAGATATTGTGATCACATTGTACACTCGATCAGCAGGCTGTTATACCGGAACATTACCTATTCTATTGTAATAGATTCTCGCACACATAAGTAGTAGTAGTAGTAGCGGTCGCCAGTTGGGCTCAGTGGAGTTGAGTGAGTCAGTCGATGTCGGACACTGAAGTATCAACCACCACAACTAGATTGCTGCATCATTAACTATTATTTCAAGTTCCTAACGTTTTTGTATGTCGGACCTAATTTAGGACCGACTTAGTGAAATACAAGCCTCCACTGTGAAAACTACTCTACAACACAGGCAAACTCCTTTTTGGTGATCTTTAACAATTATGTCTGGTCTGTTTACTTTGTTCGATCTGTGTTCACAGGAACATCCCATAAAATAGATACTTTTTCTCCTTCGGTTACAGGTTGAGGACGATGTTTGTATGACTTGTCTTCTGTTTTAATTTTGTAATTGCCCAATGTGACATTCAATTCTTCAAAGACAAAACTCGTCAACATTCCATCATCACCGATCATACCCCAAACTACGACCAATCACAATAAATGGATATCCCTTTCATGACGGCTCCGTGCCTTGAGAGACTATATTCGGCTTTCATTGATACTGGCTGGTGAAAGTTGAAAGAAAGCACAAGGACAACCTTAGACAATTTACATTCAAATTCTGTATGGAAACAAGAATGGTCCAAACCCGAGTGAAACAATAAACCTTATAAAAGAATTTTGATTGGTCTTTAACTAAACATGTATTCAAATAAATTGGTTGTTTATATTCAAGCCTCAGAATATTTACCTTTCAAGGCTTATCACGTTGAAACAGCAGTTTGCAACAATAACCAAAGTTAAGAAACGTCGAGTTTGGTCAGTACTTAGATGGATGACTGTTTGGGAATAGCAGTTGCTGTAAGCTTGAATGTGCAGGTGGTGTAATGGCTTGGAATTGATAATCGGAGAGCAGAGTCCCAATTCCTGTTAGGCTTGTTATATTCACTTACACACAAAATACCCTTTGGAAATGTATAAATCCACCCCTTCTCCCCCAGCTATGAGTTAATTAGTAAGATTTGTATCACTAAATTATTATCTCAAAAAAAAAAAAAAAAAAAAAAAACAAACTAAAAATATTTTCTGTATTTAAATAACCTGCAAAGGGTTAAGCTGTAGAAAATGAATCGATCAAATCCAAATATGACATGGAGATTTAGGAAAAAAAAAAAAAAAAACTTATAATGAACAATGAGAAATAGCTTTCAAGCAAGATGGTGGACAGAAACTTCAAGTTGTGAGCTAATTCAAATATCTTGACTCAATTATCAACAAAGAGGGTTCCAGAATAGAAACAATTCCACGAACACCATAAACAACGGCAACTGTTGCCAAAAAAAAAAAGAATTATTTGTAAAGACAAGAACATCAGCCCTAAATCAAAGATCAGACTGACAAGCAAATGTGAATGGATATTTACAAGGCCTACCTCAAAGCGTACAATTATTAATCTACAAAAAATTCAATGATACTGGCTTATGAAAGTTGAAAGAAAGCACTAGGAAGACCTTGAAGAATTCATGTCCAAATTCTGTGTGGAAATATGAATGGTCCAAACCAAAGAAAAACAATAAATAAATCTTATAAAAGTATTTTCATCAGTCTTTAACCAAACATGTATTCCCATAGATTGGTTGTTTATATTCGAGTCACAAACTATTTACTTGGTATGTGGATTAGTGAATACTGGTCATTTGTGTTTGAGTCTATAAACATTTATTTGCTTCAGGGATATGTAAATATTGTTCATTTATATTTGAGCTCAAAAACATTTATATGGTTCCAGAATAGGTAAATATTGATTGTTTATTTTTGTGTCCATCATCATTAACTTGGTGACCTCTTTTGGAACAGGGTTGTATTAACTCAAGAAACTTATTGAGACTTAAAATCAACCCAGACCTCAAGTGAAACTCATACATACAATCCATCACTAACGATGATAGAAAAATTAGTTGGTTCCATGTATCTGCTATGTTCTACCTTTACAAGAGCCAGACCAGGCTGAAAATGTAGTATTGTTGCCATATATGGGAAGGAGCAGCACAGTCTTCACTTTCCAGTCTCAATATAGCCCAAAAGTGTCACCACAGCCTTGTGGATGACAAATTATTTTCCACCTTACAAAACATTGTCAAAAAAAAAAAAAGTCACTTCTCGTTACTCTATCACTATTTCCATGGAAACTGGTAGAACTAGATTCCTTAGTTCTACCAATCCTAACCTTCACGGCTAAGATTCAGCATGCTACTTACATGGTAGTGAACCATCCTCATTCCCTTCATATTCCATTGGTGTGATGTTTCGAATACACTTCAAATATTTCTTCTCATAAACTGCTGCTCTGTATAACCAACTCTTCAAAAACTGTGCCTCTTACTCTGTAACCATCTACCTCGAGTGGCTCCTGTGCCTTGGACAGAGTGAACATCACTTTAAAAAAAAAAAAATATATATATATATATATATATATATATATATATATAACTTTAAACTGATATTTTATAAGATCAGTGTTCCGTTTAAATATTTTCAACAGTTGTTATTTGATCATTTTGTCTAAATTCCTTTTTAATTTTGAAATTTTGAATGAAAAACGAAAAAAAAATTTTTTCATTCAAAATACTCAAAATTTTAGGAATACGTTTTCACATCATGTTAGTTTCAACGATTGATCATATTTAAATGGAAAATTTTGATCTTATAAAAGATTTCAGTTATCTGTTTGATTGGTATTTTTTATTTTATATATATATATATATATATATATATATATATATATTTTTTTTCTCCAGCAGTTAGTATACTATAGGCTTTGCCAACAGCAGAAAATATCTACTGTAACTATTGCAAAAAAATGTGAAAATTTCACAAAAGATGAAAACACACAAAAAAAAAAAAAATGTTTTATTCTTTATTTTTAATAAAACTCTTCTTCATCCAAATCTTTCTCTAATTCAACATTATTATCATACAACAAACGTATCTGAGACAACAACGGATCCATGTTTACTCTGTGCTTGGCTGAAATTGCAAATATTGGCAGGTTCACCTCATTCTTGAGGTGCTCAAGGTTTTTCTTAGCCCAAGGTAGATCAATCTTGTTAGCAACAATGGCATGGGGTCTTTTGGAAAGTCCTTTCTGATATTGTTCAAGTTCTGCCTTGAGAGCAGTCAGCTGCGTCCAGCATTTGTGTCCGGAGAGGTCAATGACGTATAACAGGCAACTGCAGCGTTCAATGTGTCGTAAAAAGGAGAAGCCAAGGCCACGATTCTGGTGAGCTCCCTCAATTAAACCTGGAATATCTGCCACTGAAAAAAGTAAGAAAATTAAACAAATTAAAATGTACTGATTTGATCTTTCTTATCAAATCACTAAATGAAAGTTGTCTTTAATGGCCACTCTTCTAGATCTTTTTGCATTAATGCAGGCAGGTGTCCACCTTGGACCTATGTCATTCCTAATTTTCATCAACGACCTTCCTGATGTCATCAGCTCTCAACCCAGCATCTACGCTGATGACAACTATTTACTCCCATCTTAATACTATGTCTGATATGGTCAAATTGGCAGCTGATCTTAAAAATTTCCTATATGTTGTTAACTGGGGCAAGGAATGGCTTGTTAATTTTAATGCCTCCAAAATGAAATTGATTTCTTTTAATCATCTGAGAGGACACTTTTTGCCTTTCATCTGCACGTGACTCTCAAGCTATTGTTTCCCACTGGCATGAAGTGGAAAGATTATATTGAATCAATTTCCAAGTCCACGACTTGGAAAGTTGTTTCATTTTGTCATGCTGGACACCTTTTCTTGACAGAATCTATCTTAAATATTTATAAGCCTACAATTCATCTATGCATTGAATATTCTATTCTATATAGTTAGAAATACTTGATAAAAAACAAAAGAATCTGCAATGTTACTGGTCATGACTGGCATCTCAGCTTCAGTCACTTTCACACCACCATAACATAGCTTCCCTGTGCATTTTCAATAAATGTTTTCATGGTAACTGTTCTGATGAACACTCCTCTATTGTACTTTAGGAATTTAAGCAGAATAATAGATTGGCAACAAGGTCTCATCATTTCACAGTTGAAATGGTTAGTAGATGTAACTAAGTTCTATGCTAACAGTTTTTTTTCTCTCGCACTTGTCGCTTGTGGAACTCTCTTCCAGCTTCTTGCTTTCCAATCAACTTTGACCTTCAAAAATTTAAATTCAATGTCAATCATTATATTCCTGTTCTTTTATTGTTCTCTCTCTTTAAAAGTTTTTCTTTTTCTCATATTCTCTCACACTCAGTAACTCCCTTGCGTCTTAGCAGCTTTATTACTTTGCTTGGGGTGAAATGATTAAAAAAAATGAATAAATAAATGTTGGAAATGGTGTTGGAAAATTTTAATTTTTGACAAGATTAGAAAATATTTGTATCAGTTGTTATAATTTTTTTTTTTTTTTCCAATTTCATGTTTGTCAATAAAATGTCAAAGCCCAAAATGGCCAAATACTATTGGGAGCCAAATAATACAAAAGGAGTAATAATTGCAAGGGGGTGGGTAATAGAGAAAAATCAGATAATCTAGTAATGGGAGATGGACGATAGTTTATTAAATGGGTTGGTGGGGAAAAAAAAAAAAAACTCAATAAATGGACAGGTGCAATAAGTGGGGTAGTCATGAAATAATTAAAAATAAGGTTTTCAAACTATAAGAAGACTTTGAAGAAATAAAACTAAAAATAAAATGTCCCTTATTGCCCTTAAGGATTACGGCTATATTACGTTGAAACTCTGGTTCTCGTCTAATCACCGAAGTTAAGCAATGTCAATCCTGGTCAGTACCTAGATGGGCGACTTCTTGGAAATACCAGGTGCTGTAAGCTTGGATGTGTTAATTGGTAGGACCTATATCAGAAAGACATTATTACCTCAAAAATATATTCTTACAATCCAAAAATATTTGCTAGCTTTAAATAACCTGCAAAAGGTTGATAAGCCATAAAAATAAAAATCAATCATCTGTTTTTAAGAGAGATACTTTAGCAAAAGTTTTATTTAATATAGGGTGTTCCAATAACTTGGGCTGATTTTAAATGTGAATTAAGTTTAAGTGTCAAATGATTTTTTTCTTTGGCCTTCAGATTTAACAACTTAAGTCTTTGACAATTTCAACCATGGAAAGGTTATCAGTCAAACAATGTGCTATCGAAGCCTATTACAAAAATGGATGTTCAAATTTATAAATATACAGCACAATGATTCTGTTAGCAAAAAAATGCACACCAAACAGTGACCTTTTGTGGATGCAGTGGCTTTTCAACAATCTTCCGACAAATGCGACAATTCTGCTTATTAACAAATTCACCAGGATGAAAATGAGCTTCATCACTAAAGAGGATTTTTTGCGAAAAATCTTCATCAGCTTGTCTTTGCTCATGCACCCAATTGATGAATGTACAGTGCTCCAAATGGTCAGCAGGTTTCGGTTCTTGTGTCAATTGAATTGTAGAGACAAATCTTTTGTCAAAATTCGATGTAACGTTGTTGTAGAGAGGTTCAATTCCTGCATGCGATGACAAATAGAGGTGTCTGGATTTTCGCCCATATTCTCGTGCACTGCAGCAACGTTTTCAGCTGAACGGCGTAAACGAGCACGCAGTGGTGTTTTCACATCTGCCACCGACCCAGTTTGTTTGAATTTACGAACAATTTTTCCAACTGCACTCTCAATTGGTCGATTATATTGACCAAAAAAATTGCGAAGTGCATGAAATGCATTTCTGTTTCATCGTCCATTTTCATAATAGGCTTCGATAACTTTAACATGTTGTTTGATTGTTAAAATGCTTGAAATTGCCAAAGACTTAAGTTGTTAAATCTGAAAGAAAAAATCATTAGATGCTTAAGCTTAATTCACATTTAAAATCGATCCAAGTTATTTAGAACACCTTATATTTCCATTTTCAAGCAATCTACTAAATAGAATGACTGAAATAATAAAAATTAATAAATAAGGGTTAGGTCTGAATGAAGTTAGAAACATTGCAGGTGGGGGAGCAACAGTTAAAAAAGAACAGAGATGTTTATCTGACACTAGAGGGTAATGAAGCAATAAAAAGCAGAGGAAAAAAATGAAGAAACAAATTAATTTTACATATGTCCCTTCAGGATATCGGCAGGGGGTCTCAAACATGCAGCCCATGGACTATCTTTCTGCAGCCTGCAGGGAATGACTTTAATGATCAAATTTTTTCTCAATATTCAATAGGTTTAATAAATTTCTACTTCACTTCTTTCATACTTTTGGAGTAGTAGTATTGAGCCTCACTGACATACCAAGTGAAAACAGACAGTCAATCAATTTTAATGTCAGCGAGGTCTGTTCAGATGTGGGATGCGGTATAATGGATAATGGTTCAAAGTGAGAAATCAGATATCCAAGTTCAAATTCCAGCCAGGTTTGTTACATTTACTTATGCACAAATACCCTTGGGAAAGGTAAGAATCCATCTCTTCTACCCCATCCCATTTAAATAGCAAGATACACTGTCTACTGCAGAAAGAAACAGAAGCTTACTGTGAGAAAATATTCTGTCTAGTCAGTCATGAATCGAAAGAGACATGATCACCCAAGCATGTATTATTGGCACAGGTAGATTTTGGAATTATGGTATTGCACTCAATTTGAAAGTTTGGGTTTGACATCATAAATAATGACAAAATATTTTTTTCCAAATTGTTACTGATTTTTGAGGAAACAAGTTTGAAGATTATGTTTAGGCTTGGTTTGGTTTGGTTTGGTTTGGTTTGGTTTACTGCATATTAAACTCAATGGGTTATTTAATGCCAACAAGAGTTTTATTGCTGGTAATATTTTTTCAAAAATGTATTGCTGCTAATATTTTTTCTTCAAAATTAGTACCAGCAATACAGCTGGTACTAATTTTTCCGCAAAAAAATTTATTGCTGGTATTAAAACTTATTTTTACACTTAAACAGTGTTTTGACCTCGGTTTGGGGGAACACCAGCAATTAAGAGGTGGTTCCACATTCCTCAAAACTTCCTGATCAGAGGCCTTGCTGTCAAACATAGTTTATCATCTAACCCAGGACACAGATCTAGTTTATCGCCATATCCAGGACGTGATTATGTTTAGATTAAAAATTGTCATGTTGGAGTTTCATTTGGGTGAGCAGTGAAAGTTTGACCATCGTATAAATTATGAATTCATTTATACAGTTGGTGGCAAAAATACCTCCTATATATACTCCTCATGCAATGGTTAAGATATTAGCGACAATGGTGTCTGCATTGAGCTGATGTCTTAACATTATGTGGGAGGTATTTCTACAAGATATATATGGGAGGTATTTTGCCAATCCCGTACGATCATTGGCAATTTCTTTTCCATTAATCCACACAAAACACAGATTTTCAATCTCTTCAAACAATTTCTACACAATTTATTAAGTTTGCTCATTTTCCTTAATGACCTGAAAAATGTTTTTTTTTAATTCCTCCCTGTGTTTTGAGTATGCTATGGAGTTCTCGATTTCGACATTTCATACAAAGTCTGCCAAACTTATTCCACTTTTGTTTAAAAATTATTTCCTTCTTAATTTCTATGGTAATCAATATCCTCACATGATTCCATCGACCCATGATTATATTTTTACTTTAAAGAAAAAATACCATTTTCAATATAAAACATGAAAATATACCGGTTGATAGTTTACAACACAAAATGAGGACACAATATGGGAACTGAGCTGGTATTGAGAATACTCTTGGTCATATACGCATGGGATTTATCATTCAGTTTTAAACTGGTTAAGCTAATTTAATATTCTTCAGTGAAACTGTTATTCAATTTGTTCATTTTGCAAACTATATATATATATATATATATATATATATATATCCTACACACATATCTCAGCATCCTTGGTATGACGATAAACTACATCTACGTCCTGGGTAAGACGATAAACTACATCTAACAGCAAGGCCTCTGATCAGTAGATTTTGAGGAGTGTGGAACCACCTCTTAATTGCTGGTGTTCCCAAGTCCACCCTGACCCAGGGTGGTAGCACCTGTTAGGGTCCCAGCTATGAGCAAATAGTTAACCCCAAAACTAAGGTAAAAAGTATTATAAAATATTACCAGCAATAAGTTTTTGAAGAAAAAAACTATTACCAGCTATACATTTTTGAGGAAAAAATATTAACAGAAATAGATTTTTGACAAAACAAAAATATTACCAGGAAAAAAAAAAAAAAGTTGCCGGCATTAAATGACCCATTGAGGTTGATATGCCATAAAACAAAACAAACCAAACCAAACACCTCACTGTACATATTTTCTAAATCAAACAGTATTCAAACGTTCTGTTTCATAAACTTACCTGCAACCTGGACATAGTCATCATATTCAATCATACCGATGTGTGGGTTGAGTGTATATAAAAAAGTAGCTTTTGACCTTGGGCCGAGCCCGAGATATTGCTCTTAACAAAGTGGATTTGCCCACATTTGGAAAGCCAATCTGTTTAAAAAAAAAAAAAAATGGGACAATAAAAATAACAGGTGAGAAAAAAATTTTACAGGTTACCTTTGTAAAAAAAAAAAAAAAAAATATCAGAAAGACGAAGTCGATAAGGCCTCCCTCTTCCCTAACAACTAAAGACATGGAATAAATTACATTTCTTCTGTCTTTGCTTCATTATTCAACAAGCAAACTTGTCAGATTTTTGCAATAAGTTTCTGCTAATTTCCTACATAAGCAAAATATATTGCAACTATGAGCTGAATTAACTGTCTATAATGGCTAAGAGGTAATTGCCTGGACTGAAATACATTATAATGACAGTTGAATAATTTCTTAATAGTGTAATGATGAGCTAATCAAATTCCTTAATTGTCAAGTTATGCAAAACTACTCAATGAAATATATTTTATTACTTAAACGTTATTTCTAAAGTAATAAAATCTGTCAGATTAATAAATAAAAATCCATCACTTCTTTAGAAATTGCTTTGTTTACATTAGGATACAAAACTGAGCAGATATGAGTGTTTTGAGAGTTGGAGAAAGATTTGCATTTATAAGGCATTATTCAATTTTGCTTGATTGTTGACACACACCACGACCAAGACAGTCTAAAAACGGAGCACCTACTCAAATATGGGTATCCACTAAAAATAATGCTTAAGTAATTAAATCTGCTCTTTCAAAGCACACAAATAGCTTTGACATTGATAATAAAAGAAAAATTAAAGTCTTACACTGAACAGTTACAAACAGTAATTGTTATTACAAAACATATTTCTGAATAGAGAATTTTTTTTTATATTCAGACTTTCTCTTCCATCTGTGAAAAGTCCATGAGAATACCTACATTGTGTCAGGTCTTAGAAAGACTTCTGGTAATAAAGGAAAATGGAATAATGACTAAAATCAATACTTACTAAGCCGACATGTGCTAAGGTCTGCAGTTCAACTGACAAATGAAAATTTTGTCCTAGGGCTCCTTCTTCGACAGTTGTTGGTGCTCTTTCCTCATTGGTCAAGAAAAATCGATTCCCTTTGCCACCAGCCCCACCCCTTGCAGCCAGGAAATAGTGATTATCCCGTTTAAGGTTAGAAAGGATTTTTTTCTCACTGTTCCGCACAACTGAGCCAAGAGGCACCTGTGAAATGAAAAGAAAGAAAGTTGGGGATTAGCATTGCATAACTTTTTAACGATTGTAGGTGACAGGGAAGCAAGAAATCAGTTCCACACACGCAGGAAAAGAAACTATTAGAACAGACAGTTTGCTTGTTGAACAGTAAAGGAGTGATACATAATCCTCAATCTCGAAGCACATTTAAATTCATGCATTTGAGGCACCAGTGAAAAAAAGCTCATCAAAACAATAGCCATGAAAATATTTATAGAAATGAAAGAGAAAAGCCATATCACGTTGGTAAGAAAGTGACTAAAGTCAATATACCACAGGTCAGGATTGATTTCATTACAGACGCTTCTTTGAATTTTGTCAAGAATCTCAAGACATACAGTCAAATTAATCAAATTCTTTATTTAAAAAGATGTTATTCTTTCAAATGATTTCTACTAGTTCTTTCTTTCTTTCATTAGGAGGTGGGATGTGTGGGTGGCTTGAAATCAATGTCACCTTGCCTTGGTTTTTTTTTTTTTATTGAATTTTACCAACCCTTGCTTTGAGCTGGTAGCCTAGATGGTCAGTAAAACCAAAACTCTTGTAGAAATGCATGAACACATCTAAAAACATATTTAACCAAGATAGGTAACAAAGTGTTAGTAAAAACATAAATTTTGTCTTAAAAAAGTTACTTTTCAAAATAAGCAAATTGTTTGACTATCTCCCAGGCAATAAAAATGTATTCTCCACCTATCCTATTTCCTCTTCCTCTCTGCACTTCACTGCAGCCTGTCAATTTCGGCCAAAGTGTTTCTAAACAGTGAAAAATTAGAGAGTGAGCCAACACATCCATTTTATTCATTTTAAAAAAGATATTAATTAAAAAAAAAAAAAAAGTTATGTTCTATCAATTTTAAAAAAATTGAACGATCATTAAATGTAAATACAGCTTTTATATTGAATTTATAAATTTAATTAAAAAAAAACTTTGTCAAAATTTTCAAAAAATATACTTTGTTAACGGAACTGTTTTCGTACTGAATTTTTGAATTTAAAAACTTTTGTTCTGTCAATTTAAAAAAAAAAAATACACAAAAAAAATTTGTTCTGTTGTAATTCTCAAAAAATGTTTTTTAATTGAACTGTGATTAAAAGTAAATACTGATTTTGTTTTAAATTTATTGATTCAATTGAAAAAAGAAGAAAAAAGTTGCTCTGTCAAGTGATTCAGCATGATTAAAACTGCTTTTTGGTATGATGATAACAAAATACTTAATCCATAAATTTTGCAGTTTAACACTAGAATTTATGAAGAAACTTTAGTTGGGACCCATTGAATTTCCCAGGGACCCATCCAAATCACTACCTGTAGGACCTGGAGACTCACAACATTAAAAACCTATCAGTACCATTGTATAAATACACACACACACAGAGATATCTCCACAGAAACTACCAAAGGTTTAAAATTAATTTTAAAAAATGAAAAACACTTTCTTGAAGTTTTTATTTATTTTTAATTTCAAGCTAATAGATTAAATCTGATATTTCCAATAAGCAAAATACTTTACTGCATTTCAAAGCTAATTTAAATTGAGTGGAAGGAGTTTTCATTTTGAAATTGCTAAATGTTGGTTTTAGCACCATTTTTAGCCATCATGATGTAAATCATCTTTATCAAAAATCTTTCAAAAGCAAAATATACTTTTCTCAAACTTTATCTGAGGAATATTAGTTGATTTAAAGTTTAATTAATCTGATTTGAAACAAATATATTGCAGAAATGCATTTTTTAACACAGTAGTAGCTGTTTATTTAAGGTGTTGACAGGTTGACTGATAGCAGGAAGTTTATCAAATTTTTCTCTACAGTGAATATAGCTATAATGAGGAATATAAGCATCATTTTTATATAATTTTTAATACCCAGTAATCTTAAAAATCTAGGAAAATATTCTCTGTAATCTAATGTTTTATTGAATTTTAAATACTATGGCTTTAAATTTACTATACTTATTGTTCTTATTTTTTGGATAATGTTATGTATGGATGTCCATATTTACAAAAAATTCAATACATTTATATACAAAAAAAAATTAATTTTAAAATATTGGGGTGAGGGTCAATGTAGTGTGGTAAGCTTTTCCATTTATAATTTGTAAATATAGTTTTAACTTAAATAATATCACCTAACTAGTAAAATTAATACAGAATTTTAAAAAGATTAAAAATTTTTATAAATTATTAAAATAAAATTAAAATTTTTAAAAATTAAATAATTTTTTTTAAAAACAATATTATTCATCCAAAAACATAAAAGCAATTAAAAGCTTTTTGTCATTAAATAATGTCTTATTTTTATTGCATTTTTTATTTTACAATTCAGAGCAGATTTTCAGTAACTCGGGATCTGTTTTACAAAAAAAATTTTCATTGTCCAAGGAGTTTCGCGTATGACCAATATAAACATTAAGTGATACAAAGATTAATTTCTTGAAATTTCAGAAAATTAAATGTTGCAGGGGAGGGGAGATAATAGATGTAAAAAAAAAAAAAAAAAAACAAAATATTTTTACCAAAAATTTCTAAGAAACAAACATTTCTAAAATAATTTTGTTCATTTATGAGTAAGTCCTGAAAGTTTTATGAAAATCTGACAATTATTTGATTTTTGCAAGAATTTCCAAATCAATGCATTTTTTCAATGCAAAAAAGACACTTGAATTTCCTATATTAATCTTTAGTTTTAATGCAAGAAAAACAAGATTTTTAACCAAAATATCAAACATTCTGAAAAGGAACAAAAAATAATAATAATAAAATGCTTTGTTCTTTCCTCTTAATAACTTTGTTTTTATTAAGCTTGCGGTATTTTTTTTATCATGGTATGGTCATTTGTGAATCTGTGGAGGTATCTCTCTCTCTCTCTCTCTATATATATATATATATTATATATATATATATTATATGCACATATACACACACATACATTATATGCAAACATACACAAGGATATGTTATGTGCTGAAAGTTCTTGGCCTGACCAAGCCCTTTAAAAAAAAAAAAAAAAATTAAATCAATACTTTGTCAGATTTTGGAAAGTAGGTCAGGTCAAGAACTGTTCAGTGATTTCTTGACATGCATTTTTCTGTGTCAAATCATTCACAGACTGCACAGATACAACTCTGCAGATATGGCACCAACCTCAGGAACAGTGAACAGAAAATTACACTGATCATATGCAGAAGGCTCGGAAAAGTCCATAGAGATTCTGATACTCGACATATTGATCCAAAGATTTTTATGGCTAATCATTAACTTACCTTAACTATTGTGTGTTTTGCATTCTTTCCATGACAGTTTTTGTTCCTACCATTATTTCCATCAGCACCTCGTATAATAGACTTCAAATGTCCCAAAGATTTTACATTCCTGGAGGCTGAAAAGCAAAACAAAATATTAAAGCAAAAGTGAAAGGCATGTTCAGGAAGAAACATTTATATATCCCCCCCCCCATTAAAACCAGCTTCATTAATAATTCTGATTACCATATATAATTGAATATAGTGGAAGTTTTTATGATCAGTTTTTTTATGCAAAATAGGGGAAATGTTGTACTAAACACAGGTAATATTTTTGAAGAGATTAAAAAAAAAAAAGATGCTCTATAGTTGAACTATATACAGGTAAATTTTTTTCATGAGATTAAAATTCAAGCAAAAATTTCAAGGGTGGTACTACAGATGAAGTTGGCTTATACACGAGTATATACGGTAATATTTACTTTCATCTTAATGACAAATAGCTAGAACATTCAACCAAACTACCTTGAAGCAAGGAGTTTAAGTCTAAGAACATTTCCTTTATTTATGATCCATGTTGTCCAACTAATGAGGTAGACTGATTGTATAAATAAAAAGAGAATGAACACTGACTAAAAAAGTGAATGTGAAAATGAATCCACCAAAAAATTAATAATAATAATTCACAATGCTTCATCTAATTAAAAATGAAAAAGAAAGTAAATAGCATTAAAATAATTAATAAAAATAGCCAACAATGCTTCATCTAATCAAAAATGAAGATGAAAGTAAATACCATTAAAACAATAAAAATGGGTAACAATGTTTCATCTAATAAAAAATGAAGACGAAAGTAAATACCATTAAAAAAATTAATAAAAATGGCCAACAATGCTTCATCTAATGAAAAATGAAGATGAAAGTAAATACCATTAAAATAATTAATTAAAATGGCCAACATTGCTTCATCTAATCAAAAATGAAGACGAAATTAAAATAATTAATAAAAATGGTCAAGAATGCTTCATCTAATCAAAAATGAAGACGAAAGTAAATACCATTAAAATAATTAATAAAAATGGTCAACAATGTTTCATCTAATAAAAAATGAAGATGAAAGTAAATGCCATTAAAGCAAATAATAAAAATGGCCAACAATGCTTCATCTAATGAAAAATGAAGATGAAAGTAAATACCATTAAAATAATTAATAAAAATGGCCAACATTGGAACCATCTAATCAAAAAATGAATTATTTTCCAAATGCCATTAAAGCAATTAATAAAAATGGTTAACAATGCTTCATCTAATGAAAAGTGAAGATAAAAGTAATTACAATTAAAGCAATTAATAAAAATGGCCAACAATGCTTCATTTAATCAAAAATGAAGATGAAAGTAAATACTAGTTATTTTCCATGATATAAAATAATTGGAGATCAAATGGGGTGAAAAAAACTTTCACTTACAGAATGTATATGAAGACACATGTTTTTCCATTCAATTATAAATTTAAGTGAACTGGCTCTAAAGTGATCATTTATTTATCTTGTATATATCTTGCCTAATCTCAGACTTGTCAAAGGTTTACAAAATATGGACCATCCTGGGTTTTTTCCTGTCAACCATGACATCTGCAAGTTCATGTTACATCTACCTGCAATGTTTTGTCCAATTCAGCCTTGCAGTTTAAGCATGAAGAACATTTGAATAGAGATCAAAATTATCCTCGGATCAATATCCAAGTTTTTCTCGCTTCACTCATTGAACTTGGATAATGAAAAAAGAAAGAAAGAATATTTTTTTTCAGTTTATCACTAAAAAAAACTAAAAAAAAACGAACCTTCAAATATAATGTGTCCACCATTACCACCATCGCCACCATCAGGTCCAGCCCATTCAGTTTGCGGCAACTGCAAAAAGCTCAAGCAGCCATTTCCACCTTTCCCAGCAATGACCTGTACCTCTTTGAAATCCACAAAGTTTCGGTCCTTTCAGAAAATAATCAAAACAAATTTAAGATTATTATTAATTTTCAGAATAAGTCAAACAAGCAAATACAAGTGATTTTGCCAGTGTCATTCACTAAATCAGCAGCAAATCCTGTATCATTCACTAAATCAGCAGCAAATCCCGTATCATTCACTAAACCAGCAGCAAATCCTGTGTCATTCACTAAATCAGCAGCAAATCCTGTGTCATTCACTAAACCAGCAGCAAATCCTGTGTCATTCACTAAATCAGCAGCAAATCCTGTGTCATTCACTAAACCAGCAGCAAATCCATTGTCATTCATTAAATCACTAAATCCAATAAACCAATATACTCCAACTTATTTGAACTATTGTTCTCATCTTCTTATAATTGATGTTATTATAGACAATTATCTTCTATGCAGTTATTACTGTGTTATTTTTCTTCTTGTTTATTCTTACTGAACCAGAGTAGATGAATTTCACTACCTGACCCAGGGACTGAACTCATAACCACTAGATGACAGTACAACTTGATTAACAAATGTCTAAATTCACTATGCCACTGCTCCAAAGAACATCAGTTGTATATGGGGGCTTTAAAACAAGAAACTACATTGCAGACAAACAATGTGTCTCTAAAAACATCCTTAACAATCAAGGATGAGAAAAATTCAAATAAATCAAATGTCAAAATATACTGACAATACTCTGTCACAAATATCAAAACATAGCATTCTATACTACAGTTCTACTCATGGTGCAACTAAGGGCCAGAACTTGAAGGCCTATTGCAAAATGTTTGAATTTGGGAAATTATGAAAAAAGTTAAAACATTTTTAATATATGACTTCCATTAATTTTGTAGCAAAAAAACATCTGATTCATTTCTTTTTTTAAATGGTAAACAAAATTAAAATTCACCATTTATTTTAAAATACCTTTTAGAAAAAAGAAAAAACAAATTACTTATAAAAAAATTTATCATAAATATATTTGTTGCTATAAATAACAATATCATAGTCTAGTCAGTGCCATAGGTGATGCACACTTGGGCGATCAGTTGTCATAGGTGATGTACACTTGGCCAAGCAGGATTATTTTGATTAATGACTCATTAAGCAGAAGATTATCTTGCATTTGGCTGCCATTTTTTTTTTCAGCCAATCAAGGCTATAGGGCCCACTCTATCCTGCTATTCAACACATAGCTGGGAGAGAAGAGATGAATTCATACCTTTTCCCAAGGGTATCAGTGCATGTAACAAGCCCAACTGGAATTTGAACTCAGCTCTCTGATTTCTTGTTTTGAACCATTTTCCATTACACCATACCACAGATCCATATCAGGGTATGACCATAAACTACATTTGGCAGCAAGGTCTCTGATTAGAAGGTTTTGAAGAGCGTGGAACCACCTAATTAATTGTTGCTATTCCCAGATCCACCCTGACCCAAGGTGGTAGCACTTGTTAAGGCCCCAGCTATGGGCAAATGGTGAACACCCAAACTGAGGTCAAAACATCAAAATATAAAACTACGTTATGAAAAATTACCAGCAAAACATTTTTGGAAAAAAAAAAAAAAGAATAAAAATTACCAAAGCTCACAAAATAGAATTTTGGCCTTAAATAACCCATAAGGAATTGATACAACATTAAACAAAATAAATCATATCAGAGAAAAAAAAATGTAAGAAGATATTAAATTTATTTCATGACAAATGGCATTTTTAAATAAATTTCATAGTATAAAAACAGAATCAAGGAAAGTCTTCAGTATAAAAGAAAATGTTTTGTAACATTTGTAAGGCTAGAAAAAAATTAGTTTAATAAATTATTTCTTTAAGTAAATTACTCCTTTTTTGGTCAAAGCTTACTTCCTCATCTAGACTTTTTATTCTGTTTTAATATATAACAGTATGAAATATGATAAAAAAAAATTCAACATACCTTTTTTTGTTTACCTAGAAACAGAAATAGAGATTATACCAAAAAAATAAAGTTGATCATTAGTGCATTTGCTTATATGAATGAAAAGTTAACAGAGAAGAATATTAAATTAACTTTAAGTGAAAAATATTAAAATACTTCCAAGATTCTTAAATTACATTTTTTAGTGAATTTCACACAAAACGTAAAATGTGGATAGTCTGAAAGAAATAAATCAATCTTGTACTTAAACTAAATTTAAAGTGTAAAATCAAAAATTTCTTAAGCCAATTACAGAATCGAACTACAAACACAAACTAAAATGCATTGCTGCCATTGGAACAAAGAGTTTTTGAAATAGGTCTCCAGCTTTAGTTGCAACATGAGTTAGCCTGTAGTATAGAACAATATGAACCAAAACAAAAAAAAAATTATATTTGTCTATATTTCTGAGATGAGGTATTGTAACTACATCATTCGGACTGTTGTCCTCATATTTATTGCCATATTCACAACGTTTCAGGCCTTGTATGCGCTGATATTTTTCAAGTGATAAACATTGAAATTTCAAACCAAACCCTTAAAAAAAAATTATCAATAAATCAAGTAGAATCCCTTTTACCATTTCCTCATTTAGACTGCTTTAGGGATAGGAGAAATATTCAACTGCCAAAATTTAGAGTTGGGGAGGAAAATTTCAAACAGCCACTTGAGGGGTTAATTGTAAAAGTGAGCCATGAAGTAGACTCATAACATGGTTGTAAATCTGTTATTTGTTGTTATTTACAAAGTTTACATTAATTTGGGCATAAGGCTACAAGCAGGAGTCACCCAGTGAGGAGCAATCTCACTAGTAACACTCAATCAGTTCAGCTCATTAAGGCACACTTAATGTCTATCATTCATTATTGGTGATCCAACTTCAGACATATTTGGCATATCATTTTATTTTTTTTAATGTCATGTTCCTTCATGATATAAGCACGGCCCTCCACATCCTCCTTTTCCTGATGTATGAATTCTTGGAAAATGAATTAATTTGGGCAGAGTAGTTTCCAGTTGCCCTCTTCACAGTTTTACAGAGCAATCTTTCTCCTCAACTGGCTGCCCACCCAAAGCTAGAGAACACAGTCTACCCCACTATTTAGTCATTAACAGGTGTGGAGAAGAAAGGGATCCATACCCTCCCCAAGGGCATTCGTACAAAAATGAAAAAATGGTCATAATTTGAACACGAATCACCAATACCACTTTCTATACTGATAACTGTTAAACTAGCTGCCCATCAGTGCTAGGTAATAAATAAAATAAAAATAATGTTAGTCTATAATGATTCAGGTTTTTTGACAGTACATGTCCTTTCTTTTGCTATTTTTACATTTAATGATTTTAGAAGCATAATTTTTTTGTTACATGCAACAATTAAAAATTAGCATGGCTGCTGCTAACTTCAAAGAGACTGACACATTAGGCCTTCTCAGGATAACATTTTCCACTGACATGAAGTGGAAAGATTATATTGAATCAATTGCTAGGTCTGCTACTAGGAAAATTGATTCACTGTGTCATGCTATGTAATTCTTATCACTAGAATCTATTTTACATATTTATAAGCATACCACTCATTCATGTTTTGATTATTGCTGCCATATCTGGTGTTTCTGCCATGTATTTAGAGATTCTTCATAAAATACAAAGAAGAATCTGCAATGTTATTGGTGTTGATCTATTATCTCAACTTCAGTCCTTTTTCCACTGCCATAACATAGCTTCCCTGTGCCTTTTCTATAAATATTTTCATAGTAATTGTTCTGATGAACTTTCCTCTTTGGTACCTAAACTTCATGAATTTAACCACAGAACTAGATTGTCAACATTACTTTACAGTTGAAATGGCGAGATGTGACCATAAATTCTATACTAACAGTTTTTTTTCTTGCACTTCAAGCTTGTGGAACACATTTCCAACTTCTTGCTTTCCTGTCAACTTTTCAAAAATTTAAATGTAATGGCAATCATTATCTACTGTCTTCCCGATTACTCTTCTATTGTTCACTATTTACATTATTTGGACTATTGTCTTCATCTTTGTTGCTATATTTATCACATTTCGGCCCATTGTATGCTCCAGACTTTTTCAGGTGTTTGAAATGTCGAACTGAACCCTTTATTTTGCTCACTGGAGTAGACTATTCTAGTTCCACATGCCATGTCAGTTATCTCCTGTTAATTCACCTCTCCGAGTTCTCTACTGCCTTAACCTGGTATTGAACTCACAACTCTCTCTGTCACTGGATTTAACCAACGCCTTTATTCACTGTGCTATGTGTCCTTTGTCTATTGTTCTCACTCAATTTTCACTTGTGGAACTCTCTTCTGGCTTCTTGCTTTCCTGTTGACTTTGATCTTCAAAAATTTAAATGCAATATCTATTATCTTCCACCTTCTTAATTCCCATTCTTTTACTGTTCTCTCTCCTGAATAGTTTTTTTTTTTTTTCTCAAATTCTCAGTAACAACTTACATCTTAGTTGGGGTAAAAAAAAAAAATTATTTAAATATGGCTGTCATTTTTTTGACATTGTAAGTTATGTTAGTAATTTTTTTTATATTTTTTACTTTTTATGATTTAAAAATAATCCTTTCTTATGTGCGACACTAGATTTAATTGTATAGATAAAAATCTTTGATTACTCATACAGAAAATATAACCAATAAAATTACAAAATTACTTCCTTGCATGGAATACTGCTATCATATATGGTCTGGTACCCCTGTTGTACGTCTCAAGGTCCTCGACAAAATCCAGAAAAGAACATGCAATGCAATCTGGCATAATTGTCTACAGTCACTTTCTCACAGACATGCTGTTGCTTCCCTCTCTTTCCCTCTTCTAAAAGTATTTTCACAGCAACTGTTCTGACGAGCTACTTTTGTTGGTTCCCAGACTGCATGAATTTAAGAGAGCTACTAGGCTGGCATCTTGGACCCATGCTTTCCCTGTCGAAACGGTTAAATGTAACTGTCTCTTCTACTCAAAAAGCTTCTTCTCTTGCCCCTCCCCTCTGTGGAACTCCCTTCCTCTTGCTCGCTTCCCTGATAACTATAATCTTCAAATATTCAAGTGTAATGTCAGTCGACATCTTCTGGTACCTTGATCATGTTCCCCATCCTTCTCTTTATCCTCTCCCCAAACACGCCTCTTTACTCTTGTTCTCAATCTTCTGTAACCCCTTGCGCGCTAGTGGCACTTTCACCTTGCTTGGGGTGAATTGAAAAAAAATAAAGAAAGAATATTGCTTCCATTTTTTTGCTATCTTTATTAATTTCTCGTGTGATAATGCCACTAAGATGCAAGAGGCTACTGAGACTGAAAGAGAGTGAAAAGACTTTAGAAGGAAACGGAAACCCAATCCTAAACACGTAACAAGGGATAAATCTCTACACCTGTTCAAAAGACCCAGGAGGAGTATGAACAGGGCGATAGGCAAACCTATCAACTCCTATTGAGAAGAAACAAAAATAAAATAAATAATTAGTAAATAAAATTTTAGAGTTCAGGCAGAGACCTGAGACGTATAGAGTTAAAGTAGACTAAACCCAATCCTATACAGGAAACCCCGGATAAATTTTTCACATGTCACTTACATAGTAGCAGACCACCCTCATTCCCTCCATATTCCATCAGCAAGAAGTAAGTTCCACTCAAACAGCTCCTTCCTGCGAACCACTGTTCTATGGAACAGGCTTTGAAGAGAATGTTTCCCTGATCACTACAATCTTAACCTGTTCAAGTTTAGAGTTAACCGTTATCTTTCCTTCCTATCCATATAAACTACCCTTTAACATAACCCTCTACCTTGAGTGGCTCCCGGGCCTTGTAGAGAGTGTACCTTAATGTAAAAAAAAGCAACACCAATCCTGGTCAGTACCTAGATGGGTGACCACTTGTGAATACCAAGTGCTGTAATATGGGATGTGCAAGTGGGTGGTGTAAGGGATAATGGTAAGTCAGAGAGCCAAGTTCAAATTCAAGCCAGATTCATTACATTCACTAAGTACCAACAAGGCTCAACATTTCTTTACTTCAGTGATTGTACAAGAACTGGTGTTTCAATGTGATGTGGTTGTAAGATAAATATGGAATGACCGACCATTCCTGCAGGCGTTTACTACCAATGACTTGATTGGGTAAACGAGACATGAGACTGAAAGGTTTTGTTAAAGAGAAAAGGGTTTAGTCCCTAGCATGACAATGCAAGGGCACACAACTATGCAAAACAAGCTAAATAAAAGGATCTTTAGGACGGGTGGGGGGAGTACTTTCACATCCTCTGTACCCACCAGATTTAACACCAACAGATTTTCATTCATTTCGATTACTGGGACATTTTTTTTTAAGTGGCAGAACATTGAAAAGCAAAAGAAACTGAAAAGTCTTTCAAAGTTTTTTTTATGAAAAATTTGCCTTCCCTTTGGGCAGCAGTCATTGAAGATGATTGTATTTTTTTTTTGTATCAGTTTTTATCTCCTTTCTATTAAAATGTAATTGCTTTCCAAACACGTTAACAATTACTTACCGCATATGACTGAGATCTTGGCTTGTGACTTTTTACTACACGAGGTCTGTCGAGGTCGCCGAATGAGAAGTCCGGTTTAAAATCACAAAATGTTCTTCTGATTATAGTCTTCACTTCAAATGCCAAACAAAGAAATCGCCGAGAAAACATCTAAGAAAAGAAAAGTCAGACAAAGAGACATGAGAATAGAGAGCGAGAAAAAGATAAAATAAAAAAAAAGAAATTGTAGAGTTGACCAAAAATGTTTGTTCAGTTTATTAAGTATGGTTCTTAAAATTTTTGACATAAACTCCTCATCACAGAAATTTGGTTATCATTATTTAATTCGTGCTATTGTCCTCATGACAATGTTTCAGCTATTGTATCCATCAGTCTTTTGGTGTCTGTCAATTAAAGTTGGTCAGTTTGACAATTTATGTTTCAGTATCGGTTTCTGTTTCTTTTTACCTTGATACCGCAGTTTTCAATTCGGTTTTAATTTAGTAATTTTTGCTTTCTAAGGAAGCCATTCATTTTCTTGTGTAATGATAGCATTTCAAGTCAATATCTGATTTCATTTGAAATTGATAAATTTGCAATTTAGTCCGTTCAACTCGCAAATTCTTCCTCGTATTTATGGATGCAGGATCTTGTATGCAAATAGATTTCTCCGCCACCTACCATAAATGTTCAAATGAGCTCACATCAGGCAAATAAGGCGACCAGTGGATAAAAGCGTTGGTTTAAGTAATCCAGTGACTTGACCCAATGAGTTGTGAGTTCAATACCTGGCCACAGCAGATGTGAACAAAAACTTGGAGAGGTGAGTTACTAAAGGGAAATAACTGAAACTTAGATATCCGGAAGAGATATAACATGTGGAACTAGAACAATCTATCCCAGTGAACGAAATAAATGATTCAGTTCAAAATTCAGTCACCTGAACCAAGCCAAAGGGTACAACAGATGAAATGTTGTGATGAGGACAACAATCCAAACAATGTAAATATTGTAAATACCTCATCTCAAGAAATATAGACAAAGATTTTTTCATAAAGAGAATTGCATTGTGATGGCAGATGGCTAAAAATGGCACTAATTTCAGCAATTTCAAAACAAAAACTCCTTCCAGTCAACTTAAATTACTTTTGAAATACAGTAAAATTATTTTGCATATTGGAAATAAGTTTAAGTTGAAATTCAAACTAAAAAGTTTCAAGAAATATTTATTTTAAAAAATTTATTTTAAAACTTAGGTACAGTGTAACCCGGATATAAGAGAAACCCGGATATAAGAGAGATTTTCTCTGGTCCCAAAGTGTTCCCATACTTACCTAAACAAAATAGACCAAACCCGGATATAAGAGAAACCCGGATATAAGAGAGATTTTCTCTGGTCCCAAAGTGTTCCCATACTTACCTAAACAAAATAGACCAAACCCGGATATAAGAGAAACCCGGATATAAGAGAGATTTTCTCTGGTCCCAAAGTGTTCCCATACTTACCTAAACAAAATAGACCAAACCCGGATATAAGTGACTTCTTCTCCGGTCCCGACAACTCTCTTATATCCGGGTTACACTGTATTTAAAATGCGTTTCTTGGCGGGCGGGGAGTCCGTGGTGGTAAAAAATGCCATCTCATGTCAAACACTGCTTTTTCTTTGCGGAGAAGTAGCAAATTAGTCTCTAACAGTTTATGAGAAAGCAACCCTGACTGGGTGGCTACACTTGCGCTAAATTAAACCTCGTAGTTGAAGTGAAAATGAAATAATCCAAGGATATATAAACCAACTGAAAGGTCAACTTTGGAGGAAAACGCATTTATATCTTGAACGCTATAACTCTCCGTTTGTGTTATGTGGGATGTTTGAAATTCTATCCCCACACACACGTTAATGTTTTTTTCTTAATAATAGTTAATAACATTTTTAGCAAGTAGCAAGTCAAATTTTAACGATTAGTCAAGCAAGTAGAGTAGTTTCTGAACACTTAGTTCTGTCAAGTAACTACCAGGTGTTTCTGGTTTTAGTCATAATTTGTTGGAATTAATTACAAACAGTTTTTTTGTTTACTGAAAATAAAAAAAAAACGAATCCTACTTTTGCATATTCGAATTTTTTAAATTTAAAAATTAATTTTAATATTGGCCTTTTTAATTCGATTTTTCAAAATAAAACTTTTATTTTTAAAAACAGAAATAGTACGCAAGACAATTACAAGATTAAGAAATAAAACTATATCTATAAAATTTTTGGGATGTTTAAAAACAAAAATCTTATCAGTGCTTTGAATAATTACGAAAAAAAAAAAAAATAGACTTACGACCTGGTTTGAGATGGGTATGTCCCGTGGGTATATCAATATTCGCTTTTGTGTGTGTGTGTGTGTGTGATAGACCTTTTAAATATGAGAAACGTTGGATCATGAAAAATACTTTTTATACGAGAAACATAAACCTAGATAAAAAAAAAAAAAAAAAAAAACTGTCCTGGTTTGAAGCTTGAAAATTAAGCCTACAAAAATATAACCCCAGATACTTCTCTTTCTTTAACAATACATCGTTTTTTTACGTTTTGAAATGTTATTCTTAATAAAGGAAAGAGTTAAATGACAATAAAAGTTTAAATATATAATAGTGTCCAACAAAAATTAAATGTTAAATTCATTAATAATTAACTAAAAGAAAAAACTGCATACCCTTTTAAATAGGATGAAGATCTCAACATGTGCAATCTCTAAAATAGCATCAATCTAGCAGTTAATGAAAGATATACAACAGAGCTGTTGGCTTGATCCGAATTCATTGAATGAAAACAAATTTGATGTGGGGTTTTGCAATATTTTACACACACATTATATATATATATATATATATATATATATATATATATATATATATATATATATATATATATATATATAAAAAGAACCTAGAATAATCGGTATTTTGTTTTAGGAAAAAGTTCGAAACAGTAGAAAATTGAATACATTTTATTTTTATTTTTTATAAAAATATGAAATAGGTCGTCATGAAAAACCTTTTAGGAGCTTTTAAAAAGGTCCTTTTTGTTTGCTGTTGTTTAATCAAAATATCTTCATCTTATGTACAGTTGGGAGTTCCGAGCCATTATAAGGTCGTCTTTAAGGTCGTCTTAAAATAAATGTGGCAAACTATTTTTAAGGTTACTCAACAAACAGATACTTCCATTTGAACACAACAAAAAAAGTACCCTTTTAAATTTCTCAAGTTTATAAAAAACGAAAACTTATTTTGATTATTAATAATTAATTAGTAATTATTAATTTACGACTTTCATTGTGCGTAAAAACTCGGTTGTATCGTAATTCTTTTTAATTTTTTTAGAAATATTTTCTGTAATTCGTGCAAAATTTGTGTCAAAGGTTTTGATGCTTCACAAACTAAAAAAAAAGTATTTAATTCTCTGATAAAAAAAACATTTTCTTAGAATGACGTGACTAATTTATCTAAAAAAAAAAAACGTAATTTTCGACGAAAGAACCGGTGATGAGTTTTATTCTTACCATCTAAAAAATAAGTTCTCTTGTGAAATAACGTTTGTTTATAAACTTTGCATTCTACGTCAATCTTGTCGTAATAAAACTCATAATTAACCGATTGACATTGGTAAAATTTTCAGAAAATTATATCTTACTATGATTATTAATTAATATATCGCGTGAGTTTCAGTTAATTTATCATTCTACTGTTGTTGAAACTGATTTTTGGGGTGCATGTTGGATGGTGTAAAGAAATAAATTAGACACTGTTTTGGAGAAATGACCAAAGATTTATTTTCATTTACAATATATGAAAATGTCTCTGGTAAGTCGTATAGTGTAGCATTTGAATGTATGGTGTACGAGGTGTGAAAAAGAGTATGCCTAACGCGACTGACAGCTTGTTGTCTATTGATTTGGGCTTGTCCCATTGATAGTGGAGTCCATTCTCTTTCTGTGTTCACATGAGATCGTTTCACAGCCTAATGGTCGGACGGGCTGTCAGCCATGCTCTTGAGTAACCTCTATGGTTAGCATGCGTGTGTGCGAAGTCAGTCAGTCTCTCTCTCTCTCTCTCTCTCTCTCTCTCTCTCTCTCACACACACACACACACACACAGCACTGTCTGGCTTCTCTTATAGCCTATATAAGGGAAACGCATGAACTTAGTTGTAGGAATCTGTGACAAGCGAGAGTCGCGTTGATAATGGCCAGCATCATGGTATATTTGTGTTTGTTTTAAAATTTGCTTTAAATAGAGTGCAGCATGTGTATGACTTAGCTAGGTAAAAATAATTGTATAAATTTGGATTTAATTTGTTATCTCTAACTATGGGTAAATTTTGTTTTTCTGCTAGAGAACTGCTAGGTAACCTTGACATATTTCGGAAGGATATTAGAATAATTCAGAACTTACATTGGGAGCAAACTGCCTGCATGTCGATAGAAAATGAATTGAGTAGTTACACAAAAATAGAAAGGGGCATGAGACAAGGATGTGTCTTCTCGCCAGATTTATTCAACCATTAAAGTGAGGTGACAAGGATTCGTTATTGGGGGCCACAATCTTAACCACACAAGATATGCAGATGACACGGTGTTAATAGATGACATAGAAAGGAAACTTCAAGAACTCCTACAGTAGAGAAGGAAGGTGAAAAGAAAGGACTAAACTTCAATTACAAGAAGATAGAATTCATGGTTCGATATCTGTCTATATTTCTGAGATGAGGTATTATGTACACTATTTACATTATTCGGACTATTGTCCACATCTTCGTTGCCACATTTATCACAACGATGTACGCTTCGGCCTTCTTCAGGTGGTTGGAATGTCGAAGTGAACCCTTTATTTCGTTCGCTGAGGTAGACTGTTCTAGTTCCACGTGCCATGTCTAATGGATGTCAGTTATCAGTTATCTCCTGTTAATTCCCCTCTCCGAGTTCTCCACTCATAACTCTTTGGCTCCTGTCACTGGATCTAACCTACGCCTTTATCCACTGTGCCATGTGTCCTTGAGGACATCTTTGTATGAATTTCTGGGACTTATAAACTTAATGTCTTCAGCAATCATTTTTTACCAGTGTTCATATTGCAATTTTTGCTGTTATCATTGAATTTTTTTTAACTTTATTTTACCAGAGCTCATATTGCTTATTATTGCTTTTCTCTGGCACTCCTTATTACTGGTTCCCATATTGTATTCATTCCTATGCTTGGTCGGCTCAGGAGAGTTTTATGGCCTAGCATATGTGCTGATTCCTTAAGTTTACGAATTTGATAACTGACATTCATTAGACATGGCACATGGAACTAGAACAGTCTACCCCAGCGAACAAATTAAAGGGTTCAGTTTGACATTCCAACCACCCGAAGAAGGCCGGAGCGTACATCGGCCGAAATGTTGTGATAAATATGACAAAGATGAGGACAATAGTCCGAATAATGTAAATAGTGTAGAATTCATGGTTGTTAGCAAAAGGAAAGCCCAACATTCAAATTATAAATCGGAGACGCCAGAATAAAAAAAAAATACAACAATTTAAATATCTGGGAAACGTTTTAACAGAGGACACAAAATGCGACAGAAATGCGGTAAAAGCAACAGAAATGTCATTCTATAGAAGGATGCTGAGAATGTGAGCAATGACAAAGTTTTCGAATAAATCAAGGCAAAAAGCATATTATACTTAACATCAGAAAGTGCAAGTTGAAATTTCTAAGGCCCATAATGAGGAAAGAAGGCTTGGAATATTTAATATTCACAGGGCAGAGAGCCAAGTTGAAATTCCTGTCAGGTTCATTGCATTCATCTATGTGCAAATACCCTTGGGAAATGTATGAATCTATCTCTTTCCCCAGTTATGGATTAAATAGTAGGATTTGTATCTGAAAAAATCATTGTTACTCTCAAAAAATTGAATTAATATCTGGTGAGATTGGAGCCAATGTTTATTTGATGTCTTTGAAACCTTTTTGTGGCAAGAGAAGTTTTAGTTATCTCTGCATGATGTGCAAGAGTATCATCTTGCAGGAATATAGTTTTTAGTTTAAAACATTTTGATTGCAACCTGTATCACTGAAAAAACATTTTGGTTGTGACCTGTACCACTGAAAAACATTTTGGCTTGACCTGTACCACTGAAAAACATTTTGGCTTGACCTGTACCGCTGAAAAAACATTTTGGTTGTGACTTGTACCACTGAAAAAACATTTTGGTTTGTCCTGTACCACTGAAAAAAACATTTTGTTTTGACTTGCATTACTGAAAAAACATTTTGGTTGTGACCAGTACAACTGAAAAATACATTTTGGTTGTGACCAGTACTACTGAAAAAAACATTTGGGTTTTGACCTGTAACACTGAAAAACATTTTGTCGAGTTTACAAATATTCTCGACATTCATCTTGAATCATCAACAACATTAAAGGGACCCATAATTTTTCACTCTACAATAGTCAAAAATGTTACTTCACATCCTGCCATTTGTTTTTTTTTGGGGGGGTTGTTTTTTTTTTTTTTTTTTTTTTTTTTTTGATGATTTACATCCCAAGCAAGGCAATAAAGTCACTAAGATTCTAGGGGTTACTGGATGTACGAGAATATGAGAAAATGTAAACATTGTTTGTGAGAGAGACTAATAAAAGAACAGGAATTAAGACAGAATATAACAATTGACAATGCATTTACATTTTTGAAGATCAAAGTTGACTGGGAAACAAGAAGCTGGAAAACGATTCCACAGACAAGAGGTGCGGTATAAGAAACTGTTAGCATAGAGCTTATAACCATATTTGGGTATTTACACTTTAAAACAGTGAAGCCTTGACACCAATCTAGTAATGTGCTTAAATTCACAGAGTTTAGGTACCATAGACGAAAGTTCAACAGAAAAGTTACCATGAAAATATTTATAGAAAAGGCACAAGGAAGCTAAAAAAAAAACATTGGCAGTGAGAAAATAACTGAAGCCGAGATGCCAGATCAGGACTAATAACATTGCAGTTTCTTTGAATTTTATGAAGAATCTAAGTATATATCAGAAGCACAGGCCCATCTAATGAGGCCTGAGGTCCTTATCAACCACCATGACGAATTCCCTGATGTCGAGGAGGAACTCTCCTCCATAATAGAGAACCTAATAGTCCTTATTTGGCTTCAACTCATCTATAGAGCTCTCCCATCCTTAGTTAAGCAACAGTATGTGATTGTTACGTTCGAGAAAGCCTGGCCTAAATCAAACCAGAAATATCACAGGTCCTTGACATCTTGATGGATGAACTACAGGCTTCTCATGATTCTAAGGTGCTTCACAATGCCTTTATGAAAAGGTGAAATAAATCTCCCAATAGACGACACACAAACAAACCAACCAAGCCGATTATGTAAACAGACCGGACGCTCAATGGTCGACCACTACCTCAGCTCCTGTAGATATCTACCTTGCGACGACAAACGATACTTTTCGAAGACCATACGATCCGTCCACGTGGATCATTCTGACATAAATAATTCTGCTACGGACAGGTCTAAGGATAATCCTATGGAAGAAGCCAATCGCGGACCAACAAATGTGACTCTACAAACATGCCATGTTCGCACAATTCATGCTCGCACAAATAAAGGTGTTCTGTGAACACCAACCAGTTCATTTAACAATTCATTATGGTGTTGAAGTGAGCATGATAAGGACATTTTTTTGCCAAGTACATAGGTGCATCTATCAAAAGAACCACTTTACAAGCAGACGGAGTTACCCGTTTTGCCTAAAACGAGAGGACCACAGCTTTCACCTTGACGCCCTCAAGGTGGAGGTACTAGTGAAGGAGGTACTAGTTGATATGCCGTTCGTGAAAACCAGCGACATTGGTATTCGACCATCCAAGAACCAGGTAAGAATCGGTGACTCTCTCACTATCCAATATAAACCAGGGGACGGTATTTCACAATCAACCCACGTACAACGTGCACAAGCCCTTATCCTCAGCTCTGAACATTTACCAACAGTGCTTTGACCTGGAGCGTATCTGGAACTAAACATCCTCAAGGTACTCCATCCTGAATCTACTCTCGTTATGGAACCCAGGATTAATGGAAGCACAACACCCAACTGTCCCAAAACCGAAATGATAGAAGCAATAGGCGGTAAGGTTAGAATCGTGAATCGTACCGGTGAGCCACAATTTATAGGCAAGAACAACCACCTGTGCTAGTTGTATCTAACAACAGACACAAACTCCATTTCAAAACCACAATAAAACCTTGGTGCAGTTATTCATAAATGCGATGAACTTGAGGCGGTCTGGGTACTCCGGAAACCAGACGATGTAGACATTACAATTGAGTATATCAACACATCCTTTTCTGTTGAAGAAACCCAATGGCGGTTATAGACTCGTAACTGCATTTGAATCTCAACATTCTCCTTGCGTAATAGTCCCGACACTGTATTTGGTCTGAGATCCTTTCTTGGGGTATACAAGTTTCTTGGGCGGGTTATACCAAAATTGCGCCGAGGTTTTATCGCTCCTGAAGAATGCCATAGCTGGAAAACAATTCAAGGAAAAAATTTAGTGGACTTATAAACTTCTTTAACACTTCTCAGAAGCCCAGAGCCGATTGCTAACGAACAAAGCCATTCAACTACCCATATCAAGCAACAAATTGTGAATTGTCACTGACGGCTCTATACGCAAACGTGGACTTGACTCCACACTTTATGCTTCACGTAAAATGAAACGCTGCCTAGCTGTTTTGTTAGCGCAAAATTGAGGGAACCCCAAGTAAAATGGGTATCATGCGAAATCGAAGCTTTTAGTATTGCAGCCGCAATAAATTATTTCAGCCCATATATTATACAGTCGGCACACCAGACCCATGTACTCACTGACTGTAAACCATGCGTTTGAGAAACTAAAACGTGGTGAATTCTCATCAGTAGCAACATTTTTGACAATCGCGAGCCGATATCGCACCTCCATCAAACATCTTGCTGGTACTGCCAACATGCCATCAGACATTGCAAGCTACAACTCCTCAGAGTGTTTCGAGCCTCAATCCCAGGTATGTCAGTTTATCGTGCAGACTGAGGACACCGTTGTGCGCTGTTTATCTATTCAAGGCGTACTGAATAATAAGGTCCGTCTACCATTCACAACACGATCAGCTTGACTGGCCATTCAGGCCGACTGTCTTGACCTACGGAGAACATACGCACAGTTGACGCAAGGAAATCGCCCTTCAAAAAAATTGACAAACACCAAGGACATAAAACGCTATCTAGGCGTTGTATCAACTGCAAGGGACTATCTCCTTGTGATACACCGTCAGAATCCGTTCCAATCCACATGTGAATGCATTATCATACCGCAGTCTGTGCTCGACGGCTTCCTGACCTCACTACATATCTCAATGGATCACCCAACTTGCCTTCAGTAACTACTTGTAGTAAAACAACATTTTTATGCAAAGCTGTTGAACGTGTAAGTGAGACGTGCCATGTCCGTTCTTCATTGAAAAATTTCCTAGATCAGCTGGTACAGCAGTCATCCGAGGACCCCACGGATGTGTTCGGATGTTCTACGCCGCTGATGTTCTGAGACGCAGTCGACAGCTGATACTTGTTTTGAGGGAGTGTGTATCGTCATATACCAAGACTCGTCTTATACCAGATGAGAAGGGTGACACACTCCGTGTGATTATTCTGACAATGATCTTAGAACTACATCCTCTTGACGGACCCCCACACCACCAGCCATAATTCATGTAGATCTGGCCCCAGGGTTCAATGGCTCGAAAGAACGATGATATAATGCATAAGTTTCCCCTAACTCTAGAAATGGGACGTGAGAAAAAACATTAACAAAAACCCAGTTGCAGAGGAAGTCATCCGTGAACTGGAAGAAGAGCTGTTACGCTAGGATCCCGGTGGGGCCCAGGTGTCTAAACTGTCACTGCGACCACATCTCTCCTAAACTCCCGTGCCCCTTTCACTGGCTTATCTGCCAACGAACTATGAACACAACGAAGCCAATTTACCAATGAACAAATATCTGTATCTGACCTGGAAGTGATTACAGCCAAACACACCCTTCGTGTGGCCAATCACTCAGCTAACTCATTCTCAAAGTGCAGGTGAGAGAAACAACCACGTGAACAGTCTTTACACGTTGGCGACCCTGTCTACCTATACTGCGATCTATAAAAAGAATACCCGCTCGGCCCGGTGGCTAGGATCAAAGTGTAGTATCTGTGCTTTGTGAGCTGCCGAGCCGGGTGTCTGTCGAACTCTCTGCTTGCAGAGAGGAACCCGGACGAGGCTCTGCCGAAGGGTAGGGTTTCGTTCGGGGAGGTTGACGGAACTAGCCCGCTTGGTCGGGTTTAGATGGGTTTTATTTTTGGCTGGGCCTACGGGCTCGGACATACCCACATTAAAAAGGCCTTGTGCCACATTCAATTCCTGTGGGTGAATTGATAAATACCACCTATACTGCGATCGGGACAAGTCAAAGTCGTGGGGCCGTTACATTGTAATATCGAGGGAGGGCGAGTGATGCTACTTCAAAAAGTTTTCCGGCAGGAAAATCCGGGCAGGTTCGTATGAAGTGAAGAAAGTAAAATGTTATCGCGTCCCATGCGACATATCACCATCCAAAACCAGTAATCTCTCAGGAAGTTTCGACGAGGAGGACGAACATTGACAGATGATATATCACCAATCTTATCTGAGCCTACTAATTTTGATCACGGACCGGATGAACCTACCTCACTTCTCATGGTGTTAACTATGGCCCACTTAGCGCCGAGGAAAAGCCACCAAGCAATAGTCCAACATTACCATCAGTAAGTACTGGGTCAGTCAGTCGAGTACTTTCTGAGCGACTGTTCGGTTCAACTCTCTTCCTACGGGCGGGAGGAACCCGAAGGAGGCTACGCCGAAGGGCGGAGTCTCCTTCGGGGAGGTAAAACCGGCCCTGAACCCGTTTATACGGGTTCAAATGGGCTATTTTTGGACGAGCTCGGATTGCCCACGTTTAAAAAGGCCTTGTGCCACATGACACCCTCGTGGGCGGGGGTGACTGAATATCGTCCAACATTACCATTGACACAGAACCAACCTAGGTATCATGTTCGTGATCGCTGTGTTGCAAAAGATTTTCAGGATTATATACTGTCCTAACACTTCCAATTCCATGTTCCTTACTTCGCACAAAAATAAAAAGATTGCGCTAATATTAACATTTGTTTTAGTAAGTTTCCCTTTCCGGATATCTTTCCTTTTCAGTCCTCTGGGTTAGAACTCACAGGTGGGACTTGTTGAACACCGTGTTTTCCTCTCTGTTTGATTCATTCTTTCTCCTGCTACTGTCATATTTACCTGTGTTTTAATAAAGACGCTTTCAACACAGTCTACCCGGAGTCGTGTCCTTCTTCACACATTTCATCTTAATATTGGCGCATGGGAATCATTATATAACTGTTCCCACTACTCAGTAACTTTACAATATCTTATTTCTCTTTTGAGGTTATATCTTTCTTACTAGCCATAGCAATTTTTATATAACTATTCCCACCATCCAGTAACGTTACAATATCTTTCTTACGACCATCATAACCTTTATAAATCTGATATTAAAAATTGAATATCAATAATTATGCTAATATGTATATTTATTTTCGATATAATGAACTACATGATTTGCTTAATAAAACCTCACACACACAGTTATTGTAAATATTCCTAATAAAAACATCTATTAAAATCTAAAATTCTTATGGTATATTTATCATATGCATAAAAAGCAGACCTTACTTGTAACGTCTCTAAAAAGGACATAGTACAGCCTGTGGGATGTCTTAGATTCCTATTGAGGATACATTAAAATTCTGCCCTCATCTGCAGTCAGCTAAACTGCAAATAAATCTCCGTCCCAATCTGTCACCGTCAAAAGCTAAGCAGCAACTGACTATTCTCACCAACATGCTACCACGTGACACTCATGGACCCTGTAAGACAGTGATCGGTTCTTTCTGTCAAAAAGGAGAGAATCACCTTTTGCATTCTGATGTGGGGCCAAAGTTGGGACCACAGAAGTAAAACACGGAACACGGATTAGATGTAAGAAAGATATATTAACAACAGGTTACAGAGATAGTGTAAGCGGAGCTTACTATAAGTTAGTGTCCAATACTGGTAGTCGTACGGGGCTCTCACTGTCTCTCTAGCTCTCAGTGTCTCTGTCACTCTCTAGAGTGCTATGTCGCCTACATAATATAGGCCTAGAAGAGTCTATTGTGTAGGTAGTTTCCGGTCTCACAATACAATCCTACATCGAATTCCAGCTACAAGGAAACTACATCAGCACTGCCTAGCATGGTGAAGCTATTTTCTACATGATTTGAAAAACAATCTCCTGAAACGTTTGCCAATATCACTCATTAAATAAAAAAATTATCATGAAAATATCTACTTGCATAATAAAATTTAACATAGCGTATGTCTGAAATTATTTTGTTTCAATTAACAACATAAATCTAATTATTTTATCTTTGTTTTCTTAGCGGTGTATATAGTTAAAAAAAAGAAACTTGGGCTTTTTTCAGCAATTTAACTTTAGATTAGGAAACAAGACTGACGTCGAAAAGGATAAGCAAAAGACATCGTTACACATAAAATATGCATTTAACGAGATATACAATATCAAACAACGATGTGAAAGAAAGCATGCATTTAAGTAAGAAAAGGTTGAATAAAACAAGATTTGTCTCTCTTTATCTGTTATTTTAGTACTTCAAAGTTCACTGGAAGAATGTTTATGAGAGTTTCTTATAATGACTGTTCTCAGAAGATTTTGCTGTATAAGAAAAGATTATGTGAGTGTATAAGGAATGTTCAGCATGTGAGTGGTGTGTGTGAGTGAGAAGGTTGACGCATTGTTTCAACTGTCGTGGATTCATTTGGCAGCTGACTTCTCACTAATAAGCTAAGAAAAATTCTTGCTTATATAAGTGACAATAGGCTCCAGATCGCTGCGCAGGAAAAGTTATTCTTCACGTGCAGACGATCTGATGGGTTGGCATTGACCAATCAGCGAGTGAGTTTTGAGGAGACTTAAGAAAACTTCAGTGATCCGTTTCTCCCAAAAGTGCACAAAATTGACATGAAAATAGAGCGATTTGTAAATTGCCTATAATAACGTAGTGGTGATTTATTAACCAATGAATGCTTGTTGTTGTATGTGATTTGTATTAGTGTCTGTTTGTATGTGTGTGCGATATAGATCGGTACAGCATCATCTGCAGGCAAAAAAGGCTAAAAATAATGGAAGCCTTAATAATAAAACAAAAAAAAAACAACACTCAAAAATATCAACTTTGAACATGGACAAAACATCTTGACCGTGTTTTTAAAATGAAAATTGAAAACATATAAATACATACATACAACAAATTATTTCTTGTTAACAGTTAATATATTTCAACCTTCAAGTTTTTATATAATTTATCCTCTGAAAAGAAAAAAATTGTTAGACCACATGAGAAATTGTATAAAAAACTAAATCAAAGCACCTTGTCTGTCGTATTCATTGAAATGTGCATGAAAGAAGGATTGCTGCCTGCTTAAATAAACAAATATATATATATATATATATATATATATATATATATATATATATGAAAAGTGTATATATATAAATATGTGTGTGTGTGTGTGTGTGTGTGTGCAGTATATTATATATATTATTCATATGCGCGATACTTATTAGAAAGCGCTCAATATCAGAGATAGAGCTAACATATTTGGTTGGATTGATGTGAGTTTGTGACCCTGGGTTTCAAGCTTTTACGATCGTCGGACAAACTGATTAATTTTTTTTTTAAATCTTGGATTTATGTAGGGTTGCGTGTATTGGTGTTTTTATGGAAGTGGGAGGAAAAATTGTCGCCGTGACGCCACTCATACTTACGCAAACATACATACACGCTCGTACACCTATTGAGGTACGCAGACACACATACACGCGCTCGCCCATCGGAGCTCGCACAAACATAAACATATGTGAACGTGAACCATATGGGACTTGGCATAATGTATGTATGTATATGTGTGCTGTTGTGTACATACGTACCTACGCATTTGATTGCTGAATTCGACGACAATTTTTTCCTCCCTTCCATAAAAAAACCAATACACGCAACCCTACATAAATGCAAAATTTAAAAAAAAATTATCAGTTTGTCTGATGATCGCAAAAGCATGAAACCCAGTGTCGCAAACTCACATCAATCCAACTATATATATATATATATATATATATATATATATATATATATATATATATATATATATATTTTGTGTAAATATTTTTTATTTTAATCATTGAATTGTTTGTATGTTAAAATATTAAAACTTTTAACTTTTCCAAAAAAAAAAAAAAAAATGAATGAAAATTTCTTGTACTAAGCTACGCATCCTAGTAAAACCAACTGTACCTTGTACTCACTTACCTGCTTGCACTTCTCAAAAAAAAACATAAAACAAAAAAAAAACGGTTTCGATCGGTCAGTTTATGGCTATTTTAGAGAGTATGACGGACGAACAGACGGACGGACGGAAGTCACAGAGTCTTCTGCTGTCACTTAATTTAAAGACAGTTTGATGTACGTAGGTCCTTACTTTCCGCACAAACAATTATTTTCATTTCATGGGTCACTTTCGCTGGATTTCGCAATTAATTTTGACTATTCTCAAAAATTGTACAAAAGAATTTATCGCAAAAATCACGTCAAAAATATCGCCAAAAACAATCGCCGTAATGAAAACTTGGGATTCTGAAATTTCAAGATTGCGGGTCCGAATCCGCGTCCGGATCGGGCCCAGAATGTTTTTAATTTTCTCACGCAGTCGATCTGGTTCCGAAATGGTATGATGCTGGGTTACGTCCTTTAGGACTAAAGATGAAAAGTGTGACACAATGATATTCGCATTTATTATATAGATTTGAATAAGATTAGAGAGTTCTTTGATATTCAGTGCAGCAAAAGTTTGTTTATAAGTCAGATCTTAGTATCACTCTGGAGAAAGTCCGTTTTCACTCGGTAGTGGATTTTTTCAAAGTCAGAACTTGGTAGTAGTAGTAGTAGTAGTAGTAGTTCTCTTAGAAATAGGTGACTGCATCAATCTGCTGTGTTTGTGTCGGCCCTAAGTAGGGCAGAAAATATCGCTAAACAAATGACTGCTTAACTTTTTTACATGCTTGGTTGATTTCCCTGATGGTCCCTTCTCCACTTCTGTCTCAGGGCTGTCAGTTTATATTCTTTTGACAAGACTCCCAGACTAATGGCGTGAACCTTGGTTTCGGATAGCATCAAAAGTCAATTGTGTTAAGTTTTTTGATTGGCCAAAATTATTTTATTTTCCGGCATTCCTTTCTTTTTCATTTTTTTTTTCTATAGCGGAAGTTATGCATTGAGCCTCTCCCACTTTTGGTTTTTGGTAGTTTTTAGTCGTGAATGGCTAGACGCTGGTCAAACAAACTTCCGCCATTTTATGGCCAGGTTCAGTCTTTTCTTCTTCCTCCTCTTTTTTATTTGAGGGTTGCCCTCTCGTTAGTTGAGAGAGAAGGATAGAAAGAGAGAGAGAGAGAGAGAGAGAGAGAGAGAGAGAGAAATAAGGGTTTTAAAGGAAATCAAATGCCTTATTTTTATTTTTATTCTCTTTATTTTTATTTATATATTTTATTTTTATAATTTATTTTATTTTATTTTTATCGGGGGTCATTACAGGTTTTGGGGAAAATAATAATTATAAAATAAACCTTTTAATTGTTTTCTAATATTACTCATTCCTAATGGTTAAAATGTCTTTTTTGTTAATATCAGCCACTTTCAGAATTTAACTTAAAGCATTATATATCCCTCATCTTGAACATTAAATTTTTTTGGCAAAGTTGGACCTTTATGCCCACAAAAAAAAATGGAGTGTCAAAAGGATGTTTTTTCCCTTGACACTGCTATCATTTTAACTACTTTAATTCCTCGGCAATATTTATTGTTTTAAAAAAGCAATGATTAGAATTGTATAATTAAGCCTAAACATATGAAAGTGAATTTTTACAATTTCTTTGTTCTTGAGAATTTATAACAAAAATAATAAACACTGTTTATTAGATTGTTTATTTACATGATTTATTCATTATATTGTTTATTGGAATGGTTGGAAAAACATTGGCTGATTGATTCAAACTTTATAAAATGGTAAATAATTAAGGATTTTCTTATTGTTGGTTCACATATTTTAATAATTTAGTAATAATTTAGCAACCATTTTTACCAGTGCTCATATTGCAATTTTTCTGTTATCATTTCATGTTTTTACCAGAGCTCACATTGCAACTTTGTTGTTATCATTGCTTTTCTCTGACACTCCTTATTACTGGTTCCCATATTGTATTTATTTCTATGCTTGGTCGACTCAGGAGATTTTTGTGGCCTAGCATATGTGATGATTCCTTAAGTTTACGAATTTTCCAATGGTGTTCCTTGTCTATGATCTCAACATGATCCTACAGAGGGCAGTGATCTCCCTTCTCTCTCCATATGTGGTCAGCCATGCCTGATTTTTCTACTTCCCATCGTGTTACAGCTTTCTGGTGTTCTTGAAGCCTTACTTTGAGGGGGGTGGCCTGTCTCTCCTTTATATTCCTTTCTGCAGCTTACAAACAGTAATTCAGTTGTTTGAAATGCTGAAATTTAATTGTCCTTGGAATTTTGAGTAAGGAAAATGTTCCTGTTGATAAACTGTGATGTGTATTAAAAGGTGTGTGAGTTTGAAGAACATTAGTAAGATTTATTGTTACTTGTAAGAGAATTAAACAGTTTGTTTCTCACAATGTTAAGTGTTTCTGTAGTTGAAAGTTCAATGTTTAAAGATAGAAGGAGTTATTTACCTTTACCATTTAGTTCAATTGCTTAAGGCAAGTTCAAAGAAACTTGTTGAGTGATAGAAAATTGTATTCTTCACTTGAAAATTGAGAAGTCATATTTGTTACTAAAAATATATTTTTTTAGTTTAACACTTCTGAGTTGAAAAATATATTGAAGTATTTTGCCACTCAAATTTGTTCACCAAAGAGGGATGAAATCAGTTGAGATGAATTGTCTAAAGTCATACATGCTCAGGCAGCATGCTGTCTGCTGATGAAAATCTCAATGTTAGAAGTTGATAAGTTTCTCTATCCGTGTAGTTAAAGAAATGAATGTATGTTTGTAGCTGTTCAATGATTGTAGATGTGCATAGATGTGCATACATATGTGTGCGCATGTCATGACATTTCATAGTGCTTTACTCTAGGGAACAAATGTGATCTCTCTACTGAACTACATTGCTGTGGGTCTGAGAAGGAGAAAATAGAAAGAATCAAGATGTTACTATTTATAATTAATGTGAATTATGTGATAGGCTCATGAACACATAACCAGATTTTGGCGGTGACTTAACTCTGAACACTTGTGCATATGTTTTTTACATATATTAGCCAATCAGAAGTCAGAGAATTATTCAAGGCCTGTGATCCACTTTGGTGTTTAGTTTGTACAAAAATTGCCGTTGAAAGCAACTACTACATAATACAATCAAGTGGTAGGAGAATGCTAAATGTTCAATGGCTTGATCATGATAAAACATCCAAACATTTTTCCAAAACCAAAATTACAGTTACAGAAGATTATGGCGACTGTCTGGCATTATCCATTATCAATGCTGAAGCAACTAGATGAAATGCATATTCAATTAAGCAAAATGCAGCCAGCGCTGATTAATTTGTAGTGACACTTAGACCAGAAACAGGAAGTTACCTCTTTCATAGCTTAAAACATAATTTCAGGCTTTGCACAATAGGCTCCACACACAACTTCCAGTTGAAGTTTTTTAAATACAGTCCTAAATAAATACATGTTGACCAATAAGAAATGAGTGTGCCTGAAATAACCAACAACTAAATCAGAGCCTCTTTCAACTTTGCTAATAATATAGATAAACCCCTGTCTAAAAGAAAAAAAAGAGAGATTCCAACAGGAGATACACAGAGAAGACACAGAGAGACAAACACTTACAACTGTGAGTGGATACATTAAAGGCAACTCAGCTTTAACAACCACTACCATTCCTCACACCTTTCTTGTCATTTTCACCCCCACTTTACTTCTCTCATACATTTTCCCTCCTTTTTCTTATTCAACACTTAAGTACTTTTACAAACTTGTATTCATTGAAATTTTATAAAAAAAGACATTTTATTTAATCTTACTTAAATACAAACCTTGTGCCATTAATGAACATTACTACTGTTTCTGTACAATACAAAACTACTTATTAATGTTTATATAAATTATTATTGTTATACTCCAGACTTTATTCTTCTTAAGATGTGATTTATTGTATTTTATTTACTCATTCATACAACCCTTATAGTTGGCTGATCCTAACAAGGCCAAATCGAACCCCATAGATGACCTATAAATTAACATGGTCCAATTCTGCTTCAAGACAATGTTCATCCATTAGTAGGATGACACTATAGAAGCTTGCTGACTTGGATTAGAAGACTTTGCCATATCCACCCTATTCCCCTGGTCTCTTGCCAAATGACTACCACCTTTTCAAAAATCTTGACAATTTTTTAAGCCAAAAGATTATCCATTGAAATGAAGATGCCAAAACTGCATTCAAAGATTTCTTTGTGTCTAAAAGTTTTATGACAAAGACATAAACACCTTGTAACTCGATGACAAAAATATATAGATGCTCACGGTTCCTATTTTGACTCATTTAAACACCGTTTAAAGACATTAATTCACAAATAAACGTTGATTCTAAAATCAGACATTATTTTCCAAATAACCTAGTATTTTTGTTGTTTCAGTGTTGAAAATTTAAATAATTTATATTTTATATATATAAATGATCATAAATAATTTAGCTTTATTTTATTTTATTTTTTTAATAAATGCTTACAAAAGCATGAAAATTAATATTATAAAACATTATTTATAAACCAGTCTGGTAGGATTAAATGGAAAAGTTCATTTAATATATGGAAATTTCATTGTTTAGTAATTTGTGTTACTTTACAAAATCTGTAACCAGCCCAGTGTTTCTCAGTAGATGCATCCAGGTGCACTAATGCACACTACAAGGAAGTCAGGTGCACCCCAAATTAACAGAAGAGCAATTATTTTTATATTTAAAAAATCTTTATTTTTAAAAAGCTAGAAATACCAAGCATGTGGCTTCCATGTGTAAGTCAAGTCTTTGTCATTTGATGTTTTATTTCTAAATTCCTTAATCTTTAAGAAGGAATAGATAATCCTTTCTCTTTTGCCTTCCTCAAGGGATTTAAATCAATCATTATTGGCCTCTCTTAAACAAATAGCAGTTTCTTCATAAATCCCTGTAAATGAAAACTGTACTGTTAATCTTCTTTGAGAATGCTAAACTAAAATTTCATATTTTCAAATTTCATGATTAATTTTTCCCTATTAAAATTTAAAGTGTGTCTCAGACTTAATTATTCTACAAGTGCACCCTGAAATATAAAAGGTTAAAAAATACTGATTTAGCCTATTGTTTAGTTACTCTAATTTTTTTTAGTTAACTATTTGTAAGTAATTTTTGTTAGAACTGTTCTTAAATAGTTTTTTTTATTTCCTGTAGGTTGCTCCACAAAAACAGGAAATTTTAGATTTACTATATGATGAAAAAATTAACTAACGTATAAAAAAATTAATGTTTTTAGTTTGAACACCACATCTAACATTTGTCTTTTTTTCTATTCTAAGCTACTAAATTTCTATCCTTTGCTTTTGTTTCAAATAAATGTAACAAAAATTCCAATAATTGAATAAACTATACAAAGTTTTCCTGTTTTTGGAAATAATTATGTGTAAAATATTGAATTTGATGAAAACTATATTCCATAAAAAGATTATCAATAAGAAGAATAAGTACTAATTAGAAAAAACATTTAAAGTTAATTTTTATTATAGAAATTAATTGAAATTAAAGAAAATATGCATTTTTTTATCATAAAAATTAAAATGTCATTTTCAAACATGCATACCTATATTTATTTATTTAAAAAGAAAGGGATAAAAATATAATTATTTTTCACTTTTATTAGATTATCAAAAGTTACTTATAATGGTTATTTTTTTTATTAAACTTTCTTTGAAAATGAATTCTCAGAGCAAGTGTCAGGTATTGCGTTAAAAAAAAAAAAAATATATTTAATAAATAAAAATTCAAAAACGTCCACAACTGGCGAAGCCTTACTTTGTATTTATATTCTCTTTCATGAAAGGAGTGTGCAATTTATCAAATTTTATTTAGTGGCAGGAAAAGGTTTCAAAAAGTTAATTTACTCCAGCCCGCAAAAAAACAAAAAAAAAACAAAAACACCTTTTTCTTTCAGCGGTGACCTTTTTTTCCGTCAGATTTGCCCGCGGTCACGTGACTCCGTTGGCCGGTCGCAATGCCGCCATATTAAACACAATCACGATTGACTCGCTCTCCATGTTATCCACACAAAACTCGCTTTCAGTCGAGTTCGATTATCCACCAACGCGAGCCATGAATTTCAGGTAGTTTTGGATCTTACACGAAGTGAAAAAAAAAAGGGGATTTAAATACAAAGAACAAGTTTTTTTTAATACTTGTCATTTGTGTATCCTCCCACAAATAAACAACGGATTGTGTTTTTGTTTGTATCTCTCGCTAAATAATAATGGCCAGTGCTACTACTGCCGTCAGTTCTACAACGAGAAATACTATTCTGTGCAAGTAAGTGTTTTGCTATAAATCATTTAAATGAAAAGGGTGATGATCGATCCTAATAGAACTCTTTGATATCATTATAAGACGCATTTATTTTTTATTCTTTTCAGCGATCTTGAGAAAAAAAAATTGTCGTATGAGGTCTGGTAAAAAAAAAATATGAACATATTTTTGAAAAAAAAGCATGCCTCATATTGCGAATTTACTTTCATTCTTCCTACAAAATTCGGTCGACTCTCGTCATTTAAAACAACTAACTCAGAAGTCTTGATTGTTTAAAGATTATCACTGACAATCACGTTTTCTTTTTCAAAAATTACGACTCAAACAAAAAAAAAATAAAATAAAATTGGCCACGTTTTTCAGTGATTTCTCTTTGCTTTTCGTTTTTTCTACATTATTATTTTTAAAAAATAAAGATTCTGATATGAGTCCTAGTAAAAAAAAAAATGTTGAATTAATTTGCTATTTTTTAAAAAAATTTTATAATTTAATAATTTCAAACTTTTAGGACGATTTCTTTAATTTTGGTAAAAAGTAAAAACACATGGTAACTACGTCAGTTATACTCAATATGTTACATCATTTTATTTTTTGATTTTTTAGTAATTTAAATTTGTCCTACTCATTGGAATTTTCACAAATTATTTCGCTTCTCTTATTTGAAGCTGATTTAATTAATATTCGCCTGTTTTTAACTCTTGTTATTCTTTTCTTTTTAAATGACAATGTTAATTGCAAATTAACGCACCTTAAAGAAAAAAAAAAAAAAAAAGTAACGTTAAACTAACATTCGTCCGTTGTAAAAAAAAAAAAAAAAAAAAAAAGATTAAAAAATATTCAATTAAAAACAGGGACGAAAATTATTTTAATGTTCAGAGCTATATTTATTTAGGCGATTGTTTATTGTAAATACTGCGGTTATATACACAAGGCAGCAAATTGTCTTTTTCAATGTCGTTACGGTTTTCTCTTAAAATTCAGAAATAAAAATTATGTGGTTTCGTCTTAACTCGTTTAAAATGAAGATATTGATGGTAAATAAGAAAAATAAGATGTTAAAACAAGGTAAAATGACTTTTTTAAAATTTATTTATATACCATTTTTTATAATTATTTTTTTAAATGATTTTTCAATCCTCAGTTGTTTTTTTTTACCTCGTGTCACCTGTTAACGGTAAAAAAAAAAAGGAAAGACACCCTCTCCACCAAAAAAATAATTAAAAAGGTTAACACAATTATTATTTGTTGGATTTCTGGTTTTTATTTCCTGTTTTTAATTTTTATGGAGTTTTTTTACGCATTTTAAATTAAAATGTATAACTTAGATAAAAATTTGAAAGTTACAATTTTTAGAGCTGATTTGAGAGATTTTCTGGTTTTAAAAGTTGTTTAAAGACTTTTTTTAGCATTCAGAATTCTCTACTACTTTTATTTCTAGCGATATTGCCAGAGATTGTAAGCAAGAGAAGTTTCGCAAGAATTTGCAATCGCAATTTTTAAACTTTCACAATTTCTTATTCCCACACATCTTGATATATTGATTCTTGTATACTTTTAGTTTTACTTTTTAGTTTTTTAACTGTTTTGAGCTGTTGCTCTCAGAAAGGTTGGGGAAAAGTTCTCTACCCAAGCAAGGAACCCTTGCCAAATCATCCTGTTTGGACAATGGGGTCGATAAATTTTCAGCATCCCCTCATCATAAAGACATACATCAGAAATAAGATGTCAAACACTAGCCAAATGTTTCAGTATTTAATTGCGAATGAAGCATGATTGAAAAAAAATATAACTCATTGATTACGTTTTTAATTTGATCTTAAAAAAAAATTTAGTCTTTTGAGGAAAATACAATTTCTTGCCTGTTATTGTGTATGATAAGAGTAAATAAAGGAAGTTATTTTGTTCGTGTGGGTGCTAAAAAGTTCCAGGCCTAACCAAGAACCCTTTCCTCGCGAAAGGCTTGATGTTTGATCAGGTTTTGCTGGGTAAAGCGTGTGCCGGGCCAGGAACTTTTCAACACCTGTGTGTATACATCAGGAAAACCCTTTTCTTTTTATACACAAAAGTATTTGTCGTGTAAAATAACAAGTGAATGTAATACTAGATTATTGCCGAAATTGTACATTTTCATTTTTTTTCTATATGTTGCTATTAATTGCAAATAGACCGTTATTCTCGACTTCGTTGATTATCTCCTCCTGCCTTAAGCACGTGGTTCTCTGTTTTTGTTATCTCCCTTAGATAAGGATCTTTGATTATTTGACTTATGATCTCAAGCAAGCCCAAATAAAAGCTTTCCTCTGAAAATTTGGTTCATTTACTGATTATTATTATTATTATTTCTTTATTCATGTGTTTGTATTAAGTTTACCGCTCTAAGCAAATTCCGAGTTAGAAACACCAAATTACTTCTTACTAGGTTCATATACAAACTTTTGGGATTTGAAAAGCCATTCATATTCATCTCATCAGAAATCAAATAAAAAAAAATGTAATTTTTTTTTTTTTATTTCAACTATTTCTTTTAGTAAGAAAAACTGAAGTATTTTAATCTCATTAAAATTTCACGTGTCAAGTTATAATCTGGGCCTGTATTCGAGGTTAATTCACAGAAGCAGAAAAAATGTTTATGGGAGTTTTCATTTCCAATTTCTTAGGAAGACAATAATTGTTGACTTTTTTTTCTTTCAGTGTTCCCACAGATTCTGCACTTTAGGTGTGCCCTTTTGCATCATGTAAAGGTCCCAAAAATGTTTTCTTAAGAACCTGATTATTCAAACTCCATTAAGGGCTTAGACTGAGTTTATTTTTAAAAAGATGAAAAATATGAGGGAGGTTATTCAGTGTTTTATGCCAAAATTGTTTAGAGCTGTAAAATCAAAAATACCCCCATTTTTATTATATATATAAAATGTAGATGGCATGAAGATTGAATTCAAGCATAAAACAGACAGTTGCTATTCAGTGGCCACTTTTACATTTACACATGCTCTATCCCTGATAGACCCATCTATAGCTATAGCATAACTTAAAAATATATTATCATATATATTGTCATCCACAGACATTATTTCACTGTATCACAGCTCTTCAGTGTGGCTAGATGTCCAATTGCTTCAAGCCAGGATTGAAACCCGATCGATTTGACATCAGACAGAGGTACTACTCCTAGGCTATCGTCACATGGCAGAGAGAAGGGGAAATTTTAACGCTTTCTATATGAAATACACCAGTGGCCAGGAGTGCTCAATTCATGGTTGAAGAGCTATATATATATATATATATATAGTAGACTCTCCTATCGTGAATGATAAATGATTGGATGGTGCCTTTTGTTTTACATTTATGCATGCTAGTAGGGACCATTTTGGAGAAAATCGGGCAAGAGAAAGACATATTTCATTTGTGCTTTCTTAAGTGTGGTACCTGCCCAGTCTTGCTGCGGGCGACAAAGCCACACTGACAGATGAAATTTCTTAAAGCAGGATTTTGATGGCATCTCTTCTTCAGAGCTTGACAAAGATGATGACGGTGCTTCAGTCTTCTGTCTTCAAAACCCTTAATGAAACCTGTCGTAGATGGCCACTCCTATAGGTCTTTTTGCATTAATGCAGGTATTCCCTGGTATCGGTATTTGTGCTGATGACACAACTATTTACTCCTGTCTGTTCAGTTTCATAAGGTCAAATTGGCAGCTGATCTTAAAAATGACCTACAATCTTTTGTTAACTGGGGCAAGGAATGTCTTGTTAATTTTAATGCCTCCAAAAGGAAACTGGTTTCTTTTAATCAACTGAGAGAAACCTTTTTACCTTTCATCAGTGTGGCTAATGCTAACCTCCAGAAGAGTGGTTCATTACACCTTCTTGGACTAACATTCTCCGTTTATATATGGAAAGAATATATTGAATCAGTTGCTAAGTCTGCTGCTAAGAAAGTTGGTTCACCATATTGTGCTAGACAAGTTTTCTCACCAGAATCTACCTTACATATTTATAAGTCTGCCATTCATCCTTGCTTTCAATATTGCTGTCACATCTGGTCTTGTACTCCTGCTATATATTTAGAGATTCTTGACATAATCTGAAGAAACTGTAATGTTACCTGGCATCTCAGCTTCAGTCACTTTCCCATCACCATAACATAGCTTCCCTGTGCCTTTTCTATAAATACTTTCATGGTAATTGTTCTGATGACCTTTCCTCCATGGTACCTAGACTTTATGAGTTTAAAAGCAGCTCTTGGTTGGCAGCAAGGTCTCATCATTTTACAGTTGAATTGGCTAGATGTAACCATAAACTTTATACTAACAGTTTCATCTCTTGAACTTCTCACTTGTGGAACTTTATTCCGGCTTCTTGCTTCCCTGTCAACTTTGATCTTTCAAAATTTAATTACAATGTCAATCTTTCTTCTTAATTCTTGTTCTTTTATTGTCTTTTCTCATTAATTGCATATTTTTCTCATATTCTCTACCACTCAGTAACCCCCTTGAATCTTTCTTTGCTTTGGGTGAAATGATTTTAAAAAATATATATATATATATATATATATATATATATACATACATACACACACGTTTTTGATCAGTGTATTATAAAAAACCACCAAGTGTTGTTAATTATTGAATTACTAACCAGTCTTTTATCATTTTCATAATGAAACAATCAAACAGTAGTTAATATCAGTTTTTCAAATTACCTTATAAACAGCCAAATAAAATTGTTTCTTTCAAAACTAAGCAATAATGACACAGTTCACAAGGATAATAGCAATAATATTAATATATTTTATCAAGTGCATCACTCCAGTTGAACAAACTAAAAATATCAAGTTAAATATTTATTAAAATAAACTTATAAAGAGCCAGCCTTTTCACCTGCAAAATCAAAACTGTATGAGATCAATATTTTTTATTCATTCAAATACCACATAGGGAGCTGTGTTCCTGATGAAAATTAATTTTGAAATGATCATGTTGAAAACATGATTATCAAAGCTGCTGACTCTGCTTCTCTCAGACCCGAGTTCCATATGCATGCATTTAAATAAACATGAAAATGTACCCATTTTGATGTGAAATCTACTCAAGAACACAAATATTATACACACCTCCAACTGCAAAATGTATCTGAATATGATGGAAGCTTTTGTCATAAAAAAAAAACAAAAAAAACACCAACCCTTAGCATCGACTATGAGCATGGCCACGATGAAATGTTGGTATTCAGAAATTAAGAATGTCTTACTTTCAGAAACTCCTTTTTTTTTATGTGCCATGTCCTTTCAGGATGTAAGTAGTCTGGCTCTCCACCCTCCCTCTATCCCTTGCAGCTCTCAAAAAGTTCCTTCCTTCTGCTTCCTCCCCCCAGACTACGTTCTGTCATCCACTTGCTTAAGCCCGCCAGGTATGTCACGCGTTGTTTTCCCTTGTCTCTCTTTCCCTCTATTCGACCAATGAGTATCAGATTCTCCAGGCCCTCCTTCCTCATTATATGTCCTAGAAACTTCAGCTGCCTCTTCCTGATGTTAAGTGTAAGCCTTCCCCTTGTTTGCAACCTCTCTAAGACCTCTTTGTTGCTCACATGCTCAGTCATTAATATCCTTCAAAACCCTTGAAAGTAGCTAATAGGTCAATTGAAAATGCTTGGACGGAACAGTCATCTGGACAGTTTGTCCGATCACTAAAGTTCTTGCTTGCCTTCAAAAAGAAAAAAAAAAACTTAACAGAAGTACTTCATCAGTTATTTTTACTAAAACACATTTTTAGTTATATAAGCAGTGAATTCAGCAGTAACATTTTATTTTTTGTATTTGCTATATGAGCAAAAAAAAAAGAAATAAGATAAAGAGAAATAAAGAGAATGACAGATCAACAAAGTTTTATAGTAAACAAAAAAAAAAAAAGATTTTATAATTTTAGTGATTATGGTCAGTGGCTAAAAAGTGGGTGGGAGGCTTACTGGCAAGAAGTTAGAAGTACTTCAAAAATAACTTCAGTCAGGAGTTTTTGCAGTATGGTCTACATGTCAGGTCAGTGAATTGTAGTAAACAGACTACTCTGAAGCAGATTTCTACAACAACTGACTTTGCCAGGCAACTTGCTTAATTTTGGCGCCAGCCAATGAATATGAATACCCAGACGAAAGACCTCCATTTTGTAAGATCATCTGACCACATTAAAGAATTCTTTGAAGTCTTTGAGAAGTTTCATTTGTAAAAATAGATTCTCTCAACACTTATAAAATTTTCCTGCACGAGCAAGTTTTATAAACAATATAATTACAAAGGAAAGCATAAAAAATAGCAGTCAAGCATTTCGCAAAATTCACTTTGGCAGCAATATACAAAGTATTTAAATGCTGATATTCAAATACATTCCCATAAAGTTTCTTTAACAGGAATAAAATTTAAGTTTTGCATGTAATACAGTCAAATTATGACCAAGTAAAATGTTATTATGAACAATGGAGTTTATTCTTGTTGTCATTACAAGAGTTTGTGTTCAATTTAATGTAATATGCAGTTAAAAGTGTATGCACTGAATGTAGAAAAGTAAAATCTTTGAATAGTTTTGCATAGTGAAAGTGATTTCCGAAGCATCAAAAAGTTGATTTATTGACAAATAGAAATGAATAAGGTGGGGATAATTAGATGTGAACATTGGAGTAAATGTTTTATTTTGAACAGTTTATTAACCAAGAAAAAAAAACTTGTTTCTTTTAAAACAAATACTGAAAAATATAAATCGAGAATTTAGCAAAATACCCTTTAGCAGTAATGTAGATTGATGTAATGGAATAACCTGTCACCACCATGAGTAACTACACTATAGGTAGTATCTACCTATGAGTATCTGTAAGTCAATGGACTACAGAGTCTAGCTGGGATCTGTTCCAGCTGAACAATCAAACTCTCTGCCTTTGGGCAGAGAGGAACCCGGAAGAGGCTCTGCCAAAGGGCAGTCTAATTCTGGGAGGTTGACTGACCCAGAACCCATTTATACGGGTTCAAAAGGAAATATTTTTGGCTGAGCCGACAGGCTTGGAGAATCCATGCTAAACCAGCCTTGTGCCACATGCAACCCTCGTGGGGGGTAGCTAAATATACTAGTTGGGTTCTGTTGAGTACGACTCACTTACATGAGAACTACCAACCTTCCAATAGTAGCACTGACTACTGGATCGACTTGCGACGACCTTATGCATAATTGTTACCTTTATTCTTATTGTACTGGTTTTTTACAATAAACCATTACTTATTTTATCCACCTTGTTTTTCAAGTATATATTCCTATTAGCATGGAATATAACATACATATTGTTTAAAATGCAGATATTTGAATCCATTCCCAAACCTTTGTGTTCTTTGTTGGATTAAATTTGTTAATGAAATTGTGTATACAGTGAATGTAAAAAAAATCAACCTTAATATTTGGCCTAACATCATTAGCAAAAGCGGCCTCTCAAAAAGGAGTGTTGGAAAAAAAGGTTGACTTATTAAAAAATACAAGCAGATAGGTAAGGTGAGTATTTTGCTGAGTGTTTAAGTACATGTTGTGTGGACCGACTAGTAAACACATTATTTGGCACAACTTTTTATCCTTCCTGGGTGTCATATGCCCTACTCGATGAATAATTTATAATGCAATCATACGTCGACCAGGAGATATATACATTACCACGTCTATGAAGAGATACGGGCTATCTCTCCCAGACCATGACGAATGGACAATTAGTAAGCACAAATATTTAAAAGAACACTTCGATTGGGATAATCAGACAGTAATCTTTTCCAGGTTCACTTCGGTTTCAACACAAATACTGATCCACAATTCAAGGATGAATGATAAGGTGTAATAAATTTTGTTATTAGAATTTTAATATGTACATATACACAAGATATTATAATAAAAGAAAAAATATAAGCATGAGTAAAGCATCCGACGACCAGAATCTCAAGACTTATGTTGGGATACCAAAATATATCCAAATCCAAGTGGATTCAACTGAACCCGAACAGATAAAAAAATAAGTATGAATAACTATAAATGCAGAAATCGACGTATAACCAAAAGAGATGAGATAGGATTTACATATTTCTATTTTGACATGTGGAAAGATGTTTGAGAACATAAAATTTATGGATGCATGTGTATCTTTCTAACACGGGTCCAAAATATATAGTTACTTATCTTTATATTCAGTTCTCTCTCTTACTCATTGTCCATTCTTTTCTCTCTCACGTTTCCTCTTTTCTTTCTTTCTTTTTCTTTACACAAATCCAATTTCACACACGGTCCGGCTGCAACAGAGATATACACTTTCTTCCTCTCTCTGGTTTTCTCTTTTCTTTCTTTCTTCTTTACACAGTTCAGCTTCAAACACGGTCCAGCTGCAACAGAGATATATACTTTCTCTTTCTCTCTGGTTTTCTCGGACAAGTTCCATCGTTACCGAAATGAGTCTCATCTTTCCGTTCATAAGTTATCGGCGCTTCGATTTCGTGTCTTGCTCCTTCAAAGACAAGACAGCAACTGACTTCCAAGTAATTTTCTAATTCCCACATGTCCTGGACTTTCTTCTCCCAAAATGACTCAAGACTCCCACGTGACCTCTTCTGTTGTCAAGCGGAGATTAACCTTAATATATACGTGTATGGGCAATCTGCATTCATAACACTGGGTATGATGATAAGCTACATGTGGCAGCAAGGTTTTGAGTAGTGTGGAGCAACCTCTTATTTGCAGTTGTTTTCAGGTCTGTCCTCACCGAAGGTGGTATCATCTGTTAGTCCCAAGTATGGGCAAATAGTGACCCCCCTCCCCCAAACTGGGGTGAAAACACTATGAAAGTGTACCAGGAATACATTTTGAAAAAAAAAATATTCCTAGAAATAACTTAAAAAAAAAAAATTACCTAGCAATAAATTTTTGGAAATGAAATTACTAATGCTCTCAAGAAAATTAAATTTTGGCATTAAATGACCCCTGAGGATTTGATATGCCACTACATAAACAACTTTTTATTCCGCAAGAAATCTTTTTTTTCTAATCTTTGCATGTCTCAGTGACCCTTGCTATGTGTTTGGTACCTTCATCAGTGATGCTTATTTCTGGTGTCATTGAGGCTTTTGGGCCTCTAAAAACATAACTCCTTTCTCAGGTGACCCAGCCAGGAGGAATCACCTTCTAGTTATCTTTCTGGCCTCTATAAAAAGAATCAATAAATTTTGCTTGGAACTATTTATTGGTGTGATTATGTTTTTGATTTCAGCCAATGAAAATTGGTTTTACAGTTTCTACATTTTCCTATTTAATGTCATTGTATAAAATTAATTACACAATCTAAATACTTGGAATTTGTCAGAAACTTGTCTCCTGATTTTCACCAAATATAAGAATTTGAAATTCTCAGGCTCACGGTTAAAAAGTACTTTATAAAAATATACCCAAATTGTGACTAAAACTACAAGCTTAATAAGTTGGCAAACTATGACGATCATAATGATTGGTTTACATTTAGAAGCAAAAAAAGATTCTTATCAAACAGTATCTTCTTCTGAAATAGGCACACATAATATGCCATATAATATTTATTTCAGAATAAAATGAAAAAGATAAATTGTCCTCCTCACCCACTTTAACAAATAATTGAAATGCCTTCTCAAAATATATTAAAAAATACTTAATATTAATATGGCCAATGTGATGGAGTGGATTAAAAGTGCCAAGTCCAAAATGTCATTAAACTGTTTCTTTCATTCTCTGCAGATTTTACATGAATGGTGTTTGCCGTGACGGCAGTAGTTGCCGCTATTCCCATGACCGTGAAAATAGTGCTCCTGACATGGTGTGTCGGTATTATCTGCAGGGATGCTGTAGCTATGGAACTCACTGTAGGTAGGTAATCTGTTTGTTTTTTTGTTTTTTTTTCTTTTGTTATAATATACACACACTAAAATTGGCCTGTTAATATTAGAACTCTAGATTCTGTAATGGCTATCCCAAAATGGTACTAGTATCAAAGAGTAGCCCTATGTTAACTGATGAAGAAAAGCTCAAAAGCTACAGAGGCTTACAGCTATATAATGTTGAAACACTGATTCCCATACGATCAAGGAAGTTGGGTGACCACTTGGGAATACAAGGTGCTGTAAGCATGGATGTGCAGATGGTGTAATGGATAATGGCTTGGAATTGTTAATAAGAGAGCCGAGTTCCAATTCCAGTTGGGTTCATTATATTCACTTAGGTGCGAATGTCCTTGGGGAAACGTATAAATCTACCTTTTCTCCCCACAGCAATGGGTTAACCTTTAGTACACTATGAGGCACGGTGGAGCAATGGACAGCGGCATGGATTGAAGAATCGGAGAGCCAAGTTCAAATTCCAGTCGAATCCATTACATTCACTTATGTAAGGGAAAATGTACAAATCCTCTTCTTCTCCCTCCAGCTATGGGTAAATAGCAGGACAGACTGGGTTCTATAGCCTTGGTTGGCAACTGGTCTACCACAGAAAGAAATGGCAACCTACTGCGGGGAAAAAATCTGTTTCGTCAGTCATGTATCAAAAGATACATGGTCACCACTGCATGCATCTCTGATCACCAGACAATAGTGTCATTTAATTTTGCACTAGTGTTGTCATATCCTACTACAGGAAAATGACTAAGTGAAAATTGAAGATGATGCTAATGACGTTGTGTGGCCACTTACATCCAATGGATGAGGATGAAATACTTATGAATATTGCAGAATGCTAAAGGTTATTATTATCTTAAAAAAGGTCATTATTATCTCAAAAAAAAAATTCTTAGAATCTAAAAATATTTTTCGGCTTTAACCCTTTGCCTGTCCTGTGCATCATGTGATTTCAGCGTCTGTGCACACAAGCCATGATTTTAAGAGAGTGGTAAAATTAAACGCTTAAGAAAAGAGTCTACTATTAAGTAGGACATCTGAGAAAAGGCCTAATCTAACATTTTGTGCATCATACATGACCACAGGATGCTTGCCTGTTTTCAGATTTATAACTACTGCAAAGCAACTCAGATTATTTGGCAAATAGTCTGCTGAGATGTAGTGTTTCACATAATAAAAACATGTGCATCACACGTGATGCACAAAGCGTAGTGATTGATTTGTACATTTTTATTATGTGAAATACTATATATATATATATATATATATATATATATATATATATATATCAGTAGATTATAACATTAGTTAAAATGTATCTAGTTCCCTGGCAGTTGTGAGTCAATCCCTGGGTCTGGTAGTGCTGAAAAGTCACATACTCCGATTGAATGGAAGAAACGGAAAAGCAACACAAACTAAAAATAAGAATGGCAAGTATTAACTGATATGGAATATCCCCTAAGTATGGAATGAGAACAATCTAGCCCCGTGAATTAAATAAATGCTTCTATTTGGAATTCCTGGAAGATTATTCAGACACCTGAAGAAGGATGGAAATTACACTGACCGAAATGAGCGTATAAAAACCAAGATGAGCTTGTTGGGTCAAATAACCAAGCATATAAACATCAAATCAAACCATATAATAATTATCAATGTGCATTTATTTATTTATATATTTCCTGTCCCAACTGTAGTGAAAAAGGAAGTAAATTAACTTGTTAGTAAATTTATGAGTGATTACCTCCCTTAGTCATTTTAATAGTCAATACAAATAAAATATTTATCTGCATTTAGACAAAATGAACCAATTAATTAATCGTTTCCTTTACAGCTACATTTCTTAGATTGCAGTCTTATTTGTTCAAGCTTTTCATCGGAGGCACTCGGATACCTTTGTCTATTAAGTGATCGTCTTGCTTTCAAATTTTGAAATAGGCTTTGTCGTCACCATTCTGTTGCTAATCTTTTTCTTCAAATATAGATAATTTCTATTTCACTATTATATTAAACTCATTAATTTTTTAACCTGAAAAGATATTGAACAAAATGAGATCTATAATACCATGATTAATCCACGAATCATAGAATATCTAAAAAAAATATAAAGGGAATGCATTAATCAAAAGGTTCATTGGTCCCTATTTTAGTTTTAAATTCTTTATCTCCACTTTTATTGAATCTCAATACATTGTTTCAAGACTTTTGTTTCATTGCATTTCACTTTTAAAACTTTCTACCAATTGCCATCATTTTTAACAGTGCACTAGTAATAATAATTCTTTATCTCAGAAATGTTCAGTAAGAATAGATTGATAATTGAGAATAAATATTTAAAAAAAAAACAATTCAAATAGATTTTTTATATTGATCAGTCATCTCTCTCAACATCTTGGCCAAACTTCCACATCTGTTTTCTTGTTCTTCTGGGTTTTACCAGACAAGATGATACTCACACTCTCTCTACAATTTCCTGTCCCTTGTAGCTCTTAATAACTTTGGTCTTTTTGCCATCTCTACCAAACCCTGCTCTGCCATCCATTCACTCAAGCTTGTCAGGTAGGTTGTGCTTTACTTTCTTCTGTCTCTCTTATCTCCAATCTGTCCTGTGAGTATCAAATTTTCCAAGCCCTCCTTCTTCATTATCTGTCCCAGAAACCTCAACTATCTCTTCCTGATGTTAAGTATAATTATCCCTAGAACTTTGTCGTTAATCAAATGTCCAGTCCTTGGTATTCTCAGCATCCTTCTGTAGAACCATATTTCTGTTGCTTCAAGTCTCTTCATCTGTGAGTAGATTGTCCAGCATTCACTGCCATATAGGGGGACTGATATTACATAACAGTTCAGTAGTCATTTCTTTGTTTCTAACAATATTTTTTTTCTGTTTCTTAATACTCTGGTCAACTTTTGGAAGACATCTTTACCTATCCCAATGTGCCTTCCAATTTCTGTGTCACATTTACTGTCATCTGCTTGGCTGACCAGATATCTAACTTGTTGCACCTTTTTGATTATGTTATCTCCACTCTATAATTTACATGTTGGGCTGTTCCTTTTGCTAACGACCATGCATTCAGTCTTCTTGCAATTAATGTTTTGTCCTTTCTTCTCGATTTCCTACAGGAGTTCTTGTTTAATTTTCTGTGTCTGCTATCAACAATGTGTCATCTGCGTATCTTATGGTGTTAAGATTGTGGCTGCCAATAATGAATCTCGGTAGGACTTCTAATTCTCTCGGAATAGCCTTGATGTATAGATTGAAAGGGTCTGGTGATAAGACACATCTCTTTTTACTGAACTCATCCCTATGCAGGTGGTTTGCTGCCAGTATAGGTTCTGAATTATTTTAATATCCTTCCTACATATATCAAGGTTACCTAGCAGTTCCAGCAGTTCTTTGGGATATACTTTATCAAATGCTTTTGCATAATCTATAAAGCATAGGTAGATATCCTTTTACATTTGTATTGCTCATTCAGAGCATGAATATTGCATTCCTTGTTCCAGTGTCTTTAACGAACAAACACTTCTTATTTTCGGTCCAATTCTGTTGCATGCTATGTTCATCAAGATTCGGATAATAAGTTTTGTTACATGGATCATTAGGCTCATTGTCCGATGGAGTTTACATTTAGGCAATGTTATGAATATGGATCTACTTGGGTCTTCCTCCAATATCTTATTTATGAAAGCCAATTAATCTTCTTTCTTTTATGTACTGTGTCCCTCTTCAATCATGGCTCACCACAACTTCCTGTCATTTGTTGCTCTAAGTAACCTTTGACCCTTTACCAGTAATTCCTGCTGCTTGGCTGACCATGTCATCACAATCCAACTTCAGTGAACTCTTCCTGCTGGTATGCCATCATTTAAATACAAAACTTGAGGCATTAAAGTATCATATTTCACACTGATCCCTAAAATCATATGATTCAGATAGTCACATTTTGACTGAGTTGTTCTTAGGACCCTATTTTGGGTGCCCTGAAGACCTAGATTTCAATGAATAATAAGACATACTCCTCAACAGGCTGCATAAAATCCAAGGACACAATGCTCATATTAGAGGAAGAGAAAACACTTCAGAGATGAATGAATATATAGGAGAACCCTTCCACAACAAAAGAGAACAACTGGCAATGCACAGAAATACTGATGGACTGTAAATGTTAAAAACCAAAATGGAAGCTGTACTGGCTAAATTGAACAGAAACAAAGCAGCATGGCCAGACAATTGTAATAGAGATGCTGGCAGCCTTAGATGACTTCAGCATAGATAAGATGACAGAAACAATAAATGAAATCTATAACAGTGAGAATATTCTGGAAGACCTAAGCAGATCTATTTTCATAGCACTGCCTAAGAAACCAGGCACAAACAAATGTGAACTCCACTGGACAATCCTCCTAATGAGCCACATAACAAAACTCAGTGCACCTCAGAATCAGGCCTGAGATAGGACAACCTCATATGCTCCAGATGGTTTAACTTGGGTGTTGTTTTTTCTAGTGGTGATGGGTAGGCATTCCTTGTTTCACTTGATCCTAGTAGTTAAAACCCTGTTATGAGTTCAAACTGAAGCATTTCCAAGTACTAGTTTGTTTTAATATAATTAAATGCTTTTTCTTTTACTATGAAAGTGAGAAGACTGCATTGTTTATTTCCAGGTAAACTAACATGTGACTGTTCAAAGAAGACTGTCCATCCTGCTGGTCAAAAAATTCATCAACAGCAGACATCATCATAATCATCATCATCACTGTGGTACTGGTTCTCAGTCAAGTGTATATTCATGTTGAGGAACAGATGATAGTCAAATCAAGAGAATAGGGAGAGTGATCAACCAGTTCAAAGCCACAGTCAATGCACAGCAACCATTGAAACCAAGGACTTGTGTGCTGGAGCATTGTCCTGATGAAACAATACCCCTTTCATCAGTTTCCCTGAGTGTCTGGTCTTGATAGCCTTTCATAACTGCTTCAGCAAGTTGACATAGTATTCACCATTGATGGTGTATCCCTTTTGAAGATAGTCAATAAACACAATGCCTTTTGCATCCCAACAAACTGAGGCCATCACCTTCCCTGCAGATGAAATGACCTTTTTTTTTTTTGTTTTCTTTTAAAGCAGGTGAGGAGGGGTGCTTTCACTGAATGGAATGTTTCTTTGTCTCTTTGGCTCAAAGTGATGAACCCAAGACATACTGGGTTAGGGAACATTTAAGGAAACCAACTGTGGATCTGCTTCAAACAATGTCAGATTTTCCCCTGATGTGATTACCTTATGCACTTTTGATCAGGCATCAGAAGATATGGAACCTACCAAACAGAAACCTTTGTCATGCCATGTTCATTCTTGTAGAATATTCTCAACTCTCTCACAGGATATGCTAATAGCATTGGCTATTTGATTTATAGTCAATTGCCTGTCATCCGTTGCCATGAGGTGAACACAATCAATGTTTTCCTTGGTGATGGCAGTTGCAGGATGTCCAGACCTTGAGTCATCTTCAAGACTCTCCCTTTCCTTCCTAAATTCAGCTGTCCACTTTTGCACTGCTGATAAAGCTGGAGTGTCATCCCCTAATGTAGAAACCATGTCAGCATGAATGTCCTTGGTGGCTAAACCATTTTTCTGCAGGTACTTGATAACCCCAAGCTGCCAAATTTTGTCCACTTTCAAGAGAAGTCACTACTTGTTACTTTTGAAGTCTTCTTTGAACAGTCAGATGTCAGTTTATCTAAAAAGAAATACAGTAGTTATTAATAAGAGGAGTTGAAATTAAATCATGCAATATTTCACAGCTCTAGCATCATTCCTTTATAGTCGGCCTATGATGTTTTCAGACTACCCTCATATGTCCATATTTTATACGGATTTACCTTCCCATAGCATCTATCATGGTTATTTGAAATGGAAAGCCTTCTGTCAACTTCCCTTTGTGATTTAATGCCAGTAGTTTTAAACTGAAAATTTCATGTTTTTCCTATTTTAATATTGTGATGAATCTTAATTCTTAAGTTAACAATTGAGTAAGCTCATGGCAAGTTCTACGACAATAAAATATCTCCTATCACATCATTAAATATTTGAGCTTTATAACTTTAACAGAATATTGTAATAACTATCATAAATATGAATGCTGGTCACTATTTTAAGAACTGGTTACAAATGAAAAAACTGTTTCCATTTCATTGAAACAGCTGTTAAACACTTCTGTCTTTCTTTCTTTCATTTTCTCACTGAAACCAAGTAGTGTTTTCCCCCTTTTCCATACAGTGAAAACAGAATAGTCCATTATTTATGAGGTATTGGTAGGAGATGTTAAACACTTTTATCTTCCCTTATTTCTTTCTTTCTAGGTAAATCCCTATCTTACGAACTTTTCTCTTAATAATAATTTTAAAATAATTCAGCAGGTGATGTTATTTATTTAATTTATGATAATTGGATTTTTTGAAATTACTTTGGTTTTCATTGTTTGATACTGTGCATCTGAAAAATAGTGCTTTTATCAGGCACCATAGTTTCTCAAGCTTTTGGCTGGGATCAAAGTACAGTATCTGTTCTTATCATCTTAATCTGACTTTTTTTCTACCTCCTTCATTTTCTTACTGAAACCAAGTAATGTTTTTTTTTCCATCTTTCCACCCAATCAATACATGGAATAGTCCCTTATTTATGAGGTATTGACAGGACGTAATGGTCATGCTAAGTAGTGAAGAGAGGGGCGAGCACAATTGTAATAGCATTAGGAATATTAGCGTTCATTGAATTTTTTTTTTTTTTTTATGATGACAAAAGTTTAGTCATATTAAATCCCCCACATTAGTTTCAGCTCCTGAGCCTCACATGATGCGTACTACCAGATTGTTTCCTCTTGATGATGAATTGTTTATGGTAAACCGTAGCTGATTATCACACGCACTTTTGGTCAGAAGTGGGGTAAACGTTTCTCCACATTTTAGATGAGAGAACTTGCCCAGTCCTGGGAATTCCAACCCTGTGGCAGCACCTTCCAGTAAGAGAGGTATGGTCAATGTAATATTAATGACAGTGGACAAAAATTTTTGCCCTTGGCCTACATGCATGCCCATGTGTATAATGCTCCCCATGTAAAGACTACACTGTGTCATGTTCTACTTTAGCTGCAAGGCCAGGTAAATATACCAGGCACATTTGAATAGCAGTGGTTGTGCTAATTTACATGTCTTGGATATATGGAATGACTACAAGAACTGAACAGCAAATGCAGGCAGTTGTGACGATTCTTACTGGCAGTGTGCATATAGAAGGTGGGAGGCTTTGTAGGTCAGGTGTGACGAACCTTGGTTGATGTCTGGACCTTTGACAGTTCGAGTAACATTGCTAGTGTGGACAATTGCAACAGCAATAATGTATTCTGTTTAGTTGTTGGAGCTGCAAAAATAACAGGTTATCCATACTTTCTGCTAAGACAGAAAAAGAAAAAACACATGACAAAGAAAATAAGTTCTCAGTGCCAGACAAAGCGTTCCTTCTCTTTTTTTTTTTTTTTTTTTTTTTTTTTTTTTTTTTTTTTTTTTTTTCTAGCTTATGGCCTTATGATATTGAAACACTGGTTTCCACACAATCACTGCAGTTAAGCAATGTCAAGCCTGGTCTGTACCGAAATGGATAACTGCTTAGGAGTATCAGCTGTTGTAATTTTGGATGTGCAGGTGGTGTAGTGGATAATGTCTCAGAATTGTGGATCTGAGAGCAGAGTTCCAATTCCCATTGTGTTTGTTATAGTCACTTAGTGCAAATGCCCTTGGGAAAGGTATGAATCCACCTCTTCTTCCCTCAGCTATGGGTTAATTAGTAAAACTTATATCACTAAATGATTATCTCAAAAAATATTCTTACAATCTAGAAATATTTTCTGGCTTTAAAAAAAAAAACCTACAAAAGGTTGAATAGCTGTAGAAAATGAATCTTTTTTTTTTCCTCTCTGGTGAATTTAGGAGAGGTAGGGACAGTTCTTCTTTCATCTCTTGAGTTGTCCCTTTTTGTGTGTGTGTGTTCATGCAAGGCCTAAGAAGTGCTCAAGGTAGAATGTTACTGAATGAAGTTCTAGAGGCATAAGAGGAGGTGGTCAGAAGGGCAGACTTATGAGGATAATGGTTGATTCTGGACTTAAAGAGATTAAGATCATAGTGATCAGGCCATGACTCTCTCTCTCTCTCTCAAGTCTGTTCCACAAAATGTTCTAAATGAAACTTCTTACTTACCAATAGAATATGAAGGGAAAGGTGATAATTCATCACAGTATGCATAGCATAGCAGGTCTTAGCTGTAAAGGTGTGAACTGGAGGAGGGCTTATGGCTATATCAAACTGAAACACCGGTTATCATACAGTCACCAAAGTTAAGCAATGTCTAGCTTGTTCAGTACTTAGATGGGTGACTGCATGTGATTACCAGGTGCTGTGGGCTGGGATATGCAGATTGTATAATGGCTTGGAATTGGAAATCAGATAGCCAAGTTCTAATTTATATAAATTTACTTGTGCACAAATACCCTTGGGGAACATTATGAGTGCACCTCTTCTCCCCCAACTATGGGTTAATTAGTAGAACTTGTGTCAGTAAAAATCATTATCTCCAAAAACTTCTTATGATCTAAAAATATTTTCTGGTTTTAAATAACCTGCACAAAGTCGATAAGCGATTTTTTTTTTTTTTTTTTTTTTTTTTTTTTTTTTTTTAAATAAATAAATATATATATATATATATATATATATATATATATCAAATTGAATGAACTGTAAGAACTTAAGAATGTAGCTTGTCAGACTATGGAAATAGCAATTGAGTAGCAAGAGCCTACAGTGTTTTGTCAGTGGAGAAAGGGATTGTAGGGTGGGAAATAATTTATCATCAGGCTGTCAAGGTTGAAAAGTGAGCATTGGGCAGCCCCAGCCCAGATATGGCAGCAATACAACATTTTTGGTTTGATCTGACTCTTGTGAAGGTAGAGAAAGTGAGGAGTTCAGTACTGTTATGCTCTGTCACTATTCCTCAAAGTCTCAACTTTCATTGCTACAGAGGTGAGATATACTCATGAATTTTTTTTTTTTTTCAGATATGACCATGTAAAACCTCGCCCAGTCAGTCCACATCCGACAGTCTCTCCCTCATTCCAATCAACTCCATATACCATTTCTCCAGTGCCAGAGAACTCTCGTCCTGAGCTTCCAGATTTTCAAAGTTATGTCCCTGAAAACACAGAAAGCAAACTAATTGATTTGTGGGATCAGGACATCCAAGATGACCTTGAGAATCTCTACAGTCCGAGTTTGTGGAGTTCGGCTCCTTCTACAAGCGACAAAGTGATATTACGGGGAGGACGCATTAAAACCAAAGCAGACTGGGCTAAGGACTCTCCAGTGTTTGTCCCTCAAACATCAGCCAATGTTCCAGGTAAGTTTTTTTTCATTTTCTACCTATTCTATCAAATTTTGTTTGAGCAATAAAGCAGACAGACATATTTAAAAAAAAAAAAAAATTCATAACCAAAAACATATTACCACAAAAAAATAATACCAAATATGACAGTGATTAAAAACAGAAAAACTGGTTTATCATTGTCTCGCATCAAAGCAGAAATCGAGGACAAAATTTGTTTTTTGTTTCGTGCATTTTGTTTCGTGCATTTTGTTTTGTGCATCTTGTTTTTTGTTTTGTGCATTTTGTTTTTTGTGTCTTGTTTTTTGTTTTGTACATTTTGTTTTTTGTTTTGTGTGTCTTGTTTTGTTTTTACATAACGTTACTCTGGGATTGTATTTTTTTAGTTGCTGCGCGTATATTTTTATGATGTAAACATAAATTTATTCTTGTAAATAAACAGTCGAATAAAGTAATGCTGTTTAACATTTTTGTTGTCGGCTCTCGAGAAAAAAAATAACGTAAAAATCCAGTAATATACATTTGGGTTTTATTAAAATCTTAAAAAGAACTTTTCAAAACAAGATCACTGATTGAATATACAGTAACAGCAAAACTGTCCTTTTGACAAACTATTTTTTTTTTTTCTGCCAGCACATTTGTTAAACTTTGCCAATATCTTTTTCTGCCATAAAAGATGGGCAGAAGTAAAGTTTTATTTGCTGTTTATTTGACAATCTGCCAATGCAAAAATAAATAAAACAAAGAAATATTTTCTGGCTTTAAAAAAAAAAATGATATTCTCAGATCTGAGATTGTCTTAATCTTCCAGAAAACCTTGTTTTGTTTTCCAGCCCTCAGTTATGCCCAGGTAGCTGACTCTTCCGCAGCACCAAAAGACCCTAGTCTTGACAATTCTGTAACATTGCCTTGTTACTTATCGGAGAACTTTGATGAAATCTGCAATGACTTTCCCAAACCTACATACACTGAAAATGAACTTTGTCCCTACCTTGCTCATGGTGCCTGCCCCAACATGGAACGGTGTTGCTATGTCCATGGGGACGTATGTGAAATGTGTGGCTTGAATGTATTACACCCAACAGACGTAGAACAGCGGCAAAAACATGAAATGGTAGGTTCTGCTCTCTTCTTTTCTTTAACTGTGTAATTTGACTTAGGGGAATATACTTTTTATTGTTCTCATCTTGATGACATTTCAGCCAAGTACCTACACTCTGGCCATCTTCAGGTTTCCATTGTTTTATTAAATCATTTATTATGTTATTCCTTCTCTGTGATGCCATTTCTTGTTCGTTCCTGCTGACCAAGTGTATATTGTTTCACTACCTGATCCAGGTAGTGACGATGGCCAGAATGTACTTGGCCAAATCTTTGTGTCTATATTGATTTATGTTTGGGTTGTTTGTTTGTTTTTTTTTTTTTTTTTTTTTTTTTAACAGTTTATCAGCAGGTTGGTTAAATCCCAAAAATATTTTTAGATTGTAAGGATTGTTTGTGAGATAATAATTTATTGTTACAAGTTTTAATAATTGTTAATTAGCTGAGGGAAAAGAGGTAGATTCATACCTTTCTCATAGGTAAGTAAATATAATGAACCCAACTGGAATTGAAACTCTGCTCTCTGAGTAACAATCCCAAACCATTATCCATAACACCAGCCACAAATCCAAGCTTATAGCAGCTGATATTCTCAAGTGGTCACTCATCTAGGTACTGACCAGGCTCATTGTTGCTTAACTTTTTTTAATCATGCAAGTGTTTCAATGTGATATGGCTGTAAACCTCATTGTGTCTAACAACATCTACAATAATTAACAGGTGAACAATAGTTGTCTATATTTCTGAGATGAGGTATTGTAACTATTTACACTATTCAGAATTATTCAGAATGTTGTCCTCGTCTTTATTGTCCCATTCATGTTTTAGCCAAGGATACATGGCTCAGTGGATAAGTGTTGGTCGATTAACCCAAAGAGTTGTGAGTTCAATTCCTGGCTTCAATGGAGAGAACGAAAACTTGCAGTGTTATCAGGGGGAATTAACTAAAACTGAAGCATGGTATGTGGAATTAGAACAATCTACCCCTATGGAGTAAATAAAGGGTCCGGTTCAAAAACTCCTACAAATATTACCTGAAAAAGGCTGGAGTGTGCAATGGCCGAAACAACATTAATGAGACAGTAAAGATGAGGACAACAATGTAAAGACGCATCTCAAAAATTAATGAAAACAAAATTTTATTGTCTAAATGTTTAATGTTATTATTTAGAGGAAAGACCAAATTTTTTTTAATTATTTTAAAAAATTTTTTTTTGCTTCTTTTTAGAACATTCTAAATTTTGATTAAAAAAAGAGCTTGTTTCTTATTTGTTGATCAAAGATCAAAGGAACTAGTAAAATAACATAGACAATTTTTAGCCCGTTTTTTTTTTTTTGTATGACACACATTAATTTGGAAAATCTTGCAAAAATAAAAATAATTGTCGGATGTTAATGAAACTTTCAGAAACTATTCACAGATGATCGAAATTATTATAAATATGTTTTTTTTTATTAAAGTCATGGCAGAAATATTTTTTTTTTTATTTTTACCCCCCCCCCTAACTAATTTTATGAAAACTCTAGAAATTCGATCGCATCGGTTTTAGTGATTACAATAGTTAAAAAAAGCACAAGGCTTTGAGGAATGCAAATCATGTTTTTTTTTTTTTTTTTTTAATTGATACCTCTACCTGAAAATCAGCTCTGAATTGTAACATACAAAACTCAATAAAACAAAGATATTATTTAATTTCAAATGCTTTTATTTGCTTTTGTCTTGTTTTTATGAATATGGACAATATTTTCTGAAAGCAAAAAAATTTTTTCGATGAAAATGAATTTTTAATACAATTATTTGTTATTTCTTTAATTATAATAGATTTTTTTTACATTTAAGTTGTTAAAATATTATAAAATTAGTTAAAAGCCGCATCAGGCTTTTTTACAAACTAATGTCCAATGAGATAGATCTTTTTTTTTGCGCGTTGTAAATTGTATCATTTTGACTAATCAGAAGATCCGCAGTAATTAAGAAATGTAATTTTGTGTTTATAATCGGGCTGTAATTATAAAATACGGAAGACCAACCAGAATACAATTAAGTTGCGTTATTTGAGTTAAGCATTGTTCTCCGCTGTTAAGGCCTTTTACTTTTGCAAACACGTGTGGAGAAGTTAATTTGATTTTTCAATTTCAACTGAGAAGGGTACCTACAAGTATCAGTATCATCTTATGAAATTTATATGATCTTATTTTTATATTAATCTCAGTTATGACATTTTTCCATAAATGAAATATCAAAATTAATAATAAAATGAATGGAAATACAAATAACACAGTAAAATGTAATAAATGTACATAAAATTATAGTATTTTATGTACACTTCTGATAAAATTTCATAAGAAAGGTACCTATAAATTAATTAGATACCTTTCTTATGAAATATGAAATTTAATCTCACTCTTAACAGTCTTATTTTAATTTCTTTATAATATATTTTCCATAAAGCATCATAAATGTAAAGGTGAAAGCTAAGTACAAAAAAAAAAAAAAAAAAGAGCGCTGAAAGTTTTCCTTAAAAATAACGAGGTAAATAATTTGTTCACTTAAATGTAAATTATTTCACTTTTCTCCTTCCGTAGAACAAATTAGCCTCACACGGAATCCGTCAATATGTCATTCATCACCTGTCAAGTGACACGAAAGTTTATGACCTGTTCTGTTTTATTTTCAAATTACATCTTTTTAGCACAGAAGCTAAGTTAAGCTTTGTTCAAAATATTTTAAATAAACATTATAATTTCTGATTTTCTTAAAATAAGTTTTGAAAAATGATAATTGATATTTAAAAAATTTCAAAGTGAGATTTCCAGTTTTTTTTAAAATGGAAAAAAAATGGTCAATTTTGCTGACTCAAAAAAAAAAAAAATTTTTTAACGAAAATTTCAACGTGCTAGGAACGATTAAAAAATGTAAAAAATACCCCCAAAAAATACTTTGATCTTTCCTCTTAATAATAACATAAACATTTAGATGATAAAATTTTGTTTTTTTTCAAGTTTGGCGTCTTTTTCATCATGCTATGCTCTTTTTTTTAGCGATCTCGTTGGAGGTACCTAAATATAATTATTAAAATTATTATTATCTATATCTTGTTTTTTTTTTTTCAGCAAAAATATAAATTTACTAAAAAAATTATATTTTATTGATAATATTTAAATATAATAATAAACAAATTGAAATTAATTAGAATAAAAAATGTGAAATTTTTTTGATAGTATAGGATAATTATTTATGAAAAATTTACAGAACCATAGGATGTTTATTTTTACAGAATTTATATTGATTTTCAAATTTTCCATAAATATTAATTTTTAAACCCAGGTTTGATTGTACTTACAAATTTGAAAAAACCTGACCAAAAAGAATATCTGCAAAAAAGCCATATCCACCAATTTTAAATATTAATTCACACAAATTTAAAAAATTTTTTTTTAATAAAACAATGTTTAAGAGACATAGCTTTTAATTCAAGAATTTCAAAACAAACTTAATTTTAAAAAAATTGAAATGAAATATATTTTAAAAAAATCTTTCATTTTATTATATTTTTTTGAGAGCAATTTCTTTTAGTTTCTTTTTTTTTTGCCATATTTCACAAAAAATTTTGCAAAACAAATTTTAGACAAAAAAAATTTAAAAAAAATTTATCTAAAAAACTGATTAGAAATTGTTTTTGTCAATTTTTTTATCTTTGTCAATTAATTTTTTTAATCAGTTGTTTCAACTTTCATTTTTTACAACCAAAAACAGTTTTTTTTTTTATTTTTAGGGAAAGAGGATCCATTTTTCAAAAAATGGAATAATCTATAAATAAAAAAATTTGATGAATTATTGTATTAATCAAAAAAATTCAAAATTAGTAAATTTAATTAATTATGATAAAAAAAATGAACAATAGATCTGTCTATTGCAAAATAAACTAATTTTTTTCTTGTCATTTTGTTTCTTTAAATTTGATCTTAAATCTTTTGCCCCATTTCTTAAAAAGATGCATGATTTCTTTTTTCCCTGTCCTTGTTCTACCATCAAATTTATCAAAAAAAGTAGGTTGTATTTCAAATTGGAAATTCTTTGTGTGTGTTTGTGTGTATGTGTGTGTGTGTAAATTTTTGTGTGTTCTGTGATTTGTATCCAAAAAATTAGAGTATTTTGTGTCTTTTTTGTGTGTTTTTCTTGTTTCAGTTTTTTTTTATGTGTTTCAAAATATTGCTCAATTTTCTATCTATGGTGTGTCACCATCCATATTTTATAAAAGGAATTTTCATGTTTGTTTTAAATTTCCTCTTCATCTGTAAAAAGCATTGCAAATTTATTCACTATTAAATACAATAGGATAAATGTGAATAGGATGTCAGTCTATGTAAATATAAAATAATTGTAAGGTTAAAAAAAGTGAATGTTTTTAACTCCATGTTTTTCCATAAGGACAATCTAGTTATTTCTCAGATCAATTATTATTGTTGTTTTTACATTGTTTCGTCTGTTGTCCTCATATTTGAGAAGAAGGCCAGAGCATACAAATGAAATTTCCAATATGGTTGTAATAATCGACAGATTTTTTTTTTTTAAAGTTTTCAATATAAATTGTGTTCATTTTAAGGATAGAATCTTTTAATATTACTAAAAAAAATAAAATTTATTTTTAATTTTTAAACATTTAAATTGAAAAATTTACAATATAAATTAAAAAAGCAAGCAAAAAACAAAAATTTTACAATTTATCTTAAACGTTATTTTGTATATGATTTGAAAAGAAATGCTGGTCTATAAATCACTCAAGTAATTCTGCTTGCAATTAGATAATTTTTTTTCGTTGAAAATTTTATTTAAAAAATTTGGCTTTTTCAAAAATAAACATTTTTTAATTTTTTTTTTCATTCGATTTTTTTTTAAAATAATTTTTGTTTGTATGATCATTTTACATTGGCTCTGTTTATTTTCCTTTTTTTTTTCAATTCTACAAATTTAAAAGAATAATTTCTTTCAGTTAAATGTATTTAAATTTGAAAAAAGAAATTCATTTCTTAAAATCACTATAATCCTGGCAAATATTTTTTATTGCTGCAAATTTCCCATCATTCCCAGTGTATTAAATAATTTAAAAAAGGGCAAAAAACTTTTTTTGTTTTTTTGCATGATTTTATTTTTAAAATTTTGAAATTGATTTCTATAACGAATGGCATATAATATTCTGATAGTCTTTTTTAAAAGTTAGCCTTTTTTTAAAAAAAATTTTTTACAATTTTTTTTTTTTCAAAACTAAAAAAAAAATTAATGCACTTTCAAATTAATTATAAAGTTGAAGTTTGTAATGATATTGAATAATTTTCTTCAGGTAAATGGTTAATGTGGCAAAAAATGAAAATTACGCTCATCTAGTATATGAGATTTTTTTAAAATATCACCTTGAAAAATTCATAAATTTTTTTTATAGTGATTATTGCCTTTTTTATATATTTATTTAAAGTTCATCCCATTGATTTTTTTTAGAAATTATAAAAAATATTTTAAAAATAAAAACCAAACATAAAAAGAAAAATTCAAAAATAAATAATACATTGGATAATTTATTTTCAAAATATTATATATCTCAAGTATGAAAAAAGAATTCTTATATTTGTCAATATCTTAGAAAATGAGTCTTTTTTTTTTTCTTGGGGGTTCAATTCAAAGGATGTTTAAATAGTAGACAAAAAAAAGCAGTTTAAAAAATATTGAGCAAAACTGAAAAAAGAACATTTTTTTTCAAATTTGGCAAAAATTTTATTCATTAAGAGTTTATTTTTTTTTGTTATTGGCATATCAACTTCAGTTTGTTTATGTTGAAATCTAACAATGAAAATTCAAAGTTTATAATTCAAAATTAAATTCAATTGGAATTAAAATTTAATTATTTAGCTGGATTTTTTAAACAAATAATCTTACAATTTCAAATGAAGAGTGAAAATTTTAGAGAAAAATTGAATTAATCATAAAATTGTTTTTTTTTTTTGTCAATGTATAAATTTTTTTATTCAATTTTACTATAAAAAATGTATGATTGTTTTTTTAAAAATGTCACTGACGTAATTCAGAAAAAATGTATTGGTCATTTTTTTTTTAAAAAAATTGCAGTATATTTAATTATAAAATGTATTTTTTATTTTTGTAATGATTTTCATTTTGGTTTGGGAATTAATAAATTCCCATATTTGGACCCTAACAGATATATATCACCCCAACTGGTCAAATGGACCTTGGAAAAATAAATTTTAAAATTGGTTTTGTCATTTAACATTAAAATCTCCTTTCAGAGGCATTGATTTATGTAAATATTGGTATGCAAAAAGAAAATCAATTAAAATATGATTTAACCAAAAAAGTCCTTGCAATTTTTTTTTTTGGATATATGGGAAGAAGTGATCACTGATAATATTTTCTGAATCATAAAAACTTTAGATATATAATGAATTTTCTTGACTAATGCAAATGATTTTTAAAATTTTTTTCAAATTCGAATTATAATGATTTTAAACTTTTAAACCATTTCAAATTTTAAAATAAATTTAATATTTTAAAATGGGTTGTCTTTAAATAAAAAAACGTAAATTTATTATCCATTTTTTTGTTTGGGGAATAATGATGTGTTTTTATAATGCACTTTAAAAAATAAATTTTATAATTTTTTTCATAAGATCCGCCCCCCCCTTTTGTAATTCAATCAGTGGCATACACAATTCCTGGATGATCAAATTCTGAAGGTAATAAAATGGATTAAAAATTCAACATATTGAAAATTTTGTAACGAGCTTGCTGAACAAGCAAAATTTCTTATGAAAAGACTTCAAAACTAAATTTTTTTTTGCTTATACAAGTTTATGTGAATGTTTTAAATATTTTAAACTATTAATCAACAATCGTTCTATTGTATGTTATTTTGCCTGTTCCTTAGACACTGTAATATACCCATATTTGATCAAGTAACCAGTGATGAAAAAAGGGTCCTTATTAATGACACTTCCAATTGTCAAATGTGAAAAAAATTTGACACTTTATTTAGTTTTCGTTTTATACCTTTTTTTTTATTAAAGCATTTTAATTAAAATATTTAAGGAGAGAAGAATCAAAAAAAATGTTCTGAAATCATGAAATTTACTGATAGGACTAAATTTTTTCAAATTTTGTGAAAAGTGGTTTTTATTTTTAATAAATTGCGAAAATCAGAAAATGTTTTTTTCTTATTTTTAGAATAAACATTTAAATTTTAGATATTCGAATTGTTTTATGTTATTAATTTAAAATAAAATTAATAAAGTTCTTTTTGGCAATAATGAAAATTTCAAATTTATCTCAAGTGGCCCCTAAAAAAAAACTTTTTTTTTATAATCATTTCACTTTTTTCCTCCAGACATCAAAAATTCACCTATAGATAAACCAACCCTACTATCAGTTTACTTTATATCATTGTTAAAACAATTTTTCTTTTTTTATCCAAACTTTTTTTCTTTAAAAGTTGATACCTTTTTAGATAATTTTGACAGAATCAATCTCACTGCCAATATAAAGGGTTTTATATATATATATATATAAAAGTTAATACAGACAGGAAAATTTCTATTAAAACATACTATTTGTCAACTATTGTTATTTGGGATTAAAAGAAAAAAAAAAAAAAAAAATTTTTTAAAAAATTTAGGTGATAAAGAAGCTATCACGAAAAAGACATACTGAGCGTTTTTTTTTTTTTTAACAAAGAAAAGTGGTAAAGATTTTATTTTCATTTGCGAAGAAAAGTATTTTTTTTTTTTTCTTTTTAGAAAATTCATAAGATCTTCTGTCGAATTAATTTATGTTACGACGCGACCGAATAAAAAGATAGCAATCTGCCCATGGCAATAATGAAAAATTTCAAATTGGTCAAGTGGCCTACAAAACAGAATGCTGGGAGATAATATTAATCAGGTCAAACCACTGACCGAAAAAAATGTCAGCTGGACCCATCAAAAAAAAAAAGAAGGAAGAATAAACCATTAACTATCTTTGGAGATATCATTTGGAAAAAAACACCTGTTTTATGTCAGACCTGGCCATGATAAGAAAAGTTTTATCTGGACAGATTTTGGCGACAGAATGCAAAGAAAAACAATTGACCACCCATTTGATTATTTGACGAAAATCTCGTTGACGAACTCCAGATGAAATTCGGTTAAGATAGAGATTAAGGGACCATCCTACGAGTCGTGTCTGCTCGTGGAAAAAAAAAAAAAAAAAAAAAAAAAAAGATAATTTTTTTTTTTTTTTGAGCGATAATTTTTAAACTGAGGCCAGTCTAGCCACACCCACGCTGCTGAGCGTTCATTGGCTGAATGGTGGCGTGAGCGGTAGGCGAAGGTAAACATATGAAGAAGGAGGGGAGGCCTGTTGACGCCTCTGAAGGGATTGGTGTGAGATACCACTGTGAGAGAAGGGGGAACCTGTTGACGCCCTCTGAGGGATTGGTGTGAGATACCAATATGAGAAAGGAAGAATTTGGGAGGACGATTCCCTTTAACTAAAGAAAGTAATGGACTTCAAAAATGGAAAAAATAATAAATTTTCCTGTCCGAAAACAAAGAAAATCCTTATTGTGGATTTAGAATTATCAAGGAACCCAAACCCCGACAAGCCCACCCCCAGTTTTGGTCGGCGTCCATATAAACAGAGTCGCAGACAGAGCAAGCAGTTGAAGTTCAGTTGAAGACGCAGTTGGTTGACAGAGTTGACAGAGCAGAGACAGTGAGCTGTGAGCTCTGAGACCCACCTCGCAGAAAGCTGACTGAAAAGATCCACGCATCCCGACTTCAACTTCTAACCAAGAACAATTTATTTTTGAAGAACGACTTAGACTCACACCACCAAAACAAGTTTTACGAATATCGCCTGAAGATACAGAAGAAAAAACAGTTTCTTAAAAAAAAAACAACTTAAGATGTTAAGACTCGCCTAACAAACACAAAGTGTCACGAATCCATATTAGCGGTTTGGGAGGAAGACGCAGTCCTGTATTCAGCAACCAGATATAAAAATATTTGTTATTCTTTTTTTTAACACATTTGAACTTTTCGAGTTGTTACTTTTTTTTTTTTTTACATATACTTGTGCGGTATTACCTTTGTTCGGACTCGACTTGCATTGCGGCCCGGCGACTGATTGATTTCGTCTACCTAAGATCAAATCACAACGTGGGTAGGTTAGACTAGAAATCAAAGCAGTTACTTCGGTAACCAGACGTTGGAGGCGAGCTGGGAACGACAAAGGCTAATTCCAAAAACAGCGACATCAATTTAATTTATTTCCTGAGGTCAACTGATCCGACCTCAAATTTTCTGGATAATTACCTGAGGAAATATTTTCATTTAACTATCATCTCATCTTAGTCCTGTGCGTGTGTATGTTTGTGTGTTTTTACATTGTTGTCTGTAGGATGTATAATATTATTCTGCCCAATTAGACAAAACACGCCAAATTTTTTTAACGAAAAATTTTACTAATTTTTTTATCATATAAAAAAGTATAAGGAGAAATAAATAAAAAAAATTCCTCCCTAATACAGCTGAAAACTTTTTTTTTTTTCTTTTTTTTTTTTTTTGAGGAATAAAGTTTTGGAAGCATTCCGGCGCAACAGGTTCAAAATTGCTTTGGTTCACATCTTCACTTTTCTCAGATGATTTCATACATCCTACAGACACAGACACACACACAAAACACCAGTCACTATGCACTGTTGATTCCAATGTCCATTCTCTCTCCCATATATATATATATATATATATATATATATATGCCTTATTCTATCCTTAAAATTGATATATATTCCCTATATATTTGAATATATAAATTTTATACACGCATCATCTTTGAAAAATGAAAAGACAAACGAGAAAGTCTGCCTGATGTTTAAGCCTTTCTAGAAAAATAAAATTGTTTGGTTGATTTAGTCAGATTTTGGAATTGAATCTGCTGAGTAGACTCTCTGAATCTATAAACAACCCACACAAAGTTTTTGTATCTCCACAAATTATGATAACTGTTTTTTATCTGTGATTATCAGCTTTTTTATAATTAAATTACCCAGAAGTGATAAGTTTGGTTTACTATTGACAACACTTGTTAAAATTGGCATTGAATCAAGTTAAATTTGAACAAAGGATTTTAAGTATATTTTTTTGTATATATAATTATATATAAATATTGACATCATATACCTTTTTTAAATTTTTTTCCCCTCCTCTTGTTTGTGTTGGATTTGGATCCACTGTTTTACCTTATTTAATTTCTCCTTAATATTAACAACTTTTAATGCAGTCACTGGCTTTTGTTCCATTGGGATACAAAAATGGCCTCCATAAACAGTAACTTCTAATTTTAACTCTGATAACCAGTCAAGAAATATTTCGTAAAAATTTTATCTATTCATTCTAAAGAATATCATGATATAGACAAAAAATTGCCTATCACAACTGACGTTACATTTATTATCAGCTGTAAATGTCTTTGACGGTAGCAAATGTTCTTTAAATCTTTAAAAAACGAACTTCGGACAATTTATCTACAATTTTGATCCCAAAATTCAACTCATTATTTGAAAATTTGAAAACTAGAATAAAAATATCAAACACCTTCGTCGGCACAGCTTTTGAAAAGTGAATATATATATATATATATAAATATATATATATATATATATATATATATAATTTAAAATCAAAGATTTTCGGTTAATCGAATTGAGTTCTTGCTCTTACTGTGATTATTACTAAAATAAATACATAAATTCATTGCTATCGTAAGAAATCCCCCATTATTTGAATAGGAATAAATATTCAGCTTCATTTTTGCTCGAGGCAAACCGTTCTGTCTTGCAAAAATCAATGTTGATGAGCTGTGATCAGCGAAACTGTCTTTCTGGTGATTTATATATATATATATATATATAAATATATATATATATATATATATATATTCAGTTCTAATGGCAAGTATACATTAATAAAAGAGTAAATTTTTTTTTTTTTTTTTTTTTCAATGCTGCTTGAAAATGTGACCGTGATTAAAAATAAGTTTCGCTTTTAAACAGTAATTCTTTAACCAGTTAAATTATACATGTTTTAATTTATATATATATTTATACCCCCTTTATATAGACACAAATATTTAAAAAAATTAATGCATGAAGATATTTACTTCATTTAACTAAATTCCGAAAAATTTGGTGTTGGAAAATAAAATGTGTTGTCTTAGGTTCAAACCTTGGGTCAGCCAACCTATATTCTACAGGCAAATATTTCGTGCTATACCATTTGGTGATGCACTGTAAAGAAAAAAAATCTAATATATAAATTAAATGGTCAAAACTCTGCATATTTTGTGTCATCCAAATGAAATTCCTGATAAATCATTTTTCTCTTAAAATTTCGGACATTTAAAATTTTCTTTAAGATATTTATCCAAAGAAGTTTAATTAAAAACCATCAAAGTACCCCCCCTTTTATTTTTTTTTTTACAATTAACTGATGCCAGTTTTTTTTTTTTTTTTTTTGTTTTATTTTACTGTTCAATCCTGCCTGTTTTACTTCGTGTATTTACAACATCATACTTTTCATTCTTAACCAATGTTGTTTCTGACATTGAAGAAAAAAAAATTACTTTTTAGAACTCCCAAATTTTGGTAATAATACCATAATTTGTGTTTAAAATTACTGGCTCTGTTTACAAACAAACAACATTTGGACAATTAATAGTCTTTCAATGTGTTTAAATTATAGAGAAAATTAATAAGAATGAAAAAAATCTTTTTTACATAATTAAAATTTATTAAAAAATGCAAACAATTCTTAAAAAAATTTATTAATCATCAATATTTCTAAGAGGGTCACATACAGTTGTCTTTTTCAAATTTTAAAAAGCAATTAAAAGATTTTTTAATTAAATAATGTTTTAAATTTTTTAGCATTTTATTTTTTTTTTTTTTGAACAGATTTTATAAAAATTTTTTGATATTTAAAAAAAAATATGATATTATAAATTCTCAACAAGGAGTTCTGCTTTTCATTAAAAATAAGTTTTAAAAAAAAAATCATTTCTCAAATTTTTAAAAATATAGTATGTGGGGGCCCTGTTTTAATAAACTTTAGTAAAAAAAAGTTCATATAAAATGGAAAAAGAATTTAAAAAATAAGTCCTGACTGTTTCATTAAAAACTATTTTTACTGTTTTTGTGATTTGATTTGCAAGAATTTGATAAAAGTTAATTTTTTGAAAAAAAAAAAAAAAAAAAAATAAACACGCTCAAATTTCCTGTTCATTAAATCTTTTTCATCCTCCCCAATGACGCAAGAAAAACCAGATTTCTTTTATAAATTTCCAACTGCTCAAAAGGAAAAAAAAAATTAAATAATCAAAACATGCTTTGTTTTTCCTCTGATATAATTACCTAAAGATTTTTTCTAAAACTTTCCATAAGATTTTCTACTTTTTTATAATGGTTAAAAACAAAAAAATTTAATAATTGCGGCACCTAAAATCAATCTAACTTATAAAAGTATTTATGTAACGATATATTTAAGACCGTTGATTTTTTTTAATTCCATCTAATATATTAATATATTGAAGTTAAAATTAACTTTTAAAATAATTTGTATTTATAAATAATCAATTTTAAAAATAATATCCTTTATTTTTGACTTTTAATTCTTCTATTCTCAACTAAAATTTTGTATTAATGTTCAATAATTGTATTTCACTTGTGTCCTATCCTTTTGTAAATTAAAAAAATTTTAAAAAATTTTTTCCTTTTTTTAATTTTTAAAAAATTTAAATAAAAAGAATATTTATCTGCCATCCATTTTCTAAATTTTCTTTTCTTCTTTTCAAAATGCCGTGTCCCTTCAGGTTGATGGCGATCTTTCACTCTCCACTACATTTCCTGTCCTTCGTTTTTTTTTTATATAAATTCTGTCTCTTTTTATATTTATATACCCTATATATTATCCATTTATTTAAAATTCATTAATCAAGTTATGTATTTATTTTCTCTGTCCCACAAATTCTGTGAGTTTCAAATTTTTCAAGCCCTCTTTCCATAAAAAAACAATAATTATGTGGTAATAAGAAATTTTTTCTGTTTATTAATCTGACAGTTTTTATCACTTTAAACATTTTCGTTTACTTTTATTTTAGTAGATTTCATTTTAAATCATATATTTATTTTTTTTCTCCAGCCTTGAATCATTCCAGAAATCTTTTTAGGGAAAATATTTCTTGAATATTTAGGCCGGTAGACGAAAATAAATAAATATACTGTTTAATAAATAAACAGAGCATCTACTCAAAATAATATTTAAAGTGCCAAATTAATAAAATCCATTACTTCTTTAGAGATTGCTTTCTTTTACATTCAGATACGAAACTGAGCAAATATGGGATTGCCATTATAAGGAAATATTCAGCTTTGCACCACACACACACATTATATATATATATATATATATATATATATATATACACACACTGTTTTGCTGTATCGCAGCTCCTCAGTGGGGCTAGATGTCCAATTTCTTCAAGCCAGGATTGAAACCCAACTGATTTGACATCAGTAAGATATCTTACTCCTAGGCTATCATCGCATGGCAGATAAAATTCAAAATATAACTGTTAACCACCCACCCAATAACTGTTAGACTAATATAATAGACCTACTCATAATGTACCTCTCACCAGCACATATAAATGTCAAGCCAAAACAAAACACACATGGCCTGATGATTATTGCTGGTTGTTGATGTCTTTTTTTTTTTTTTTTTTTTATATACAAATGCTCTAGCCCTGATATTGAGCACTTTAACCCAGCAGCCAGTCACAAGGTTTGGTATACAATTTTACGAGTGGAAGAATGACTCCTTAATGTGTAGGAATGATTTTGTCTCTTTCTCTCCTGCTGTCGTAATGACGGACACAGTCTCCACTTCTGAGACTGAAAACTGCCCTCCTTCTCATTCCAGCCCTTTACATAGAGCTTGGTAACTCACCTATGCAAAACACCAACAAGCCAGCTACCAATCACAGTTCCCGCACCTGCCCACCTCCACTCGCTTTGGGGGTTTCAAGTTGACCAACCAACTCATTACACTTAATTAGGCATAACAGCATAAAGCACTTGGTGGGTGAAGACATGCTTGTCTATCTCAGTTTAGTCTTGACCAACATATTTTGGGCTGGGAGCTGTGACCTACTTTTTTTTTTTTTTTCTAATTAAAGTGGCAAGGAGAAATTGAAGCTCCCTAAGAAGGGAACATTTTGCCAACTCACTAATACAATGTTCTTTGCTTACCCTGTTTTCTGAAGTCGGGTAGCAGTGTTCTGTCTCACCAGAATGATTTCTTCAACATCATCATTATGATGGCTTTGTAACAGGGTCACTTTTCAATCAAACCACAGTGATCACTTCAAAAACAGTATTTAAAACCCAACCAAGATTTTTTTCCAAGGTGCAACAACACAACTCTAACAAAATGCTCATTCCAACCTGCAGCCCTGCATTAAAATGAAACAGTTTTTGAAGTAACCAATTATAGAGATTAAAATAGACATATTAAAACAGAAAAGAATTATAAGGTTTACATTACCAAAAAGCAGTGGTTCCTAAACTGTGTCAAGAGGAATAGCATGTGATATGATGAATATGTTAATGATTGAAAGACAAAGATTTAGAAAAAAAAAAAGTTTTAAAAAATTCCTATGCCATAAATAAATATTTCAAATTGTAATTGCATCCATGAGTTCCTGTATAAATAGTTATAAATAATTGACCAATTTTATCATTGTAATATTTTTGCATTATACCAAGTATTAAGAATATAGTAACTACGCTCCAGAAATTGGAGATAATGAAAACGTTTTGACTGAGTATTCACGGTTATCTCCCTTTTAACCTTTTTTTTTTTTTTTTTTTAATGTACTTTTTATCACATAAAATTTGAGGTGCAAGCAAATTTTCATTCCGAAAACACGGCCCAGAGTAAAAAAGGTTTGGGAAGCACTGGTTTAGAGGAACTAATTGTAATGACAAATGTATCATGTGAACAACTAATCCTGTGTGGTAATTAAGAACAAATTTGAAGTACACTGACATAGTTTTTACACACCTGTGTCAGCAGACATAATTGGTTAAAGAATCATCAACTCAAATCATGGAAGAGTGATGTCTTTATTGTTGAAAAGAATTTAAACAATCAGCTGATGATATCTGCTGATCTCCAATGAAACCTCAATCCTTCTATCAACTAATCATGTAGAACAATTAAGAATAAACTTAGAGTACACTAAAGCCATAGTTTTTTTTTATGCAACAATGGCAGTGTACACAATGGAATAAAGAATCATTTCAACTCCAATCATGAAAGTGTGATGTCTTTATGGTAGGAAAGAATTGATGATCTTTGCTGTTCTCCAATGAAACGTCAATTGATGATACCCCCCCAAATTGATTTACAATAGACGCAGGATTGATAGGAACCAAACAGATTGATCAAAAGTGCATTTATGCAACAATGTTATGGAAGTTCAAGCAAGGTGATGATAGTATGTAGAAATCGAGAAAAATATGTAGTGGTTATGGTTAAGGAGTCATAAATGACCATTAAATACAAAATTGTTTGACACATATTCATTGGGGAGAAACATTGGAAGATGAACCTAGACTGGTTTGTTCATCAAAATTTGTTGACGGTGCCCTGAATACATTAGTAGAAAGTCAAAAGAAATTTCCGTTTTTGAGAACCTATTGTAATGGCAACTATATTTGAAATTACTAATCATGTGGAACAATTAATAAATTTGGAGTACACTAACATACTTTAGTTTCTGCAAGTAACCAATTCAAAAAGAATGTTTTCATAGACTTTTTAAAATACCTTATATACTTGTGTATGACTTCATGTATAGTATGACCCCAGAAATTTTTGGTGTGAACTTTCCACAAAAAAATAAAAATAATTACTTATGCATAGTACAACCAGTCACTAAAAATGGATGATTTTTTAACCACTTCAAAAAAATAAAAAAATGATTATAAAAACTCACACTATAGCTGAATATATATATATATATATATATATATATATATATATATATATAGACCAAAAGCAAGAAGCAAAGCACCAGGTAAAAGATGTTGAATTATCTGTACATGTTATTTATCAACTCCTGTCTCAAGGTGTCAGGATAATCGAGGAAGTACTGAAATGTGACATATTGAAAGTTCAATAAGTCTTATAATTTTTGCCCCACACTGTACATTTGCTTATGGCCATATCATTTTGTAACACTAGTTCCCATATGATCAAAGTAAACCAATACATTGTTTCACCTAGATAGGTACTGTTTAAAGATTACAAGTGCTTGTCTTGAATGTGTCAATGGTGGTAATGTATAACATTAAGAATGATCTCAAAAGAAAATGACCATACAGCCACATCACATTAAAACACCGGTTCCTGTATGAACACCAAAGTTAAGCAACATAGAGTCTGGTTGGTACCTAGATGAAGTGACCACTTGGGAATATCAATAAAACTGTAAGCTTGGATGGGCAGATGGTGATTCCAGTTGGGTTCATTTATTCACTTACAGGCAAATACCATTGCAAAAAGGTATGAATCCACCTCTTCTCTCCCCACCCTAGCTATGAATTAAATCAGTATCTCGCAAAGTTTTTAAGTGACAGCAAATGAAAATATCATCCTACACTTAGCAAAATTTTAAATGTATATATGAAATAAAACCATAGATTTTTAAAAAGAAGTTTCTATTCAACTATTTGTGTGGCTTATTTAGTGTGAAACCTGCACCTGGTGTTTTCGTGATTTCTTCAATGTTTGGTCAAATGTGAGATAAGCAGACCTTCATTTCTTCAGTTGAGCAAAGTCTTTTTTTCCCTTATTTCTGATGTTATTTAGAGTTGAGAAGCCTAATTCACATAAATAAGCAGAAAATAGCAATAAAACTGATAAAGCCATTTTAGGTAATGTGGGATAAAAAGTTTAATACTTATTCATTTATTCAAATACTAACACTGTAACATCACTACTTCCACACACATATATATGTGTATGCCATGACAATATTTTTTTTACACTTAAGAGAATTGCATGGCACACTTAAAAAATCATTTATTATCTCCAAAATTTTATTACCATCCAAAAATATTTTCTGGCTTTAAATAAAGGGTTGATAAGCTGCAAAAAACAAAATCAGTCAATCAAAAAAACAAAAAAAAAACTGTACAATGATTAAATTTTATTTATGTTGTTGTTCTTCCTCCTCCTCTTCTCCATACCATATCTGATTTCCTTTGTCAATCAAAGAGTTATATTCATGTGGAAATTATAAAATAATTATATACAATCAAAAAAAGGCTGACCTTTTATCTTTTATGTTGCAATATCAAAATGGCAAAATTTGTTCCTTTTTTCTACATCTACATCGTTTTTTGTAAAAACAATTTGTTTCTTAAGAAAATTCCATGGCAAACCATTGCCAAAATGTCACCTGTTTTGGGGTCAGTATAAAAAAGAAGAATGGCCAACATTTTATGTTGATGAAGATGGCCATCATGATGGAACATGCTGCAAAAAATGTGCATCCGGCAACAAAAGGATGGTCACTCACATAGATCATTTTCTGGGAAAAATCCTCAAAATTTGCCCACATGAGGTAGAGTGAGGAAACAGCACCAATCATTGTGATTGGATACAAAAAGAATTGGGTAACCTGGTAGTATCTGACAATGCCATTCGAATAAATGAGCTTGTAATTTTTATGGATTTTGTCCGCCTTCATTAATAGGGACAAAGTGTAAAACTCTGGGGTCCTGTGTAAGATGATCTATTTATGGAAGATGCCATTGCCAAAAGAAGCTAGAGGTTGTAGATGAAGTTTGGTCTTTGTATAAAGACATGCTCGCAATCTACTTGAATGAGATAAACACTGCAATTTCAGAAATCTCTGCAAAAGAAAAAGAAAATAAATCTTTAAATCAACTTTAAAGCGATTTTGTCATCATAATCTTACTTATTATAGAACCCAGGTTGTGTGTGTGTGTGTGTCTGTACATTTATATATTGGATCGGATTTCCTACATTTTTCAACCGATTTCAACAACAAAACTTCACTTTTTTTTTTGGCAGGTAGTGTTTCTTATTGTCTTGCACACTTTTTCTTTTATTTTTACATTCAGAATGCTTTAAAATTCCATTTACAAGACAATTGTTTATAATAAAAAGACTATTCAATCGGTAGAGACTCATAACAATTGAAAACAATGTTTTTGTTTGAGTTTTTGTTTGACCAATTGTAAAAAAACAAAAAAAAAAAAAAAAAAATTAAGACATGCGTATCTATCAACCTTAAACAATAATCTTTGTCAATTTTATTTTTCAGTCTTTATGATGGTTGATACTTGATCTATCTCTTACTGTTACATCCCCGGGCAACGCCAGGCTCTACTGCTAGTCTATAATACAAAAACCGATTTGACTTTATACATTGACAGGTCATGCAGCATGATCTCCCCTACATAGTAGTGAGATTTTCTCTTGTTAACAGTGAACACAAATGCATGCTTAATAAACAAATTTACCTTGTGCCACCCCAACAACGAAATACAAAGTACAAGTTTTGAGATTATATTTTTGAGAGATAATTTTAACTGTTCAAGATAATTATCATTTGAATACATCCTTAATGTAGTTTGAATAAGCTTAGGTG